>CAWUFW010004530.1:1200000-1520745 GCA_963921515.1 Calotriton arnoldi
ATGACTGCAAAATTGATCTAGAACCAGGGGCTAATCTACCATGCAGCAGAGTTTACGCATTAACGGAGAAGGAAAACATCCATTTGAAGGAATACCTAGCTAAGAATCTGGAGAACGGATTTATCCGACCGTCGCAGTCCCCTGTCTCTTCCCCACTTTTTTCGTGCCGAAAAAGGGGAGATCTCAGGACTTGTATTGACTTTAGAGCGATTAACAGGATAACTGTGAAGAATCGTTATCCATTGCCTCTCATTTCGGTACTAATTGATCAAGTGAAGGAAGCAAAGATATACACTCGCCTAGACCTACGAGGAGCGTACCACTTGATTAGACTCCGGGAAGGCGACGAGTGGAAGACTGCGTTCAGGACCAAATTTGGCCTTTATGAGTATCTTGTGATGCCATATGGTCTCTGTAACGCACCAGCGGCCTTCCAGTACTTTATCAATGATGTTTTAAGTGAATTCATTGACCGATGCGCTATAGTATACATAGATGACATCCTGATTTATTCCAACACGGTTGAAGAACATCACAACCAGGTCAGAGCAGTTTTACAACGTCTACGAGAGAACTCTCTATACGTTAAATTGGAGAAATGCCTCTTCAACACAGATACAGTAGAATTCCTAGGTTTTGTGTTATCACCTGCAGGAGTTCAAATGGATGAGCAAAAAGTGAAGGCGATAACAGACTGGAAATCTCCTACCAGTATCAAAGAGGTTCAAAGCTTTATCGGATTCTCTAATTTTTACAGACGATTCATTAATGGATTCTCCAATAAGATACTTCCGCTGACTCGTCTTCTGAAGAAAGGAGTTCCGTTCCAATGGTCAGAAGAAGCAGAAGAAGCTTTTCAGTTGATGAAGGACAGTTTCACCACAGCACCGGTGCTGCTTCATGCAGATCCCTCTGAGCCTTTTTATTTGGAGACAGACGCATCGGACCTAGCCATCGGGGGAATACTTTCTCAGAGGCACAAGGACACGGGACAGTTACACCCGGTGGCATATCGGTCCCGCAAACTCAACCCTGCGGAATGCAACTATACGATTACAGAAAAAGAACTCTTGGCAATCAAAGATGCCTTCAAAGATTGGAGGCATTACTTAATGGGGCAAAACACACTGTAACGGTGTTTACGGACCACCGCAACCTAAAATTTTTGCGATCTGCTCGAACTCTCACACCACGTCAGCTGCGTTGGTCTCTTTACTTCGCGGACTTTGATTTTGTGATCACTTTTCGTCCCGGATCCAAGAATGGAAAGGCTGATGTCCTCTCTAGACTCGACACAGAAAATCAAACTTCAATCATTGAAAACCAGCAAATCATACCTGATGGAAAATTCATTGGAACTATCTCCTTAGAACCTTTTGAACATCACGTTCGAAATTTGATGACCGACCTTGAAATGGAGAACTGGGCAACAGAAGATCCACAACGTTTCATTCGCAATGGCCTCCCCTATTTAGGTACCACCCTGTATTTACCCACCAAGGAGCTTCAGCTGAAGGCAATGCAGGAATGTCACGACAACCCTCTGGCTGGCCACAAAGGTGTTGTGAAAACCGAAGAATTACTCAAACGTCGTTTCTGGTGGCCATACATGTGCCGAGACGTCCGTCAATATGTGTTAGGCTGTGAAATTTGTGCACGGGGAAAATCGGACAGACAAGCTCCTAAAGGTCTCCTACAACCCATGCCAACCCCCCATATCCTTGGCACACAGTCTCCTTAGATTTGATTGTTGATCTACCTTCTTCCCATGGGTATGATACCATTCTTGTAGTTGTCGACACTTTTAGTAAGATGGCACATTATATACCCTTCAAAGGTACACCCACTGCTAAACAATTGTCCCAACTTTTCAATCAACATGTTATTCGCCTTCATGGGATTCCTAGGGTCCTCGTTTCAGACAGGGGCTCTCAGTTCCTATCACGATTTTGGAAGGCTTACATCAAAGGCCTTAATATTGACCATCGTTATTCCACCAGTTTTCACCCAGAAACTGATGGTCAGACTGAACGCATTAACCAAGACCTAGAACAACACCTCAGACTTTATTTGTTAGATGAGGAGGGTGACTGGCCTGACCACTTATGGACTGCGGAGTATGCTCACAATAATGCTCTAAATGTATCCACTGGCCACTCCCTTTCTTTATAAACTCAGGCAGACATCCCAATTCTCATGCTAATTTTTATGATATTAATGTTCCTGCTGTTCAAGATATTGCCCGACAGTTAACTAAAATTCATCACTCAGTAACCCAGAATTTGTTGATCGCGAAGGATCGTTACAAACACTTCGCTGACCGAAAACGTAAAAAAGAACCTGAGCTTCATGTAGGAGACTTAGTCTGGTTGAGTACAAAAAATCTCAGACTCAAAGGTCCCCGTAAATTTCAGCCTCGTTTTATGGGTCCTTATCCAATTGAGAAGGTCATAAATCCAGTCACTTATCAACTATCTCTTCCTGGTTCTACCAAAATTCATCCAGTATTTCATGTTTCTCTCCTTAAACCAATTCAACCGGGGTTGCGTAGGGTTTCCCTCCTGATCCTCTGATGGTTAATGGTGAGGCGGAGTACGAAGTTAAACGAATTTTGGATTCAAAACTCATCCGCAATGAAATTTTCTACCTCATTGATTGGCAAGGTTATGGACCTGATGAACGTTCCTGGGAAAAGAGTACTAATGTCCATGCCCCCCGTTTAATTAGAGCCTTTCATGCCAAATTCCCTGCCAAACCACGACCGGAGGAAACCCCGTTGGGAGGGGGTACTGTCAGGACTCACGGGAGGTTTCCTCCTTCTAACTGTATGCTGGCTACCATTTTCCCCTACAAACTTACCAAAAGTCAGATAATCCCTCAAGCTGGAGTGCTTGTTGGCACCGATGGAACTCCAAGATGGCTGCCAACATGCACATACTGCGACAGCACACCACTGTTAGCAGTCTAGTCTTTTAGGCTTCATGACATCAGGTGAAGTGTGCTTCAACATTCCACTGTGCACTTCACTGAAGAAATAATTTGAAGAGCACCTGTTTTCCCAGCGTCGTGGAAGTCAGTTAGGGTAGTTGCGATAAAATCGGGGTTAGCTTCGTCGGAACTACATTCCCTCACTAATCAGGTTAGTGTTAAACTTGTAGCTAATATAAAACATTCTGTGAGAAAAGGTTATCGTGTCAGAGGTAAATTTCTATTTAAAGAGAAAAAAGGAAACAAGTCAGAATATATTTTCCTTCGTTTGAAAACTGGAAATACTTTTTTCAGTAATTGCTTTCCTTAGCTGAGAAGATTAAATAAAAAGCTTTTTGAATCAGCTGTCTCTTTCAGCTGTTCCAGAATCTGTCAGACGCAGGCGTGACCTTTCAACACGCAGTGTCTTCTTAGACTGAAACTTGTTCACTCTTCTGAGAATTAATTAAAAGGTGAAGTCAGGGTCAAAAGCCCGGCATGTTTCTTTCTCATGCCATGTGTTAAAGAACTCCAGTAATGTTCTCCTCACGTATGGCAGAATAAATTGTGCTTCCAGCAAACATTAAAACCAAAGGCCTGAATAAAAGGAACGCTTCCTTTTAACATTTAACCTAAGTTCTGAAGCATTGTTTAAAAAACTAATTAAAGACAGAAAACCAGTCATCCTACTACAGAAACCCCAGTTCAAGGCCCACTCCAGTCTCTTAACAGTGAGTTAATAGAAAGAAAGAGAAACCCAAATAATACATAAATTAGGAATACAGAAATAAATACTTACCTTATCTTTCTTACATTAAGGAATAGCAGGATCAAGTGCAGATTGTACCTGAGAACGAAAAGGAAAGAGATCTGAGTGAAGACTTCTCATACAACCTAGCAAACAATACATGAGAAGTAAAAGAGAAGTAAGCTTCAGTAAACATTCTGGTAAGATAAGTTATTTATACACCATAGAAAAAACAGTAAGTTAAAAGGCACAGTAAATAAAGGTTTTTACATGTTAATGTTGCAGTCCAGTAAGAAGAAGAAGACGTAGCTGAACAGGCAGAATATTGGAGCAGTCTCTTCTCTGTCCCCAACCCCTTTTCCCCCTTAGAACTTACCTGCAATGGAATACTAAAAGACCTAGCAGGGTTGGTTCTGAGAAGGGTATTGGGACCTAGCGTCATTCTGCTCCTGTGTGGTTCAGACAGCAAAAGGGATTTAGACCCTGACACAAAGCGATACCAAAGGGGATGATGGACGGAGCGCTTGAGCAAATCAAACACTCACCCCCAGTCAACTGATCTGGGTTTAATCCATCATCATTCTTTAGCTCACTCCACCACCACAGTTCAGACATGGCCATATGCAAATCAGTCTGACCCTGTGCCTCATGGGAACAGTCCAGCCCGAACTACAAAGCCATGTCTTCCCTGGACCGGAAACAAGCATCCTGGGACCGTTTTCTGGCTATTCAGCCGTCATCAGCCAGGCTAGCTTGAATCCAGTGGCAAAGTGAGCAAGGGACCCACGTCTGGGCATACCCTGCCAACTTAGGGCAAACAAAGCGATACCAAAGGGGATGATGGACGGAGCGCTTGAGCAAATCAAACACTCACCCACAGTCAACTGATCTGGGTTTAATCCATCATCATTCTTTAGCTCACTCCACCACCCCAGTTCAGACATGACCATATGCAAATCAGTCTGACCCTGTGCCTCATGGGAACAGTCCAGCCCGAACTGCCAAGCCATGTCTTCCCTGGACCGGAAACAAGCATCCTGGGACCGGTTTCTGGCTATTCAGCCGTCATCAGCCAGGCTAGCTTGAATCCAGTGGCAAAGTGAGCAAGGGATCCACGTCTGGGCATACCCTGCCAACTTAGGGCGAACAAAGCGATACCAAAGGGGATGATGGACGGAGCGCTTGAGCAAATCAAACACTCACCCCCAGTCAACTGATCTGGGTTTAATCCATCATCATTCTTTAGCTCACTCCACCACCCCAGTTCAGACATGGCCATATGCAAATCAGTCTGACCCTGTGCCTCATGGGAACAGTCCAGCCCGAACTGCCAAGCCATGTCTTCCCTGGACCGGAAACAAGCATCCTGGGACCGGTTTCTGGCTATTCAGCCGTCATCAGCCAGGCTAGCTTGAATCCAGTGGCAAAGTGAGCAAGGGACCCACGTCTGGGCATACCCTGCCAACTTAGGGCGAACAAAGCGATACCAAAGGGGATGATGGACGGAGCGTTTGAGCCAATCAAACACTCACCCCCAGTCAACTGATCTGGGTTTAATCCATCATTCTTTAGCTCACTCCACCACCACAGTTCAGACATGGCCATATGCAAATCAGTCTGACCCTGTGCCTCATGGCAACAGTCCAGCCCGAACTGCCAAGCCATGTCTTCCCTGGACCGGAAACAAGCATCCTGGGACCGGTTTCTGGCTATTCAGCCGTCATCAGCCAGGCTAGCTTGAATCCAGTGGCAAAATGAGCAATGGACCCACGTCTGGGCATACACTGCCAACTTAGGGCGAACAAAGCGATACCAAAGGGGATGATGGACGGAGCGCTTGAGCAAATCAAACACTCACCCCCAGTCAACTGACCTGGGTTTAATCCATCATCATTCTTTAGCTCACTCCACCACCCCAGTTCAGACATGGCCATATGCAAATCAGTCTGACCCTGTGCCTCATGCGAACAGTCCAGCCCGAACTGCCAAGCCATGTCTTCCCTGGACCGGAAACAAGCATCCTGGGACCGGTTTCTGGCTATTCAGCCATCATCAGCCAGGCTAGCTTGAATCCAGTGGCAAAGTGAGCAAGGGACCCACGTCTGGGCATACCCTGCCAACTTAGGGCGAACAAAGCGATACCAAAGGGGATGATGGACGGAGCGCATGAGCAAATCAAACACTCACCCCCAGTCAACAGATCTGGGTTTAATCCATCATCATTCTTTAGCTCACTCCACCACCCCAGTTCAGACATCGCCATATGCAAATCAGTCTGACCCTGTGCCTCATGGGAACAGTCCAGCCCGAACTGCCAAGCCATGTCTTCCCTGGACCGGAAACAAGCATCCTGGGACCGGTTTCTGGCTATTCAGCCGTCATCAGCCAGGCTAGCTTGAATCCAGTGGCAAAGTGAGCAAGGGACCCACGTCTGGGCATACCCTGCCAACTTAGGGCGAACAAAGCGATACCAAAGGGGAATGATGGACGGAGCGCTTGAGCAAATCAAACACTCACCCCCAGTCAACTGATCTGGGTTTAATCCATCATCATTCTTTAGCTCACTCCACCACCCCAGTTCAGACATGGCCATATGCAAATCAGTCTGACCCTGTGCCTCATGGGAACAGTCCAGCCCGAACTGCCAAGCCATGTCTTCCCTGGACCGGAAACAAGCATCCTGGGACCGGTTTCTGGCTATTCAGCCGTCATCAGCCAGGCTAGCTTGAATCCAGTGGCAAAGTGAGCAAGGGACCCACGTCTGGGCATACCCTGCCAACTTAGGGCGAACAAAGCGATACCAAATGGGATGATGGACGGAGCGCTTGAGCAAATCAAACACTCACCCCCAGTCAACTGATCTGGGTTTAATCCATCATCATTCTTTAGCTCACTCCACCACCCCAGTTCAGACATGGCCATATGCAAATCAGTCTGACCCTGTCTCTCATGGGAACAGTTCAGCCCGAACTGCCAAGCCATGTCTTCCCTGGACCGGAAACAAGCATCCTGGGACCGGTTTCTGGCTATTCAGCCGTCATCAGCGAAGAGGGGTGAAACCCCGAAACCGGACCTAGGATGCTTGATTCCAGTCCAGGGAGGACCTGGCCTGGCAGTTCGGGCTGGACTGTTCCCATTGGGCGCAGGGACAAGACTGATATGCATATGGCTGGGTCCAAACTGGAATGGCATGGTGAGCAAAATAACGATGGATTTAGGCCCAGATCTCTCTACTGGGGTGAATGTATGACATTGTTCTGCATTCTGTCCATCAATTGTTCTTTTTGCATTTGTCACCCCAAGTGGGACGGGTATGCCCAGACGTGGGTCCCGTGCTCTCCATGCCACTGGAGTCAAGTTATCCTGGCTGAAGAGGGGTGAAACCCCGAAACCGGTCCTAGGATGCTTGATTCCAGTCCAGGGAGGACCTGGCCTGGCAGTTCGGGCTGGACTGTTCCCATTGGGCGCAGGGACAAGACTGATTTGCATATGGCTGGGTCCAAACTGGAATAGCATGGTGAGCAAAATAACGATGGATTTAGGCCCAGATCTCTGTACTGGGGTGAATGTATGACATTGTTCTGCATTCTGTCCATCAATTGTTCTTTTTGCATTTGTCACCCCAAGTGGGATGGGTATGCCCAGACGTGGGTCCCGTGCTCTCCATGCCACTCGAGTCAAGCTATCCTGGCTGAAGAGGGGTGAAACCCCGAAACCGGTCCTAGGATGCTTGATTCCAGTCCAGGGAGGACCTGGCCTGGCAGTTCGGGCTGGACTGTTCCCATTGGGCGCAGGGACAAGACTGATTTGCATATGGCTGGGTCCAAACTGGAATGGCATGGTGAGCAAAATAACGATGGATTTAGGCCCAGATCTCTGTACTGGGGTGAATGTATGACATTGTTCTGCATTCTGTCCATCAATTGTTCTTTTTGCATTTGTCACCCCAAGTGGGACGGGTATGCCCAGACGTGGGTCCCGTGCTCTCCATGCCACTGGAGTCAAGCTATCCTGGCTGAAGAGGGGTGAAACCCTGAAACCGGTCCTAGGATGCTTGATTCCAGTCCAGGGAGGACGTGGCCTGGCAGTTTGGGCTGGACTGTTCCCATTGGGCGCAGGGACAAGACTGATTTGCATATGGCTGGGTTCAAACTGGAATGGCATGGTGAGCAAAATAACGATGGATTTAGGCCCAGATCTCTGTACTGGGGTGAATGTATGACATTGTTCTGCATTCTGTCCATCAATTGTTCTTTTTGCATTCGCTAATCATGGAGGCAGCTACCATACTTAAATGTGAAAGTGCACTGTGCCACACCCCAATAAAAAATTTTTTTTAAGTGCGCTGTGCCACACAATAATTATAAACTAGTGAAGCCATACCTCCAAGCGTGCGCATGTAAACAAAAGCAAGCAACAGTGAAATAGCTACCATGCTTAAAGTGAAAGTGCGCTGAGCGTCACACACCTATTAAAAACAAATGAAGCCATACTTCAAAGCGTGCCCCGTTTATACAAAAGCTAGAGGCAGTGAGGCTTTGGCGATCTTGTGCTATCTAGCAACCTTTCTGAACACACACAATGAACCAGCACCTCGGCCTGCACTTTGCTCCTTCACCAACCGCCGCACAGTACGTCCAGTCTCAACGGAGGTCCTACGAATGTTAAGTTTCATACTCCCCTTGTTGCGGCGCATTTACCGCTGCCCAGTTACCCATGAGTTTGTGAACATGCAAAGCTCAGACAACGTCCACGGAGTGCGCTTTACACTCTCCGCTCTGCAAGTGCCTATTATATTATGAAGGAATGCGTTTTTTGTGTGGAAAAAGAAAGTCAGGCATCCGCAAGAATCTGACAGGGCGCTTTACCTTTCAGCGTATTGTTTTTAAGACCTTAGACTTTTATTGGTCTCGCAAGCACATCCGTGATGTCACGAGTCACCTAAAATAGCATATTACACTATGTTATACTCACCCAATATGTTTCCTATCAAAGGCACGATGAAGACGATAATATATCCAGCGATCAAGACCTATTCGTACTCTTTAGGTTGTAAATACTCCCTCCAGAGATATCGCATAAACTCGTCATCATAGTCTGAAGAGGTGCCGAGGAATGGATCCTGGGTGACATTCGGGTCCGGCATGGAGGAATAGTTCCTGTCTGGTAGATTCCCAAGTTTGGCCCCGGGCATCGCTGTTGCTTTTTGGTGTACCTCTTAGTGCAACCCTGGTGCCTCTTTCTCCTCCGGGGAGGACCCGTTAACAGAAGACCGGCATCACTCGCACACCTATCAGACATTTGCAGGTACTGAAAGGTGGTACAATGAGGCTGATGCTACAAGTCCAATCCGGAAGAATGGCTGGACTGCAACTTCAGGTGAGCTCGGTCAGGCATTGCAGACAGGATAGGAGGTGGGGAAGGTGGGATGAGCAACGGTTCCTTGCTGGGAGGAGCAAGCAGTGCCACACAGCACAGATGCAACACGGCAAGCAGTGCATGCCAGACAGGAGTCGGAGGAAGAGAGATGGAATCGGGGCAGCGTCAGCTGTCAGGCGCGGCTTGAGAGGAAGCTAAAGCCTAACAGCACGAGTGCTCTCCAGGGAGACTAGCGCTGCCTTTGAGGCTTTGCATCCCCACAGTTTCAGAGGGCAGAGAACGCTTCTCTCTCTTTTAGAAAAGGGGAAGCAGCGCTGCTGGCACCACGTGCGGGTGCGCCACAGTGGGACACGTGCCAGCGCTTGATAATTGTACGCCACTCATTCAGTGTACTACTGCTAAACAACGGTATATATACAAAAAGCGGCCGTGCAACACCGAGGAAAGTGGCCGTGCATATTAAACGTATGCGCGAACCAGGCGCTATGGCAAAAAACCAACGAAGTAGTCCCTACATTAAAAGATACCGCCCTGCAGCGTAAGTTAACTGTAGTTGGTCGATGCTGCTTCCTCCAAAAACGGAAGAAAACGGAAGTGACGTATGGAACCACTAGCCAACAATGAGCGAGATAAGAAGAGCAATGCCAGATTTCACCAATGCCAAGCGACAAAACAAAGAGAAACGCAATGGGTGGAGTTTCACTAGTAATACTGATTACTTGATGCCTCGGAGAGGCAGCGCATGCGCTGCCTATGCGAGACCTAAAAAGGGCATTACATACACTAGAGAGCAGCAATGTATTGCCTGCAAGAAACCAAACAGTATAGAAAAGGGATTCAATTGTTCATGTCATTGGCACCAGCAAACAGAGGTTTGCCGGTCTCAAAGAGTACCATCGCAAGTAGGTTAGGACAAGCCATCCCAACCTGCAACAAATTAGCAGGGAAAATGGTGGATAGCAAACCACCAAGAAAAAGGGGGTCACACCAGCATTCATAGCAAATGTTTCTATAAATGAGATATGCATGGCCACCACATGGTCAACAATCCACACATTCATTAACACCACTGTGTGGACATCCACACCAATAGAGAGTCTCAAGTGGGATAGAAGGTAATGAGAAACCCTTTTGCCTCTCTACATTCACTTCAACCCATTCTCCCACACGAAGATCATACCACTATGTAATCTATGTACAGCGAGTGAATCCAGAAAGTATTAATGCTATAAAAGGAAAAAGATATTTAACTATAGCAATAGTTTTACAGCTTTAAAACTTTTCTGGGTTAACAAACAAAAATCCCCCAATGAAAAGGTGTGGTTAATCAAAAATAGAGTAAAATGCTAGATTAGACTGGAAATTAACCTTCTGCTCCACAATTCCCAATCTGGGTTCCGCTGCAACAACAGCACCTAGACAGCCGTCATCGCGGCTAACCATGACATCTGAGCCCTATTCGGCCAAGGAGAGACCACGGCGCTGATCCTTCTAGACCTCTCGGCAGCCATCAACTTGGTCTCCCACCACACACTCATCACAAGACTGCACAACATAGGCATCCAAGGAGCCACTCTCAAATGGATCTCCTCCTTCCTCACCAGAAGAGTCTGCCTTCCCCCCTTCATCTCCGAACCCAAAGAAATCATCTGTCGAGTGTCCCAAGGATCCTCGCTCAGCCGCACCCTATTCAACACTTATATGGCACCTCTGGCCAGTGTCGCCAAAACACACAGACTCAACCTCATATATTACGCCGATGACACACAACTCATCCTCTTCCTCTCCAAAGACACCACCAACACCAGCTTCTACAACTGCATGACAGAGGTTGCTAACTGCATGAAGGACAACTGCCTATAGCTCAACATGGACAAGACAGAGGTACTGATTTTCTAAAACAATAGATCCCCATGGGACTCATCCTGGTGGCCCACAGAACTCGGACTTACTCCTACCCCCACTGACCATGCTAGAAATCTATGCATCATTCTGGACTACAAGCTAACCATGACAACTCAGGTCAACTTCGTCTACTCTTCCTGCTTCTTCATCCTCCGAATGCTTCATAAGCTATTCAAATGGCTACCCCAAAGTTCAAGAAGCATCATCACCAAGGCCCTCATCTCCAGCCAACTGGACTACGGCAATGCTCTCTACGCGGAGATCGCAGCTCACCTCCTCCGATGACCACAGACCATACTGAATGCCACAGCCATACTCGTCTTGGACCTTCTTAGACAAACCCACATCACCCCCTACCTTACGGAACTCCACTAGCTCCCTGTACAGAAAATATGCCAGTTCAAGCTCCTGACCCATGCATACAAGGCTCTACACTACTGCGAACCCGCCTACTTGACCCACCGCCTGAACTTCCATCAGCCCACCAGATTCTTCTGCTCCGCGTCCCTTTCTCTAAGACTTTTCCCACTGCATCCGACATGGCAGTTGTGGAGGTCGCCCCTTCTCATATCTTGCAGCGAAGACATGCAACAAGCTACCCTTTCATCTACAGACCTCCCCATCTCTTCCAGAGTTTTGAAAGTCCTTGAAGGCCTGGCTATTCGGCTAATCAACTGGATCCTGCCAGCGCTCTACAACTCTACTGATTGATTGGTTGATTGATATTGGGTCCTAAATCAGTACAAGTCACCAAAAAAAGGATAAAAAGAATCTAGAGATGGCAACCACACACTGGGGGCTTTCATCTGACATCATGTGGGATGGTACTACCCACCTGCTTGTTGGCACCAATCAATCAATCTGAGTTTTAAACGCGCTATTCACCCATGAGGGTCTCAAGGCGCTGGGTGAGGGGGGAAAAGCAAACACAAGGAGATGATGGTCGGAGCGCTAGGGAAGGGAGTGCAGCTCAGGTCAGTCGAAGAGCCAGGTCTTGAGGGTCTTCCTGAAGATGTGCAGGGTGAGGGCGCGTCTGATGTCGATCAGCAGCTCGTTCCAGGCCTTGGCCACGATGTAGGAGAAGGTTCTTCCACCTGTTCTTGCTCTGTGGATGTGCGGGGGTTTCAAAAGGACGGCGGATCGAAGGTTCCTTTTGGGTACGTGGAAGGAGATTCTGTCATTGAAATATTGAGGTTGGTGTTGTGGAGGCATTTGTAGGCGCGGGTGAGTATCTTGAAGGTTACTCGCTTCTCAATGGGGAGCCAGTGGAGGCTACACAGGTGTTGGGTGATGTGTTCGTGTCGAGGGATGCCGAGGATGAGTCTGGCTGCAGTGTTCTTGCAGAGCAGAGACTTGTTGATCCTGGCGTAGAGGGCGTTTCTGTAGTCCAGTCTGCTGGTTATGAGTGCGTGGGTGATGGTCTTCCTTGATTCGGAGGGGATCCATTTGAAGGTCTTGTGGAGGATGCGGAGGATATTGTAGCAGGTGGAGGCAATGGCATTGACCTGTGGGGTCATGGAGAGGGAGGAGTCAAGTACGATGCCGAGGTTTTGGGCATGGTCCGTGGGGGTGGGAGGGCTGCCGAGGGCGGTGGGCCACCAGGTATTGTCCCACGCAGAGAAGGGAGGGTCAGAGGACGAGGACCTCTGTCTTCTCCGAGTTGAGCTTCAGGCAGCTGCTGCTCATCAAGGATACAACGTCTTTCATTTCTTCCTGGAAGTTGAGTCTGGTGGTGATGGGGTCCTTGGTGAGGGAGAGGATGAGCTGGGTGGCGTCGGCGTAGGATGCTATGCTGAGTCCATGCTGTCTGACGATGGCGGCGAGAGGGGCCATGTAGATGTTGAAGAGCGTGGGGCTGAGTGACGATCCTTGGGGTACTCCGCAGTTGATTTCCGTGGGGTTCAGAGAGGAAGGGCGGTAGTCTGATTCTTTGGGTTCTGTCGGTGAGGAGGAGCGGAGCCAGTCGAGGGCGGTTCCCTGTATGCCTGCGTCGTGGAGTCTGGCGGTGAGTGTGCGGTGGGAGACAGTGTTGAACGCTTCAGAGAGGTCGAGTAGGATCAGGGCTGCGGTGTGTTATTGGTTGAAGAGGGAGTGGATGTCATCTGTGGCGGTGAGTAGAGCGGTCTCGGTGCTGTGGTTGCTGCAAAATCCAGATTGGGAGGGGTCGAGGATGGAGTTTTCTTTGATGAATTTTGTTAGTTGGGCGTTGACAGTATTCTCTATGACTTTGGCCGCGAAGGGGAGGAGGGAGATGGGCTGGTAGTTCTTGAGGTCTGTGGGATCTGCTGCGGGCTTCTTGAGTAGGGGTCTGACCTCTGCGCGTTTCCAATCGTCTGGAAAGATGCTGGTTTCGAAGGTGGCGTTGATGGTGCATCGCAGTTCTGGAGGGATTGTGGTGGCGGCTGTGTGGAAGATGTGTGGGGGCAGGGGTCCTTGGGGGCTCCTGAGTGGATGCCTTTCATGGTCGATGCGGTGTCTTTGGTGGTGACTGGGGTGCAGTAGGAGATGGTGGTCTGGCCAGCGTTGCTGGAGTAGGGAGTAGTTTCGGAGTCAGGTGTCTGGTCATCGAAGTTGTCATAGAGGCTCTTGATTTTCAGATGGAAGTAGGAGCCGAGCTTGTTGCAGAGTTCCTGGGAGGGGTGATGTCCGTGGATTCGCTGGGGGGTTTGGTGAATTCCTGGATGACATTGAAGAGTTCCTTTGAGTTGCTGGAGTTTGCGAGGATCTTGTTCTTGATAAAGGTCCTTTTTGTGGATCTGATGCGCTGGTGATATTCCGTCATGGCGTTCTTGTAGGTGGTGCGATCTTCTGAGGTTTTGCTGTTTCTCCAGTTCTTCTCGAGACGTCTGCAGGTGCGTCTGGATTCTTGGAGGTCTGCGGTGCACCAGGCGGCCGTCCTGGTTCGCTGTTTGTCGGGGTTGCGTAGGGGTGCGAGCTCATCTGCGCAGCTGGTGATCCTTCTGTGGAGGTCTTTGGCTGTGAGGTTGGCGTCGGTTGAGGGGATGGGGGCAACGTGGTTGAGGGTGGAGGTGAGTTGCTCCTCTGTGACTTTGCTCCAGTTTCTTCGTGGAGGGCGGGGTGTTGGTTTGGGTGGCATGGGTTTGTTGACGAGGAAGTGTATGCAGTGGTGGTCTGTGCATGGTGGTTGCGTGATGTGGCTGAAGCGGATGTTGTTCCCACCTGCTAAAATGGGGTCGAGGGTGTGTCCTGCCTTGTGGGTAGGGATGGTGACGAGCTGTTTCAGACCGATGTTGGCGAGGTTATCCAGGAGGGTGGTGGAGTTGAGGTCGCTGGGGTTGTCGAGGTGGAAGTTCAGGTCTCCGATGAGCATGTAGTCCATGGAGGCGATGGCGTGGGGTGAGATGAGGTCGGCGATAGTCGTTGCGAACGTAGCGTGAGGTCCTGGGGGTCTGTATGCGAGGGTGCCGCGCAGTGTGGTTCTAGGGTTGGTATGGATCTGGAAGTGAAGGTGTCCTGTGGTGGAGGAGGGGTCACTTGTGGTGGGGGTGTAGAGTCGGAGGGAGCTCTTGTGTGCGATGGCGAGTCCTCCTCCTGGGTGGTTGGGGCGGTCCTTCCTCTGAATCATGTATTAGTCGGGGATGGCGGTGGCGCTGTCAGGGGCGGAGGAGGCGCTGGTCCAGGTTTCTGTGAAGAAGGCGATGTGTGGCGAGAGGGTGTCGAGGAGGTCCCAGATCTCTACGGCGTGTTTGTGCAGGGAGCACACGTTGAGGAGGATGCACTTCAGGGCTTCTGTAGTGTTGGCGTCCGATGAGGGGGCAGTGACCATGGGGGTGCGGAGGGTGGTGAAGGTCTGGCGGCAGCGACGGCCGGAGAACTGGTCATGGGTGGTGTTCGGCGTGGAGAGCTGGCAGTTGTCATTCCTTCCGGGGTTGAGTGCGAGGAGGGCAGCTGAGTCGTAGCCCAAAAAAAGGACAATTTTCACCCAACAATAATGCACTGCATGTGAATCTCAATCAGATTCATGCTGCAAAACTATTGTTAGAGGTTAGCAACATTTTCCTTGCTTTGCACCGGTGCTGTCAGAAACATCCAGCACACCCTATCCCATGTTTCTTCCTATATGAACTCTTATATAGGAAGAAAAGAAATTGCAAAAATCATTGCTAAAATTATGTGAAATTAGGAGAAATTTCTAAGCCTGGGTGGCGAACTCGGAGTTCAGGCAAAACTCCAACTCCACGGCGGAGCGGAGTTAGCCCCTGCCTACGCCTGAAAAATAGTAAAAAAACACTTACCTGCTATAGCGTCTCTGGGCTACCCTTCACCTCGCCGTGGTCTCTCCTCCTTGCCGGTCGCAAACCCCTACGTTGTACGTCTTGCGAGGACTCTTTATTACTATACTGAAACTCCAATCAATACACATCATCATTTGATCAGTTGAAAGAGTATCTGAAGAGGTAGGTCTTCATGTGTTTTCAGAAGTGTGCGTCGTTGGGCTCTATTCTTAAACTGCAATTTAAGGCATTAAAGTATTTTGGGTCCTGGACACAAATAGACATGCACAGTATTTTTTGTTGTCAGGAGGTATATTGTTTAATAAGTTGCATGTTTGTTGAACAAAGGTTCCTAGCGAGAATGGAATGTTGGTCCAGCTCAAGCATGGGCGTCAATATTAGGGTTTTTTTCATAATGAAAAAGCAGTCCAAGATGGCTTGCCATAAATAGGCATGCATGCTGATGCACTAGTGACCACTTTTGTATTTTCTTTAGACAATGTAAAGGAAAAAAGACAAAGTCAATAGATCTACTTTTCACAACATCTAAAAAGAGTGCCCACTTGACTTCGCAAATGCTTGTTTTTTCATTTTATGATTGAACAACAGCTGTATGCTGTAGATTATTGTAACTTAATATGTCTCATCAGTTGAAAGTGAATATGATAATAGCACAGTAGCTTAGTAGTAATCTTAGTGAAGTAATCTCAACCCTAGACTATGTTGTTTTCTTCATTATTTGTGTGATCAGTGCTGTGTTGTCACATTCGTTGGAAGAACAGCTAGGACTTTGATGACGATGTTTTGTGACCCAATGGTGTTGCTGAGTCATTTTAGAAGGCATGACAATGAGAGGAAGAATATGTTGGGCTGTTTTGAATCTTTTTATAATTATTACTCGCATCCATATTTTCATGAAAATGAAATTAGAGTTGACTAGTGGTGCTCCCTGATTGGTACATTGGGGAGCTGCATAAAATTCATTGTGTACAGGTATCTCAGTATTCAAATACCAGTTGTTTGTTTATTAGGTTCTCAAATAGTGATTATGAGAAAGTGGATTATTAGTTGGGGTGAATGGAAGTTCACCACAAGTAATAATGTCAGTATCTTGTTTGGACCAGTAATTTAAACCTGAGCTCAAACATTGGTATTTATGGCACATAGCAGACAAGCGTAACTTAAGAAAATGTGTAACGAATTTAGTGTCAAAGCAGTTTTGAAAGAGTTGAAAACACAACACAATAGCAATCCCACTCCAGTTTTAAAAAATAGAGAATTATTTAATGAACAAAATGATGCCATCTGAAAAAATCCAATAAGGATACCCAAGATATGACTATTTAAAGTTTTAAATGAGAAGAGCTCTAAAAACAGAAAGCACCAAAAGCAGGAAACTGGTCACACTAGACCGGGACAAGGGGAAAGTTTAAGGCTGACATGATGGAGTGCGGGTCAGATACACAGGTTAGATTTGTCTCTGTCAGAGAGGGAGCTAAAAGAAGTTTATTGGGAAACTTGTCCATAAAATTTTCTAAAACAATAAAACAGATGCATTATAAAATCAACTTAGAAACCCAATGACCCTCCAAGAGTAGCACGACATATTCAAACCCATCCTTAAAACTCTGCTTAACAGTAAATATAAAACGTGCAATTCCTACTGTAACATCAAGATAGATCATTTCAGATAGAAGCCCCATTGCATCCAACCTTGAAAGTGTTCGATATTTTAAAAATATTTTAAAAATAAAGGTCTTAAAAACTTGATACAGACAGGAATATAAAAAACTCAATCCATAAGAACAAGACAAGGAGCATTTTACATTCAGTGAGTACCAGTGGCCACTGCTACGGAATGAGGTGGTGGGGGAGGGGTCCGGGAGGTGGTTTAAAAAATATAAAAAGGTCACTTACCTGTAAACGGCTGCTGCCTATCCTCCGTCCTCTTCTCTTCCTGACTCCCGGCAGCACAAAAGCACACAGACTCCCAGACTCCCTTAAGCCAATCACAACGCTGCTGTCACCATCTTGACAGCAGCATCGTGATTGGTCTGAGCAGTCTGTTTGGCCACTCAGGCAGTGCCTGGGAGTCAGGGACAGTTCTCCACCCAGCTGTACAACACAGCCAGGTAGAGAAATGCTAAGTGCGCATGTCGGTTTGGCCGGCCCAAGACTACCGACCAAACCATCATGCACTCTTAGCTGCACCAACCACTCTTCCTCCCTGTGGGCCCCAGCCCCACCCCACCCTGCCCTTACCTGGCCCTGTAGCCTGTACATAAAATTAAATTATAATAACTTCCTTTATTTACACTGCTCAGATTAGCAGTTGTGCTACTCCCCTCCACCTTAGCGGAGGAGCCGCCGATGGGGAGTATCTGCAAAATCCATTTAGGACTCAAAAAGATTGGCTTGCACCCCAGTCTCACCCCAGTCTCACTTTTAAATTTCATTGCGTATCTTCGGGTCAGGTACCTGGACAAATAGGAAAAAACGTGTGTTGGCCAAGAGAGTTAAGTGAGAAGCTAATGGAAGGTTTCTCCCTCAAATAGGCCAGGTCCAAAGAACCTTCAACCTTTTACAAAGATTCTCTCAAAGCTTGTTTACTGGGAAAGGGAGCCCATGTTTCAATTGTACCCCAAAGAGAATGCACTTTTTTAGAATCTCTTATCTTAGCCCGAGCTTCCCTGGCCCACCTCCTTTCACTAACAAGAATTTCTTCCCAACATATTCTAGAGACCTTTGGGGCTTCGCTATCAAGCTCAGAACACAGGAGTTCACCTGCAAATCCCAGGAGACCAGATTCAATTGCTTCCTTATTTCCTGAACGATGGTGCCTGGTGGTAACAAAAATAGCCTCTAGAAGACGGCCCTCTCCAGCAAATCCCAATTACAAGAGGGGGCAAGAGTAAGAACCTCTGCCCCGTACAGCCCCAAGGGGGATATTTTCTCTTCGTAAGCCTTCACAAGAGGAGTAAGAGCAAAGCCCCCATACCTCAGGTTAAAGTTAACCAGACATCCTGCTTGCAGAACAGTCCTCTGCTTAACATTCCCCATATGGGTATCCCATTATAAGTTCCTATAGAAGGTCATCTATAGGTATTTATAGGACTTCACCACTTCCCCTACTCAGGCGTTCAAGAACCATTCAAAAATATTAACGTTTTTCCCCAAAGACAACCACCTTTGTGTTTTTCAAGTTTATTTTCAGTGAATTCTGTTTTCTATATGCCTCAAAAGAGATCAGTTTTCTTTGCAGACTAATGGAAATGTAATCCAGCTGAACCAAATCATCTGCATGTAGCGGCAAGGGATATTCCGTTCCCCAACTTTGGGGGAGAATTAATTTTATAGTTTTATAGTTGCTGGAAGGTCTGCCAAGAATAAGCTGAAAAGCGTTGGGGCTATGACACACCTCTGACATGGCGTTTCTTAATTGGGATGTTTTGCGATAATCTACTAGATTTATCAAGTTCGACCTGTGCCCAATTATCTGTATGTAATGCTTGTATTGCACAGAGGAGACCAGTTGGGATCTTCCAGGAGCGGAGTTTCCCCAATAGGAGTCCCCTGTCTACTGTATCAAAGGCTGTACACAAATCAATAAAAAAAAACATAGCATTTGATTCCATTCCAGGGATTTCCAAATAATGGCCCAAAGAGAAAAACAATGATCTATGGTTGAGTGACCCTCCTGGAATCCTCCTTGCTCAATTGATATGATCTTGTGCACTTAACCCAATCATCCAAATGAGACAATAACATTTTTGAAAACACCTTCTCTGAGATGTCCAGGAGGCTGATCAGTCTATAATGTAAAGGGAGCGAGCCATTCCCCTTTTTAGGTTGAGCATTCGAGACCTCTTGTATATACTTTAGTATATACTTATATGTGTATGTACTTTGTGGGCTCTGGAGGTCAGCCCTAGGACTTGTCTGCTTCCGCTTAGGGACTTTTTTTCTGTTCAACTGCCTCTATTTAACTGTCTTGATAGAAAACGACCAGTAGAGGACAGTAAAATACCAGAATTACTTTCTGCTGAGGGACTTTCTTTTTAAAAAAATTCTGCCAACTGCCTCTATTTAACTTTCTTGATAGAAAACTACTAGCAGAGGTCAGTAAAATACCAGAATCACTTTAGCATTCTCTAGATTCCAGTCCGTAGAAATTGTCTTCCACAAGCACCCGTAGACAGTAATATTGTTTTCAAATCTTGTATTTTCAGTGATTTGACCACTAAAGGCCCTGATTTTATATTATAAACAGACCTTTGGACTATACCATTTCCCGCTGAAAGGCAATATTCCTCTACATGTGTTCCCATTCCTGGCGTGTCACGCAGTTTGGTGCTTACTTTCCTTCCATGTTAAAGAACAGTAGATGTTTCAGCACCCTGGCTAATGTGCTGCATTGTTAAATACATATAAGGTTCCAAAGGCGAGACCGATTGTATTGCAAATGCTTGTTTAGTATGGTTTTTACTATTGACTACCTCCATGATGAGGGCTATTGGCCCGTTTGGCTATCCAACAGAACAAAAGAGAATAAACCTTCGCCCACCAGCCACTGCTTGTCTCAATTAGGACTGTCGGGATATTGTCTGGGCCAGCTGCTCTTGATAACTTGATACCGTCAATTACCGTCCTTATGTCTTTCACAGAGAACCAGCTGGGGGAAATATTCTTAGCAGGGGTTTGTTTGGGGCTGGATGAAATACCATATTGACCCTCCAGGTACATAGCCCAAATATCCTCGGCAATTATACATGTTAGGGCCCCCTGAGGACTGCAGGATTCTTTTACTTTCTTCTAGAACTCTTGCTGGTACCCTGACTGTATAACCTCCAGCAGCCCTGCCAAAATGTTTCAGCTGCTGGAATATCATTTTTGAAACAACCATTTAAACATAACAGCCCATTGTTCACCAGCCATTGGCCCAATACCTTAAAATGAAAAGATTACAGTTTGTGATTCTATCCAGTGTAACTGAGTGCTATGTGGCTGGCAGAGTGCACTAAGGTAGTTTTCACAGCCTATCTCTTGCAATTTGTTTATAAATACACATCAGATCCTTTCACATTTCTAGTGCATTCTGACTAATGCTGTTCCAATTGATATATTCTGATGGTGCTTTACCAAGTGACAGCTGTTTTTCCAAACAATTTAAACTGAATACCAGTGTAAATCATGAAAAGCCATTCCTATTTTGTATTTATTGGCACTCTGTATTAAGAACAGTAGATGGAGTCTCACTCTCAGTGATTAAATTGAACGGAACTATCTGACACCTAAGCACGCATATTTGTGTGTTCACTTTTTGTGAATAAACATTCTGTTGAGGCACAGCTATGTAACACTAGTGTCTTCACTTTGCCTATCAGAAACTTATTTTCTAAGTAATTCATATTACAAAATGGTAAAATAGATAATTTTAAAAATCATGTATATAGTTCCCAGCTACTTAATAATAGCACACTGCCCACCCCTCTCTATGCATATAAAATATTCTTTTGGTTATTTCCAACTATAATAGATAACTGAGATACACAAGTTGCCCAAACAGTTGTCTTGCCTTGTTATAAACCTATTGGGTCAATTTCACAAAGGCAATCTGAGACAAAAGTCTAACTTTATGACTTTTAGTATTCACAGAAATCATTTACGAGTTGTATCTTTACATCCGCAGTTGGGCCGGAATCTTTGCACCCGGCCGTACTCTCCACACCCGCGTCGTACTCTTTGGCTCAGGCCTGATGAAGTGTAATCAATGGGGCAGAATGCACTTTTTACAAAAACGAACATTAGGAACATGTGTTAAATGGTAGTGGAGGTCATGAGAATCAGTTTGGGCAAGGAAAACAGTGTGGTTGGACCCTACATTATATCTCAGAAAAGTTTGCTCCTAATCTTCCTTTTTGTAAAAATTGGAATCCAGCCCATTGATTACACTTCATCAGGCCCGATTCGGAGAGTACGGCCCGAACCGGAGAGTACGGCCTGGTTGCAGAGTGTACGGCACGGGTGCGGAGATTCCAGCCCGACTGCGGACGTAAAGATACGACTTATAAATGACCTCTGTGAATAACAAAAGTCGTAAATGACTTTTTAGAATACCAAAAGTCTTAAAGTTAGACTTTTGTCTCAGATTACCTTTGTGAATCGGCCCCATTATATATAGGCCGTCACAAGTTTATGATCCTTTCAAAATAAGACAGACATAACCTGTAAGAAAATCACTTTGCTCCATCTACGGATAACTAACAATATTAGTTATTGTTTGTGTGAATGTCCATATTGCCTTGGGTGTATGAACAAACTACATTAGGAAAATACTGAGAGTAGAAACTTTTTTACAGTTATTGATGTACTGTGCATAGCACAGCACTTACTGAAAATGTAAATACAACTTTTTAGATTTGTCCATTATGTATTTATAACAGAAGATTATTTTTACATTTAAAGTGTTTATTTAAAAAATTTGCAGACTGTGATCAAGATTTCAAAAGAGCTCCACCCTGGCAGGATACCTCTATGGGTGATTCTACTGAGTGCTTTTGCTGGACTTCTTATTCTCATGCTGCTGATACTGGCTCTTTGGAAGGTAAGTATATGGAATGTGAAGTGTTAGAAAACTCATTTGGGATTCACAGTCATTTTCCTGGCATTTAATTTGTGTGGAATAGCTAAAAGTAAGTTTAATGTGGTTCTACTGGAAAAAAGGTCATGTTTTGCTTGCTTTCCAAAACCAGATACGATGCAACTTTAGATGTTATAATCTGTTACTGAGCTAGCAATTAAAATAAAGCATTATGATCAACTGAGTGTGCATTTGCCAAGCCTTTGCTTATGTTTTTAATTGAGTAACAATGTGTTAGTACATGATAGTTGTCAACTAAATAGAATACTGCACTAGCATTTAACTTTCAGAATGAGATAGCAAACAGGTTGCAACTATAACACCGTTTTTTCTGCAAGGTAATTTGAATACGTAGTACTTAGAACATTGTCTTAACAACTACTTAACAACTAATACTATAGTTCATTTAAAATCATTATTGCAAAACAATCTCAAGAAATATGTCCTCTGGAAGCCTCTGCTGATTATAGGCTTCATCATCTTGTTGCAGTTCATATCAAAGTTCTGCATGTCATCACCAATAAATTAAATAAAACTTTTGCGGAATAGGGACCGGCATACAAGGACATGCACAATTTTTTAAAAATAAGTTTTATTTATGGCAGAGGCTGGGGCTTCTAAATTTAAAGAGAAGACTGAGCCTGATTGACAAAGCTTTCTTCTGTGGGTAAATGTGTATTACTAGTATAAATAAGTAGCAAATTATCTTTGTAAATTGGACCCTCTGTAAGATTGAGTTGTAAAGGTGAGTAACAGAAAATGCTATACGAGATTGTAAGAACACGGTTAGAATATTGTGTTCTATTTCTTCACGCTGCATTTAAACATTAAGACGTCTGAGAAAAGCACCTTCTTGTTGATAAAGCACAATAGAAGATTTCATATAGGAATACATTCTAAAATGACTCAAACCTATTTTTTTTTCAGTCTAAACAGTGACACAGTGATCTACATTGAGCTTTACTTTGTTCTAACAAGTCTGTCTTTAGAAAAAAGTATATACTTGCTTAAACAACCAATTCCATATAGCCTTCCAACACCACATACATCCCTCAGTGCAACTAGAACTATGCTAGATAAAAGTGATGGTAATGCTTCTAAAATGAAAATTAATACAATCTTATTGGATCACATGTAAAATTCTCATTCAGTTAAAGAGTTTATCTTCCACGATACAGTTCCCATTCAGATGCATCGATGAATGCACAACGTTCACTCAAATTTATTTCTAGCACACTGAGGGTCATGGAGTGGGCGATATTCACAATCATTGTGAACAATCATTGTGTGAGACCTTTGTCAGTTTTTACGTTTTTCTTTGAATCACATGATATATATGGAGGAAATGATGATGCTTCTATGTCGTGAACAAGGTTGTGACGTACAACCGAAATGCGTTAACTAGCATTCATCTTTAATAAATATTTCTGAGGAGCCACGTTTGGAGTGTCGTGCCTGTTGTTTCACAAATTCAAACAGGAGTCTCTTTATATAATTTGAGGTGTCGGCGGACACCTCTTTCAGCTGCACCACCGGCGTTCTGGCAGCACACCAGCATCCGCCATCGGAGGTCGATATATATATATATATATATATATATATATATATATATATATATATATATATATATATATATATATATATATATATATATATATATATATATATATATATATATATAAAATATATATATTTTTTTTCCACTGAAAAACCAAAGGTTACAAAGACGTTATAGCTCAGATTTCACTCATACAAAAGACATACATAGAAATTCATCAGATATATCTCTCTCTCTATATATATATATATATACCTCACAGCTCCTTCGTTTCACGTACTCCGTGCACTCTCGTGCGGGTGCTTTTTCGCGGGTCGTGCGCCCGCAATTATAACAGCTCCAACTTCGTATTTTTACCTCCAAACACAAAGGAAGCACTCACGGGGCGAGTCCAAAGTTTTTATTTAAGGACTCACAGTAACCAGACGCGTTTCGGCAGACGCCTTTATCGATGGTGATGTGGCGCGCCGAAACGGCTCTCTTTTATGTCAATTACAGATTTACTAAACATTGAGAAAGGCAACTTCGGCCGTATATGGCAGACATCTTGTAATGTGCAAAACATATTTTTAAACACATAATTTTATCAATGCACAAATATGCCTAAATAAATAAATATGTAATGCGTAAAACATACATTCCTAAAACACCGTATATCAGCATTTAGTGAAAATATTGCCCACAGATGGGCCCAAATCTATGGACTCGTTATTATGGCAACTAATAACTTATTCACACATTAAACAATTCCATCCTTCATCCTGCCCTGAATGGGCTTCTATAACCATAATTTTCGCATTACTTAAGTTCCAGCACACAAGAATGCTAAATACATCTGTCCATGCTTCCCACAATATAACCATCAATACATCTTCCTTCTTTTTATGATCATAGGCAAACCCAGAAACATTTACTTAAGCCTCATGAAGTTCAAATTCAGTTACAGATACTGATATGTACTAATCCCATATCCATGGCATTGCACCTCTACTCCCCCAAATGCACAGCAAGTTCCTCATTAGAATTCAGGCCGCCAGGTACTTTAGTCTGAAGATCAATAATGTACCTGGATTCCAGTCTCCTCAGACTGCTTACCCTGTCACCACCTCTTGGGTTAGACGGTACATGATCAATAGCAAAAAAGGTTAAGAGAGACCTGTCGCCATTATGTATAGCCTTGAAATGGCGAGCTTCCGGGTACGTCATGTCACCATTTTTGATTGCCCTTGAGTGCTCCAAAATGCGCATCTTGGTCTGATGGATGGTGCTCCCAACATATTTGAGCCCACAAGGGCAAACAAGACAGTATACCGTGTACGGGGTACTGCATGTAAGAAAATTACCAATATATTTGGGTTTCTTCACCCCTGGTATCTGATATGTCAGGACTCTCTTACTCCCTGAGCATGCCTTGCACTTCCCACAGGGATAAAATCCCTTCAGATCCCTATTGAGCATCTTAGAAGTATCCTTTCTCATATAACTGCTCGTTAGTGAATCTCGAAGTGCTCTCGCTTTCGAAATGTCAGTAGGGGTCGTTTTGGAATATCCATTCCAATAATCGGATCCATTTTTAACAGATTCCAATGTCTGCGCAAAATGTTCCGCAATTTGTCTGAGTCCTGTGAGAACGTTGTTATCATACGAAAACCACAATCTTTACTGCTATCTTTTGATTGCTCTTCTAGCAGTTTACTTCTGGGGATGAAATTCACCCTCCTCAATGCTCCATCCAATGTTTGAACACCATAACCCCGGGCTCTGAATCTCTCTATACATTCACCTGCAAACTTTTGGAAATCCACCTCCCTACTGTTATTCCTTTTAATTCGCAGTAATTCCCCATAGGGAATACTGTTAATTAACTTGGGAGGATGCCCACTGCGGGCATGCAATATTGAATTACCCGCTGTGGGTTTTCGGTGAAGTTTGGTGCTGATTTTGTTCTCAATAATTGTAACCTCCAAATCTAAGAAGTTAACTGATCTATCGCTAATTTCAGCATTGAATGTAAGGTTCAAATTGTTATTATTCAAAACTTGAACATACTCTTTAGCCATTTCAGCTGACCCTCGCCACACCAGAAAAAGATCGTCTATATATCTATACCAGGCCACGACCCTTTTGGTCCAGACACTATTGGTCTCCGTCCAGGCCACCTGCTCCTCCCACCATCCCACGAATAAATTCGCGTAGCTGGGGGCGAAGCAGGTGCCCATGGCCGTTCCGGATACCTGTTTATAGTACCGGTCCTGGTAAAGAAAGATATTATTGTGTAGACAAAAGTTAAGTAACTCTATGAGCATCTCACTGTGCTCAAAGAATTTCAATGCTCGATTCCTCAGAAAATAGCGAACTGCCTCCAAGCCGTGCTGATGCATTATGCAGGTGTATAGACTCGTGATATCCATCACGATCATCTGATCCCCATCCTGCCATACAACATCCATTATATGTCATAAGAAGTCTTTAGTATCTTTAATATAAGATTTCAATTGCAATACGAAACTAGATAGGAAATGATCTATATATATTGATATGTGCTCTAAAAGGCTGCCCTGCGATGAAACAATCGGCCTCCCTGGTGGTAATAGGGCATCCTTATGTACTTTAGGGAGATGATAAAAACAAGGGGTCACAGGATTTAAACGTCTCAAAAATAAATACTCCTCTGTTTCTATCTTCCCTTTTTCGTACCAACTTTTCAATAGCACATGACAATCCACAATGCTCCTATTATACACAGCTTTATCCACTTTCTCATAAAATACAGCATCACCAAGTTGGCGTAGGGCCTCTTTATTATATGCTTCCCATGTTTGTAACACGACATTTCCGCCCTTATCCGAGGGCTTACAGACAATGGACGCATCTTCCTTGAGTCTTTCAATTGCCAAATTTTGCTCATAAGTGAAATTACATTTTTTAGATTTTTTAGACACCGCATAATCACAATCTCGCAGATTCATTAGCTCTTTTACAACCTTATCCGAGATTGTGTCAATAATGTCACTTGGCATTTGTGGCAAAAAAGTTGAGGCTGGCTTGAAAGATGTTACTGCATTTCTCTGTTCAATACCAAAAAACACCACCGGATCATCTACCTGCGTGGGGCCTGCAATTTCATTACCCAGATCTTCAAGAGCCTGTAATGCAGATGCATCGTGTCCCACTAGAATATCTGTGTCTAACCGATGCTCGCTCTCTCCCTTTATGTATGGCTTTTTGGGTCATAGTTTAAAAAATTTGTGGAGCTTAATTTTTCTCGTGAACTTGAATAGATCAATTCTCGTTTGCGTGTATTCTAGTTTCCTCTGAGGGCAGAATGTGAGACCAAGCTGCAATACTTCATTTTCGGTCTGTGTCAAAATCCGTGGTGTCAAATTAATAATGGTAAGATTATTGGTTGGTGGTAAGTTTAGCGTCGCCTGTTGAATTTCTTTTTGCTCCTTGTCATCATGGGTGACCCGCGCCCTTTTGTGCCACTGGCCCCCTCGTCTTGTCGTTCTCTGCTTTTTCCTTCCGGGGGTTTGCCTCTTGTATTCCGCTGCCATGATTGTCGGATGACTTGAAATTCGTCGTGAAAAAATGCTACTTTACTCCCAGATGCTTCAGAGGACCCATTCTCATCCTCAGACTGTTCCGGGGTAGTCACCTCCGACTCAGAGGTCTCTAATTGACCTATGGCTTGCGGCACCAATTTTGTTCGGAGAGCCCTCCGTGGTGCAACCTCTTCGCAAAAGTCAAAATTCTACCTGACGCATAATCACGTTCATCACGCTCAAACTTCTCTTGTTTACGCAATCTGATTTTCCCTTCATAAACCTTTAAACGCTTCCGCATATGTTCTCTCAGTTCCTCCTGTTTATCCTTTTCTTAATTTTGCCCAATTTCGATTTCCAGCTCTTCAATTGCTTTCCGTGCCTTCACATGATCACTCCAGGCAAATTTGATAAGAATAATGAGCATTCCTTTGCATGAGTCGGCCGTATGCTCCGACCACTCATACAACAGCTGAGGATCGGGATTTTCGTATATACATATATATATGTGTGTATATTACCTACTGGCGGTCGCCAGTAGGTAGTTATAGTTAAGACCTATTTTCCATAGGAAATTCACAACATTCTATTTCCAATAACTTTGGCGCCGGTTGATGAATCTTCACGAAATTTTCAAAACTCGTGGGGCGCTCCGGTCTGCTCCTATCCTGAAAGTTTCGGGTGATTCGGCAAGCGGGGGCCTAGAAAAAGGGGGGTCCCAAAACGTGTTTTCCCCATTTAATTTTCCATAGGAAACTTTAGACACGGCTACAGCCTGAACTGCTGAACGGAATTACACCAAATTTGGCAAAGAGGTAGTTCTTGGTTCAGAAAGAACCCTTTTGTTAAATGGTGTAAATCCGCTCAGTAGTTCCTGAGAAATTTGAAAAAGAAAACATATCGATATCTGGGCGGAGCCTAACCACACATGTCATCGTGAGATCTGATTGGCTGTCAGCACTTCATCCTGGAATTGCTGGCAGCCATCTTGGGACCAATATAAATGATAGTACCCCATTGAAATGCATTGTAGTGAATCGAAGATTTTGAAGGTTACCAAAAGGAGAACTATAAAGGGTGATAACAGACTTTAGTTACATTAGAATTCATTTGTTGATGGTACCATACTAATTTCAGGAATTGTGGTGTGTTCTAAGGTGATTTTATCCTGTGAAAAACCTTCTGCTGGGATATCATGAATCATGTTTGAGAGAAAACTATTTTCACATCTTGTCCCATACAGTTTTGGAAGGTGCTCCAGAAGCTAAAATGAGAGCATATTTTCTGTAAATTCACATTATCTTTCTCAGTCATGTGAGAATGAAGTCTGACATTCTCAGTAAAACATGTACATCCAACAAGGGCAGAGACTGTCAGTTGATTCCTCTACTGCAGCTTCCCAGAGTGTTCTAAAGAACAAGTAGAGCGCTAACAGTCTTACTTATGACAAAAGTATGGCACACCTGAAGCCATCTTGATTGGAATAAACTGGTAACTCTTAAAACATTTAATTTAAAAAGGAACAAAATGAGGGGGTTCATTTTGTCATAGAAATTATGGTTAGTGCTGTAGAAAGAAAAATTAGGACATGTTTTAAGTGAGATCTCAAATATCTTCCTGTTATATTTCAACAGGAGCAGCCTGTCAGTTGATGCCTTTGTGTTCTACTGCAGCTTCCCAGAGTGTTCTAAAGAACAACTAGAGCGCTAACAGTCTTACTTATGACAAAAGTATGGCACACCTGAAGCCATCTTGATTGGAATAAACTGGTAACACTTAAAACATTTAATTTAAAAAGGAACAAAATGAGGGGGTTCATTTTGCCATAGAAATTATGGTTAGTGCTGTAGAAAGAAACATTAGGACATGTTTTAAGTGAGATCTCAAATATCTTCCTGTTATATTTCAACAGGAGCAGCCTGTCAGTTGATGCCTTTGTGTTCTACTGCAACTTCCCAGAGTGTTCTAAAGAACAACTAGAGTGCTAACAGCCTTACTTATGACAAAAGTATGGCACACCTGAAGCCATCTTGATTGGAATAAACTGGTAACACTTAAAACATTTAATTTAAAAAGGAACAAAATGATGGGGTTCATTTTGTCATAGAAATTATGGTTGGTGCTGTAGAAAGAAAAATTAGGACATGTTTCAAGTGTGATCTCAAATATCTTCCTGTTATATTTCAACAGGAGCAGCCTGTCAGTTGATGCCTTTGTGTTCTACTGCAGCTTCCCAGAGTGTTCTAAAGAACAACTAGAGCACTAACAGTCTTACTTATGACAAAATTATGGCACACCTGAAGCCATCTTGATTGGAATAAACTGGTAACTCTAAAAACATTTAATTTAAAAAGGAACAAAATGAGGGGGTTCATTCTGTCATAGAAATTATGGTTAGTGCTGTAGAAAGAAAAATTAGGACATGTTTTAAGTGAGATCTCAAATATCTTCCTGTTATATTTCAACAGGAGCAGCCTGTCAGTTGATGCCTTTGTGTTCTACTGCAGCTTCCCAGAGTGTTCTAAAGAACAACTAGAGCGCTAACAGTCTTACTTATGACAAAAGTATGGCACACCTGAAGCCATCTTGATTGGAATAAACTGGTAACACTTAAAACATTTAATTTAAAAAGGAACAAAATGAGGGGGTTCATTTTGCCATAGAAATTATGGTTAGTGCTGCAGAAAGAAAATGTAGGGCATGTTTTAAGTGAGATCTCAAATCCTCTTCTATTTCATTAGAAAATTCTGACATGCAGACTGAAACAATCACTTTCAATACCAGCAGTAGACTTCCAGTTAACTCCCTGGTGAGCAGTAGCTTTACTACAGTGATCTAATGAACAACTAGAGTGCTAACATTCTGAATTTATGGCAAATGTGTGACACATCTGAATGCCTTCTTGATGGAATCAAAGTAAAAACTGAAAGCATTTCCTACTGAGGAGACTGCAGTAAATGACAAAATTAGGAAACTTCATGACAAATAAGTCTCCCAAGATGGCCACCAGAGAAACAAGCATTGGCATAGCCAATAGGTCTCACCTTTGGGGCCTTATTTGTGTTTAGCCAGAGCTATTGACTTTGCCAATGTCTTCAAGCTGTGCTGTAGAGAAGTGTGGCTGCTGTGCAGCATGCTGAAAAGTTATAATAAAAAAGTGTCAGAAGCATTTTTGTTACTTTATATATGACCAAGAAGGCATTATGTAAAACTGAACGAACATATTAAAAAAAGTATTTACAATAAACAATTTCCTCAGTTTTCTTTTGTTCTTGCAATGCTGGCAACTTGTTTCTGCCTATTGCAATGGTTGTTTGTTAAAGCTTTTTTTTTGAGGGGGCATAAACAATTGGAGGTTGAAGGTTGTGAACTAGTACCTGTATTATAACACTAGCAGCGGCCAGACGCTAGGGGAGAATCAACAGATGCCAGATTCCGAGAGCAGGCTGAGGTGGTGCTGAGCGATGCTGAGGTGGTAGTGTTGGTGGTGGTGACTGTTGCGGAGATGATGCTGAGGTGATGCTGAATGATACTCAGGTCTTGCTGAGTGATACTGCTGTGGTGCTGAGTGATGCTGTGGTGGTGCTGAGTGATATTGACTTGGCGCTGAGTGATGCTGTGGTGGTGCTGAGTGATATTGTCTTGGCGCTGAGTGATGCTGTGGTGGCCCTGAGTGATGCTGTGGTGGCCCTGAGTGATGCTGTGGTGGCCCTGAGTGATGCTGTGGTGGCCCTGAGTGATGCTGTGGTGGCCCTGAGCGATGCTGTGGTGGCCCTGAGCGATGCTGTGGTGGCCCTGAGCGATGCTGTGGTGGCCCTGAGCGATGCTGTGGCGCCGCTGAGTGATGCTGTGGCGGCGCTGAGTGATGCTGTGGTGGCGCTGAGTGATGCTGTTGCGGCGCTGAGTGATGCTGTGGCGGCACTGAGTGATGCTGTGGCGGCACTGAGTGATGCTGTGGCGGCGCTGAGTGATGCTGTGGCGGTGCTGAGTGATGCTGTGGCGGTGCTGAGTGATGCTGTGGCGGTGCTGAGTGATGCTGTGGCCGCGCTGAGTGATGCTGTGGAGGCGCTGAGTGATGCTGTGGCGGCGCTGAGTGATGCTGTGGTGGCGCTGAGTGATGCTGTGGTTGCCCTGAGTGATGCTGTGGTGGCCCTGAGCGATGCTGTGGTGGCGCTGAGCGATGCTGTGGTGGCACTGAGCGATGCTGTGGTGGCGCTGAGCGATGCTGTGGTGGCGCTGAGCGATGCTGTGGTGGCGCTGAGCGATGCTGTGATGGCGCTGAGCGATGCTGTGGTGGTGCTGAGCGATGCTGTGGTGGTGCTGAGCGGTGCTGTGGTGGTGCTGAGCGATGCTGTGGTGTTGCTGAGTCATCCTGTGGTGTTGCTGAGTCATCCTGTGGTGTTGCTGAGTCATCCTGTGGTGGTGCTAAGCGATGCTGTGGTGGTGGTGAGCGATGCTGTGGTGGTGCTGAGTCATCCTGTGGTGGTGCTGAGTCATCCTGTGGTGGTGCTGAGTCATCCTGTGGTGGTGCTGAGTGATCCTGTGGTGGTGCTGAGTGATGCAGTGTTGGCCCTGAGTGATGATGTGGTGTCGCTGAGTGAAGCTATGGTGGTGCTGAGTGATGCTGTGGTGGCGCGGAGTGATGCTGTGGTAGCGCGGAGTGATGCTGTGGTGGCGCTGAGTGATGCTGTTGTGGCGCTGAGTGATGCTGTTGTGGCGCTGAGTGATGCTGTTGTGGCGCTAAGTGATGCTGTGGTTGTGCTGAGTAATGCTGTGGTTGCACTGTGATGCTGTGGTTGCACTGAGTGATGCTGTGATGGCGTTGAGTGATGCTGTGGTGATGCTGAGTGATGCTGTGCTGGCTCTGATTGATGCTGTGGTGATGCTGAGTGATGCTGTGGTGATGCCGAGTGATGCTGTGGTGTTGCCGAGTGAGAGATAATGTGAAGATATAATGCCCAATTAGAGAGGGTGGTGAGAGAGAAAGAGAGAGAAAGGGTGTACATAGAATAAAGAGTGGAGCGGGATAGAGAGAGAGAAAGAAGGGGAGAGAGAGTGAATGAAGGAGTTTGAAAGCGAACAGATAAAGGGGTGAGAGAATGAAAAGCTAAAAAGATAGAGAGGGGAGAGTTAATTAAGTAGAGAGAGAATTAGAGAGGGAGAGAGAGAGAAGGAGAGAGACAATAAGAGTGGGGGTGTGGAGTTTAAATAGAGTGAAGAAGTGACGTGGAAAAGTAAACTTAAATATAGCTTTGCGCGAATAAATATTTAAAAAAAAACAGAGTGAGACAAAAATACTGGTAATTAGGCTGTGACTCCCAATATAAAACAAATAGCGATATAAGGTGAAATCAACCCACCGAAGCAATATTTCTAACTAGACAAAAAAAGCTTGCATTTCAATGCTAATCGCTGTTTTTCATGTGACTGTAGTCCAGGGCCGTCAGTTGGTAATGTGAGCTGCTGCTGCGATTGAAACATCAGAGTCCAGAGAGTTAATGAGCCATGACGAGGAAATGAGGAAGAGATAGGAAACCCAGATGGCAGCTACGCGCGTGCACGCTATCGTGAACGCAAGCTGGTCGCCAGCCGAAAGCCAGTGGGTTTGCACTCCCAAAACCTGCTTACTAAAACTCTCGGCCAGACCAGCGCAAGCGCTGGTGCAGGCCGAGACCTAAAGATGAACCAGTAAGTATTATTTTGAGTGTTTTTTTTTTTACCCAAGACTGCCTGAAGAATAACAGCATATTAATAGCAAAGACTTCGAAAGATGAAACTTGCAGCCCAATAAAAAAAAAAACTACACATGAATAAATATCAATACTAAAAATAGATATGAATAAATAAAGAGAGCCCTATTACTATTATAAACTAAGTTTAAATTCTATACAGACCTGATTGGAATCACATCCCAAGCAGCTCATTTATTTTTAAGGCCTTCAGCTGTCAACATGCATCTCACATATTTTGCTTTCTGTAGGCCCCCTTGTTCCCCTCACTCCTCAAAATAAGCAAAATCCCACAACCACATTTTCTGGGAGTTCCTTTCCATCACCATGACCATCGCAGGTACGCTCAGGGAATCAGGTGCATGGTTGTGGTACTCTACTCACAGACCAACACAGTAATCTACCCCAGTCAATGGTGCAATCTTACCTATAAAGCAAACACAAGGAGATGATGGACGGAGCGCTGAAACTTTTCAGACACTCACCCCCAGTCATAGATCTGGGTTGAATCCATCATCGTTCTTTAGCTCACTTCGCCACCCCAGTTTAGACCCAGCCATATGCAAATCAGTCGCGACTCTATTCCTCATGAGAATAGTCCATCCCGAACCACCAAGTCAGGACTTACCTGGACCAGAACAAGCATCCTGGGACCGGTCTCAGGGCAACACCCCTCTTCAGCCAGGCTAGCTAGAATCCAGTGGCAAAGTGAGCAAGGGATCCACGTCTGGGCATACCCTGCCAACTTAGGACGAACAAAGCAAACACAAGGAGATGATGGATGGAGCGCAGAAACTTTTCAGACACTCACCTATACTCAGTCTCTAAAGGTATAGGAGGCCTGCAGAAACTTCCTACTTTTAAGATCCTCCTAAGTTTGTTTGAAAGATAGCAAGAGCATCTTCGGAAATGAAGCTTGGTTACTGGTTAGAGCATATGTTGCTGACATTTATAAATGGACCTGTGAAATCCCTCCCCATGTTGCCAACGTTTACAAAAGAGTTCAGATGTTTAAGGCGCCTCCTGGACAGCCACAAATCAAAATTGTTTTCCCTACAGCAAATCATCCATGCCAACAGATTTTAGAATTTTTAGTTTACATGTGTGCACTAAAAAGATTGTATGAACCTAGAATTATTATTAAACTCACAGAACAGCTACCCTCCAAAGTGGTGGCGTACACATTTGCAACGTCAAAATGGTTAATGCTCTGCACAGGGACTCTAAGCCCCACCTGCACTGCCATCATTGTTCAAGAACCTGGACAAATGCTGTTTGCAAATGAAATGCCTGTTATGGTAAAGGTGATTACCACACAGAATGTTACTCTAACAAAACAGGAGGTATTAATGAACATGGCTTATTCGTGCTAGCCAACGAGATTAAAATACATCAAGTTCAGCTTTAACACTAAACCAATTACACACCGATGTGGGGGTGGGGGGGTAGAGCTGGTTGGGTTGTTACACCCCTCCACATTGGCGTAACGAAACTTGAGGGCCCCCCCCCCTGCAATGTACATGGAGAGCTCCCCTACAGACTAAACCAGGAGCTCTCAGGCCAGGGTACTGTGCTGAGGGGGGCCCCTGGAGCTCGCCCCTCCCCCCCCCGCACCGTGGGGACTGCGGGGGGCCTATGTTACGCCACTGCCCCTCCAATAAATGTATTTTCTGATGAATAGTTGGGTACAGGTGCTCTCAGTCCGGTATGGTGAGATGTCTGTTGGATTTCACCTGGGATTTGTGCATACACACAGATAAAAACGTTCATTCTCTTTCCCTCTCTGTTTTCAAAGTGCTCAAAAATGTTGGTTATTTTACAAATTGTGTTTTCCCATTTAGTTCGCTTACCAATCCACATTTATTTCCCTTTCCACTGCCCCTTAATCCCCTATCCTGCACCTTGCTTGTCCTATAATGTATTTTAACATTTTATGCCAGCGTGGTAATTATTTTGATTAGGAGATTTCTTTCTGGTTGATTACAACATGTACCCACAGAGCTGGGGAGTCAGCTCCAGAGTGTTGAATTCCCATGTTCTTTAAAAGGGACTGTGGCTGAGCAACTGAATAAATACATGTCATGACCCAAGCGAGCTGCATGACATTTGACCAAGCAACCGGAAGGGAAAAGGGGGTGCACTGACTATAAAAATATCCTGCGTTGTAAGTGACAAAACAGAAAATTAATACAAAAAAGGAAGCTAAGAAAGCATTCAAATGGTTGGTTTTTGTGCCTTTACACATGCCATTTCATTTTGCTATTATCTAATTATCTAACACTCTGCTTTTAGAATTCTGTCGTGTTACTGTGAAGCGTGCAAAAGTTATTTTTTGTTTCAAAACTTGACACTAGGCTGTGCCTTTTGGCCTTCATTCTGGAAAACGTGTCATGCGTCATCATCTTGTCCCACACAGTATATGATTCACCAAACACTTTAACTGAGGTCCCCAGCGAAGATGTATGTCACTTTGAAACAACGTGTTTTGCGTCATCTATACACACCCAATGTATGAAAACACCGAACTCCAAGTGAGGTCCTAGGAAAAATTATTTGTATTTATTTTTTGCAGTTTTATATAGTGCGAACTTGCCCCAAGGGTATTAGGGCGCTTTACACGTGCACCAAATTACATTACATAAGGTCAGATGCACATTTTGTGTGTGTTTTTAGGCACAGGCAGCTCGCGTGATTTGCCCACAATCCCAGGATGTGGAGCACAGCTATGCCAGGACTGGAACCTGGTTCCCCAGTTCCAAAGTAAGCAGCTCGGCCGCTTGTTAAACTACATACATCTTTGAATAGCCAAGTAAAAATAATAATGCTAGTGAGGAAATAAGATTGTGGAGAAACAGCAGTCCGTAAAAAACAAACATGCATTTAATTTTTCTTTTGCCATTCCAGCCATGTTGTCTGCCATTGCACATCCTTTTAAATGCTTAAGCACAGCCCGCATCAGTGCTCACCAGTGAAGTCCACATTCTTCCAGCGAGGCCCAAGGCAGCGCACTATCAGAGAGGCAGAAAGCCCTGGATCATGTCACACTGAGCACTAGTGACAGTCGGGGGAGCGCCCTATCAGAAGGGCCCTTAATGGAGTCACGCTCTTCTGCACCAGGGCAGATGATCGGAATAAGAAGCAGCCTGCGCAGGAAGGAGCGGGGAAGTGGGCTCGATTTAGATTACTCTCTGTTTATTTTATTGAGACCGACAAAGAGCAAATTTGTGCTGAAGTTTGAGGGAGGGAGTGGGGCACCCAAAAACAACACGCGCTAATAACAGGCCCATCTGTAACAACCATTGGAAAGAAGTGGATTCCACTCACTGGTCAATATTTAGGCTCACGCGGTTTTTCATTGCGGGTGTTGGGGGTGGGGGGCAACCTACCGCAAAGTGCATTTGCGTTGGGGCTTGACGATCTTTTTGCACCTGGTTAACAGCCATGGTCTAAACAAGCATTGGCCGCGAAACTGACACGGCCGCGCGGCCGTGAAAGTGAAAGTAATCGTGAGTAAGCGGGTTTTGGAAGTGCAAACAGTGGCTTTTGCTGGCGACCAGCTTGCGTTCACGCGAGCGTCCAGATGGCAAGGGAAGCCATATGGCGCCTGATCGCGCGTGCACGCTCGCGTGAACGCAAGCTGGTCGCCAGCAAAAGCCACTGTTTGCACTTCCAAAACCCGCTTACTAAAACTCTCGCCAGAGCAGCGCATGCGCTGGCTCAGGCGAGACCTAAAAAGAGCCCACATGTAGCACAAATATCACCCAGATGTAGCCCACATATAGCCCAATGACAGAAGTGTGCAAAACACTTTTTATTTTTAGTTTTTCTGCAGTTTTATATAGTGCAAACTGGTCAGGTATTGGAGCGTTACATCTTACTTGGACCCCTTATTGCGTATTTTGCACAAAGTACATGAGATTGATCTTGCGAAACATTGAACTTTACGATTCTGTTAACCTGAAGTTGCTCTGAACCGGGCTTTGTAACACCCGTTTTTACCTACTGGTTTTAATTAATTCTCACTGTATTGTATTAGGAAAGAGGATTTACTGTTTTTATGTACACTTTTATGATCTATGTTTCTAAATCAGATCAAATAAAGTTTAATGAATTCTATGGCAGGACGGAGGCGAGGATTATCCATATCTTTCCTCACTTTATTTGCATAGCAGTTCAAAGAAAACGTAACACAACAATCATTAAACAAAAGACTACACAACCCATGAACCATTAGGGGTAGTCTCCAAGGCAACTATAGTCCAATCATATCACAGTCCATCGTATATAATATCGTGACGTCCCTTCCGCTTCCTCTTTCTTCACTGCTTGTCAGTTAAGTGCATTCCTTACATTCTTGGAGTAATCTAACATTGTTGCTGTTTGTATAGCGGTTTCTTGTGCACGTTATTAGCATTATTGCCTTGGTATTGTTTCATATTCCCTGCCCGCAGGCTCTTGCCCGAGCGCGTTCTCCCCCTCGCAGTTTCTCCCGCTGTGTGCTCTGCGCGCGGTGAGATCCTGTCAGGCGCGTCTGGTCCGAGCGAGGCAGCTCCGTCGAGCGCTCCCGCTGGTCTTTACGTGCGTTTGGGAATCCGGTCACTCCTTTAGTGTCCGCTTGATTCCCGACCAACCCTCGCATCATTTTGACACCGCTACGCGGTGATTTCCCCACACGGCCACGTTAGTGACCAGCGCCACCTGGTGGTGGTAATTGGTATTGTGCCTCAGTCTATTCTTATAACAGCTTCGGGGAAAGCCCAGCTGTTGGAGCACCGGCGAGGGGGCTGCCTTAAGGATTTTAAGGTCTTTTGCTTCCTCGCCCTAAGTGCGCCGGGTATGCCCAGACGTGGGTCCCGGGCTCACTGTGCCACTGGAATCAAGCTATCCTGGCTGAAGAGGGGTGAAACCCCGAAACCGGTCCTAGGATGCTTGTTTCTGGTCCAGGGAGGACCTGGCTTGGCAGTTCGGGCTGGACTGTTCCCATGAGGCACAGGGTCAAGACTGATTTGCATATGGCCAGGTCTAAACTGGGGTGGCATGGTGAGCAAAAGAATGATGGATTTAACCCAGATCTCTTGACTGGGGGTGAATGTTTTGATTTGTTCTGCATTCCGTCCATCAATTGTGTGTCTTTTGCTTCCTCGCCCTAAGTGCGCCGGGTATGCCCAGACGTGGGTCCCGGGCTCACTGTGCCACTGGAATCAAGCTATCCTGGCTGAAGAGGGGTGAAACCCCGAAACCGGTCCTAGGATGCTTGTTTCTGGTCCAGGGAGGACCTGGCTTGGCAGTTCGGGCTGGACTGTTCCCATGAGGCACAGGGTCAAGACTGATTTGCATATGGCCAGGTCTAAACTGGGGTGGCATGGTGAGCAAAAGAATGATGGATTTAACCCAGATCTCTTGACTGGGGGTGAATGTTTTGATTTGTTCTGCATTCCGTCCATCAATTGTGTGTCTTTGCTTCCTCGCCCTAAGTGCGCCGGGTATGCCCAGACGTGGGTCCCGGGCTCACTGTGCCACTGGAATCAAGCTATCCTGGCTGAAGAGGGGTGAAACCCCGAAACCGGTCCTAGGATGCTTGTTTCTGGTCCAGGGAGGACCTGGCTTGGCAGTTCGGGCTGGACTGTTCCCATGAGGCACAGGGTCAAGACTGATTTGCATATGGCCAGGTCTAAACTGGGGTGGCATGGTGAGCAAAAGAATGATGGATTTAACCCAGATCTCTTGACTGGGGGTGAATGTTTTGATTTGTTCTGCATTCCGTCCATCAATTGTGTGTCTTTTGCTTAAGGATTTTAAGGGCATTAGTTCTGTGCTCACACCCTCTGCTATCATGTCTTCTCCAGAAGACCATTTTTACTCCTCCTACCAGGAAGTAGAGGAGGAATGGCCCCCCAACTTCTCCCTCCAGCAGTGGACCAACTCCTCTCTCTGGCTATTTCTAGGGCGCTGGCTCCTCTTAGGGATCAGGTTGATAAGCTGGTGAAAAGCATCCCTGGGGTGTTCAGTGACCCAGATCTGGTGGTGGCGGGTCCCAGTAGCTCCCAGATGGGGAATAAAAGGGCCGTTAAGCATAACGCAGGGCACTTGGAAGGATTTGATAAACTTACGGAGACCTTCCTCAAGAGTGCGCGAACGCTAAAACATGCACCCTGCCGGGAGGAGGAGGGGCCCGGAGAAAATTGCGACACTGTCACCACTATTGTAGACCCCGATGGCGGGTTTCCCTTAGAGGGAGAGGGTGTATCGGAGGACGATTTCTCCTCCGATAAGGATAAGGACTCGGGGCGTCCCTGGTGTCCAGAGTCCCACTCCTCTCAGTCCCCGATTGGGGACGGGGTCCACTCGGACATGTTCGAGCCTACCCAAATTTACCATCCTAGGTCGGCGGAGTGGACACCTGACGCCAAAGTGGCAGAGTATGTGGTGGGGAAAATCCATCAACCCCTTGAAAGGGAGGTCAGGAATAGGATGAGGGGAGAATGCCCCAGGCCCTCACTGAAGGGGAAGGTGGCACACATGCCTGAAATTGATGAGAAACTATGTACCTTTTTCTCCAAGTATATGAGGGATCCCAAGAAAGGAATTGATAGGTCTTGGACGTGGTAGGGCCCTTGACCCAAATTATTCAATTAACAGAGCGTTCCAAAGAGTCAGGATCCCCTTTGTCCACGGATATTGTGGCTGGTTGGGCGCACTACCCTAAACCCTAAAACACTACCCCCACCACTACCCAAACACCACTGCACTACCCTAAACCCTAAAACACTACCCCCAGCACGACACCCTATACTACCCAAACATAACTGCACTACCCTAAAACCTAAAACACTACCACCAGCACGACTCCCTACACTACCCAAACACCACTGCACTACCCTAAACCCTAAATCTACCCACAGCACAACCCCTACACTACACAAACACCACTGCACTACCCTAAACCCTAAAACTCTACCCCCAGCACGACCCCTTCACTACACAAACACCACTGCACTGCCTTAAACCCTAAAACACTACCCCCAGCACGACCCCCTACACTACACAAACACCACTGCACTACCCTAAACCATAAATCTACCCCCAGCATGACCCCCTACACTACACAAACACCACTGCACTACCCTAAACCCTAAAACACTACCCCCAGCATGACCCCCTTCACTACCTAAACACAACTGCACTACCCTAAACCCGAAAACACTACCCCCAGCACGACCCCCTTCACTACCCAAACACAACTGCACTACCCTAAACCCAAAAACACTACCCCCAGCACGACCTCCTACACTACCCAAACACCACTGCACGACCCTAAACCCTAAAACACGACCCCCTACACTACACAAACACCACTGCACTACCCTAAACCCTAAAACACTAGAACCCAGCACGACCCCCTACAGTACACAAACACCACTGCACTACACTAAACCCTAAAACACTACCCCTACACTACACAAACACCACTGCACTACCCTAAACCCTAAAACACTACCCCCAGCACGACCCCCTACACTACACAAACACCACTGCACTACCGTAAACCCAAAACACTACCCCAGCACTACCCCTACACTACCCACACACCACTGCACTACCCTAAACCCTAAAACACTACCCCCAGCATGACCCCCTATACTACACAAACACCACTGCACTACCCTAAACCCTAAAAACTACCCCCAGCACGACCCCCTACACTACCCAAACACCACTGCACTACCCTAAACCCTAAAACACTACCCCCAGCACGACTCCCTACATTACACAAACACCACTGGACTACCCTAAACTCTAAAACACTACCCCAGCACGACTCCCTACACTACCCAAACACCACTGCACTACACTAAACCCTAAATCTACACCCAGCATGACCTCTCACACTACACAAACACCACTGCACTACCCTAAACCCTAAAACACTACCCCCAGCACGACCCCCTATACTACCCATACACCACTGCACTAACCTAAACCCTAAAACACTAACCCCAGCATGACCCCCTACACTACCCAAACACCCCTGCACTACATCCTAAAACACGACCCCCTACACTACACAAACACGACTGCACTACCCTAAACCCTAAACCACTACCCACAGCATGACCCCCTACACTACACAAACACCACTGCACTACCCTAAACCCCCCTACACTATACAAACACCACTGCATTACTCTAAACCCTAAAACACTACCCCCAGCACGACCCCCTCACAACACAAACACCACTGCACTACCCTAAACCCTAAATCTACCCCCAGCACGACCCCCTACACTACCCAAACACCACTGCCATACCCTAAACCCTAAAACACTACCCCCAGCATGAACCCCTACACTACCCAAACACCACTGCACTACCCTAAACCCAAAAACACTACCCCCAGCACTACCCCCTACACTACACAAACACCACTGCACTACCCTAAACCCTAAAACACTACCCCAGCACTACCCCCTACACTACCCAAATACCACTGCACTAACATAAACCCTAAAACACTACCCCAGCACAACACCCTACACTACACAAACACCACTGCACTACCCTAAACCCTAAAACACTACCCCCAGCACGACTCCCTACACTACCCAAACACCTCTGCACTACCCTAAACCCTAAATCTATCCTCAGCACGACCCCCTACACTACCCAAACACCACTGCACTACCCTAAACCATAAAACACTACCCCCTACACTACACAAACACCACTGCACTACCCTAAACCCTAAAACACTACCACCAGCATGACCCCCTACACTACTCAAACACCACTGCACGACCCTAAACCCTAAAACACGACCCCCTACACTACACAAACACCACTGCACTACCCTAAACCCTAAAACACAGCACGACCCCCTACAGTACACAAACACCACTGCACTACATCAACCCTAAAACACTACCCCCTACACTACACAAACACCACTGCACTACCCTAAACCCTAAAACACTACCCCCAGCACGATCCCCTACACTACACAAACACCACTGCACTACCGTAAACCCAAAACACTACCCCAGCACTACCCCTACACTACCCAAACACCACTGCACTACCCTAAACCCTAAAACACTACCCCCAGCATGACCCCCTACACTACACAAACACCACTGCACTACCCTAAACCCTAAAAACTACCCCAGCACGACCCCCTACACTACCCAAACACCACTGCACTACCCTAAACCCTAAAACACTACCCCCAGCACGACTCCCTACATTTCACAAACACCACTGGACTACCCTAAACTCTAAAACACTACCCCCAGCACGACTCCCTACACTACCCAAACACCACTGCACTACACTAAACCATAAATCTACACCTAGCATGACCTCCCACACTACACAAACACCACTGCACTACCCTAAACCCTAAAACACTACCCCCAGCACGACCCCCTATACTACCCATACACCACTGCACTAACCTAAACCCTAAAACACTAACCCCAGCATGACCCCCTACACTACCCAAACACCCCTGCACTACCCTATACCCTAAAACACGACCCCCTACACTACACAAACACGACTGCACTACCCTAAACCCTAAAACACTACCCACAGCATGACCCCCTACACTACACAAACACCACTGCACTACCCTAAACCCCCTACACTATACAAACACCACTGCATTACTCTAAACCCTAAAACACTACCCCCAGCACGACCCCCTCACAACACAAACACCACTGCACTACCCTAAACCCTAAATCTACCCCCAGCACGACCCCCTACACTACCCAAACACCACTGCCATACCTTAAACCCTAAAACACTACCCCCAGCATGAACCCCTACACTACCCAAACACCACTGCACTCCCCTAAACCCTAAAACACTACCCCCAGCACAACCCCCTACACTACACAAACACCACTGCACTACCCTAAACCCTAAAACACTACCCCTACACTACCCAAACACCACTGCACTATCGTAAACCCTAAAACACTACCCCCAGCACAACACCCTACACTACACAAACACCACTGCACTACCCTAAACCCTAAAACACTACCCCCAGCACGACTCCCTACACTACCCAAACACCACTGCACTACCCTAAACCCTAAATCTACCCTCAGCACGACCCCCTACACTACCCAAACACCACTGCACTACCCTAAACCATAAAACACTACCCCCTACACTACACAAACACGACTGCACTACCCTAAACCCTAAAACACTACCCACAGCATGACCCCCTACACTACACAAACACCACTGCACTACCCTAAACCCCCCTACACTATACAAACACCACTGCATTACTCTAAACCCTAAAACACTACCCCCAGCACGACCCCCTCACAACACAAACACCACTGCACTACCCTAAACCCTAAATCTACCCCAGCACGACCCCCTACACTACCCAAACACCACTGCCATACCCTAAACCCTAAAACACTACCCCCAGCATGAACCCCTACACTACCCAAACACCACTGCACTACCCTAAACCCTAAAACACTACCCCCAGCACTACCCCCTACACTACACAAACACCACTGCACTACCCTAAACCCTAAAACACTACCCCCAGCACTACTCCCTACACTACCCAAACACCACTGCACTAACATAAACCCTAAAACACTACCCCCAGCACAACACCCTACACTACACAAACACCACTGCACTACCCTAAACCCTAAAACACTACCCCAGCATGACTCCCTACACTACCCAAACACCACTGCACTACCCTAAACCCTAAATCTACCCTCAGCATGACCCCCTACACTACCCAAACACCACTGCACTACCCTAAACCCTAAAACACTACCACCAGCATGACCCCCTACACTACACAAACACCACTGCACTACCCTAAAACACTACCCCAGCTCAACCCCCTACACTACCCATACACCACTGCACTACCCTAAACCCTAAAACACTACCCCCAGCATGACCCCCTAAACTACTGCACTACCCTAAACCCTAAAACACTACCCCCAGCACGACCCCTACACTACCCAAACACCACTGCACTACCCTAAACCCTAAAACACTACCCCCAGCACGACCCCCTACACCACCCAAACACCACTGCACTACCCTAAACTCTAGAAAAGAAACCCCCACCCCATGCCCAATCCCCCTTACCTCTCACTCCTCGTGGTTCCTCTCTCCTCGTGGTTCCTGCTTCACGTCGTCTCTGAGGGGCGGTGCACGTCGTTGTGAGGAAACGGAACAGCCTCTGTTTCCTTACAACGACATGGATCGTCTACATGTTTTTTTAGAACGCATGGTCATTTACCATACATACCTTTACAACAAAATTCGTTGTAAAGGCATGCGTGGTAAATGACCATGCGTTCTAAAAAAAATGCATAGTAATGACTTCGTGATGTACAACGAATGCGTGGTAATGCATGCGTTGTAATGGTATCGCAAAGTAAAAAAGTCGTTGTAACGGCTGTTTACCGATCGAAGCTGGCCCCTGTTCTTCAGTGAGACATTTATTTGATTAATTAGGAGGAAGGAATGTGTTTTTTTACCGAAAAGTGCATTCCCGGCTGTTGTATTGTGAAAGTGTCCGCGTGGCCTGGTTTCACTTCCGGTGAGAAAGTGGAAGAGTCTGTTTGGATCTAAAGGAGTTCTGTTGTTGGACGGGGCCGGCGCGACATGTCATCAGAAAACATAGCTAATGGAAAGCGTCCTCCCTGAAGTGTGGAGCAGTGCCATGAGAGGTCAACGAGTGTGCGTCCCACCGCAGTATGACCGTACCGCGTGACTCCATGTGCCGCCTCCAGGGTACGGGAGGCAGAAGCAGCATCGCAGGTCCTCTTGAAGACCGTTGTAGCACTAATTCTACATTTTGGTACTAGGGCATTTTAGCTTCGTTGTTCCTGCCAGATACAAAGAGAAGATCCTGTGTTATTCAGTGTCCTCGTTACCTTTTTTGTGGGTTGTGGTGCTTGTCACTTCGCTGCCCCGCCGGTGCACACGACTGGGCACCCCACCTCGTGTGCCATCTGCAGGGCCTCTGCCCTCGGATCACTTGTTTCGGTTTCTGGAGTGGCAACATAAACAGTTGCTCCCAAAGGACTAGCCTGAACACTTAGGTGAATATCCCCTGCACCAGCATTCCACGGAAATTCTTTCCTAGCTCTCCCACGTCAACGAGGACGTCATAATAGCACGGCTCTGCTCGCGACACCGTATGACGTCATCGGAGCCATAAGAGGACCTCGTCGGCGTGCTGACGTCAGTTCCACCCATTTTGTCCGTGCCACCGAGGCAAACAGGGGACCGAGACATTTTCACATGTATACATAGTATAATAAATATATATATATTCACTGAAAAAACCATAGGTTTCAGGCACGTTATAGTTCGAAATTAGCATTTAAAAAACCTTAGAAATTCACTGAAAAAACCATAGGTTTCAGGCACGTTATAGTTAGAAACTAGCATTTCAAAAACCTTAGAAAATCACTGAAAAACCATGGGTTTCAGGGCGTTATAGTTAGTTGGACATTTCACTCGTACAAAACCATAGAAATTCCCCCGTTATAGTTAGTTCAGCTAACTATAACTCGCGCGCCCGCAATGCACTGCTGATGACGTCACATATTACATCACTCATGACATCACTCATGACATCACTGATGACATCACTGATGACATCATCCAGTGAATGTGTGTTTTTCTGAAAATTAAATATGTTTTAAATATGTATATCTCAAGGTCGATGGAAGAATAAATGGGTATATAAGTGTCTAAATGGATGATTTTTTTGGGTAAAATTGATTGTATAACTGACTAAGTGTATCTTAGTGAATACATGGGTTAGTGAGTAATGTTTAAATATGAAAATATCTGTATCAGTCTCTCACTTTGTGTATAAGTGGCTGCATGGGTTGGTGAGTAGCTACATGAGTGTCTATATGGGTTATTAGTTGGTTTTTTGAGTATCAGTATGAGTGTCTGAGTGTCTGTATGGTTCGGTGGGGGTATTACTTAGTGCATAGATGCATGAATGAGTGACTCACTGTTTGTATGTGTTGAAGACAGCATGTGTGCAGGACTGTATAGGTGGATGAGTATGTGTATGGGTGTGTTAGTGAGTTAATGACTGTCTCAATAGTGTCTTTATGAGTAACTACATATGTTTTAAACTAGTATATGTGAGTATTGGTGTATATAAGTGAGTATATGTGAGAGTGAGAGATTGGAAGAGTTCCTGTACAAATAAGTAGGTGTTTCTATAAGTGATTGTTTAAGAGAGTAAGTATGTGTAAGTTTCTGTAGAAGTAAGTGTGGTAGTGTGTGCATAACTGTATATGCAAGTAAATGGATGTTTGATACTGTGTTTGCATGTGTGACTATGTGTGTGAGTATCTCTATGGATGAGTGGCGGTGTGTAACAGGATGTATAGGTGTATGAGTACATATGATGAGTGAGTACATGTATGAGTGACTGTATAGGGACAGTTGATGAATGAGTGGATGTGTGTGTAGATCTTGGAATTACTCAATAGGTGTGTTGTAACTGGTATTGGTATGTCCATTGTTTTGAAAATGTTAGTTTGTATTTTTGAGTGTGTGTATCAAAGGTTATATTAGGGTGAGAGGAGGTCTGCCACTCTATCACAAGGATGATGTCATGAGTGATGTCATCAGTGATGTCATTTGAGATGTCATCAGTGATGTCATGAGTGATGTCACTGACCATGTCATGAGTGATGTAATATGTGACGTCATCAGCAGTGCATTGCGAGGCGCGAGTTATAGTTAGCTGAACTAACTATAACGGGGGAATTTCTATGGTTTTGTACGAGTGAAATGTCCAACTAACTATAACGCCCCTGAAACCTATGGTTTTTTCAGAGAATATATATATATATATATATATCCTACTGGCGGTTGCCAGTAGGTAGTTATAGTTAGGACCTTGTTTCTATTCAAAAAGCGTTTTTTCTTTTGCCAATATCTTTGGCGCCGTTTGACGAATCTTCGTAAAATTTTCCAAACTAATGACTTGCTCAGGTCAGCTCCTGTCTTGAAAGTTTGAGGGTGATTTGTGAAGCAGGGACCGAGAAAAAAGGGGGGTCCCAAAACGCATTTTCCCCATGTTAATTTCCATAGGAACTTAAGACAAAGCTACAGCCCAAACTGCTGAACGGAATTACACCAAATTTAGCAAAAAGGTAGGTCTTGGTCCAGAACGTGTCCTTTTTTTAAAATGGTGTAAATCCGTTCAGTAGTTCCTGAGAAATTTAAAAAATATCGATATCTGAGCACCGAGGAGGATTCACAAATCCTCCAGAGCACAAGCTTCATTTTGATTGGCTGCCAACACTCCAAACCAGGAAGTGTTGGCAGCCAACTCGTGACTCAGTAAAACCGAGTCACAAGAAATGTGTTTAGAAAAGCATAGAAAACAAGAAAAGGGGGCAGGGTAGAAGCACCCTGACCCCCTAGGCCTGCTCAGGGGGTCGCACAAGGACCCCCAGGGCCAAAAAAAGCATTTTTTTTTAAAAAACAAAATCGGCGGAATTTGCCCTGGGTGCGCGAATCCACTCAAAAAATAAATAAAAATGAAGCGCGGGCTCCAAGAAGCAAAGCAGAATTGCTGTTGGACAAGGGGAGCTGCATGTCAGAAGCTCCCCTTGCACAAAAGCAATGCCAGCTCCCGCAGGAGGCAGGGAACCGGCAGGGACCATGGGGGCATTGGGGCTCCCTTCACGGTCCCCAATGCTGAGGCCAGGCTCCGGGGGATGAGGTCCCCGGGGCCAGAAGTGGCCCGGGAGGGGGCCACACTGCCCCCCTCCAAAAAAATAAAAAATAAATAAAGTCTTGCCAGGCTCGGGGGATGGGGTCCCCGGGGCCAATAGTGGCCCAGGGAAGGGGGGCCACGCAGCCCCCCTCTCTTATACATAGTCCCCAGGGCGAATACCGAATAATGGAAGTGGGGCGATTTTTTTCTTTCTATTTTGGAGTCGCAACTCCAACGCGGCTCTCAGCGTGGCCCCCCCCGTAACATCGCGTTGGATTTGTGAATTCACCTCAAATAATTTAGTAGTATATAATTCAGAAGGTAGTGTTGTATTTGTGAAGTTGTTATAAAGAGGTACTGTGATTGAAGTTAATGACAAGATTACAATTGATAGAGTTGTTAAAAATATATAAAATTAAAAATTAATAGTTAAACTTGAAAAGTGTGTTGTGTTGTAGTACATTGAATTCATACTTTTGCAGACTCGCGACAGATTCGCAAATCCTTAAAAAAGTATGTATGTTTAAATAAGAATAAGATTCACTATTGTGTTATAGGGTGGCTCTAAAAAGAGCCCTTGTTTTCATTATGAGTTTGTTGTAGCTACATGTAAGTGCGGATGCACAGCTTTAGGTTGTTGAAAAAACTCTGTTCCCATGATCTGTGAAGTGTACGCCATCACTTCTGTAGATGTCATCCATATCAAAACGTAGATTGTTGTTATATCTGGAGCCCATCCTTTGGTCTCTGAGGTAAGCAGAAATAGCTTTATTGACATTCTTCCTAGCTTTTTCAATCTGTGGACAGAATTGATTTGACCACTTCCATTTCTGTCTTTGGTATATATTACAGTATACAAAGACAGTTTGGGGGAAAAGCAACATCAATTGTGCAAAGGTACCCTTCATGAGCATTTCCATTACTACCCCAGTCAATGTGCCTAGGTCATTGCCACCACAGTGCACAATCATGAGGTCAGGGGGTTGGAGATGTAAAAAGGTTTTAACCAAAGGCATTAATTGGTGCCACTTTAATCCTCTCTGTGCAATACATTTAATATCCACATTTTGCAATACCTCTGCATTCAGCATACCTTTTGCACCAGAAAACATAACTGTGCCCAACAATCCATAGTGTAAGCATCTTGAAGGGATGTCTGGAAGTAATAAAAAGATGTCTGTAGCTGAAGTAGTCAGTTCGTAGAATGAGAGGTATCTAAAATGGTGGCAAGATGCTGTTTTTTAAAAAGTAGAGAATTGATTGGCTGTTTAAGAACATTGTACACTCAAAAATAGGGTGCATGTTACTTTCTTTAAAAAGCATGTTTGTTATTGGTTAGTAAAAAATGTTTGAAAGGTACAGTAGATAGGATACGGTCATATTTTGCAAACGTCAACCACACCTGCTGTTTGCATTTGCAACCTTGTGTGCTGAACTTGAAAATATGGTGAACTTGTGGCCTGTTAGTTCAGTTCAATGTTCCATGAACTGTTACTATGGAAACTGGCATTAAGCAGAATGGGGAAGGGTTGAATGTTATCTGTGGTTTCAAAATATGGAATTGTAATTTATATATAAGTGATATGTTATTAAAGTAAGATTTCCCAAATCAGTACTATTTTTAGAAGTGGTGTGTTCTTAAAAAATAGTGGTATTTTTATTTGTAATATATTTTTGAACTCCGGTATGGATTCGCGGCTCCATCGTGTTGGTGCACGCGATGGAGACAGTTTGAGCACTTTTAGAAGTCAGTTGGTAAGGGTTAATATGTCTAACCAATAGAAATGTGTTTTACAATTTTAAATAATGTAGGAAGCAATGTGATTTGTTACTTACATGTATTTGTGTGGAGAAAGAGAGGGAAAGTTTGCCATTACTGATTTTACCTTGCTGAGAGTGGTGCATTACATTGATTGTGTGCATAAGAATTTTTTTTATGAGTTTGTGATATTTCATATTCTGCAAATCAATTTGGAAGGTGAGTTATAAATTTGTGAGGTTTATTATGTAATAGCTTTATTTTTAATCTTTATAAATTATTCAAGAACTGTAATGTTTTAAATATATTAAATGTAGAGATGTGTATTGTAGTTTAATGTTGTTTGAAATAGATTCTGTATAGTAATATGTGTATATTGGAAGATGGATTAGTGATTATGGTAGTTTATTTTAGTGTGTGGATATGTACATTTGTAGTATACCGCATAATTTTATGTGTCGCTTTCAAATTGGAACTGCAGTCTGTCAAGTTTTAAGGTGTGCGTGGACTTGTGTCTGAAGTATGTTTTTACTTGTATATGCATTTTCATATGTCTTATATATTTGAAGGTGCATGATGTGTAACAAAGAGGTGTTGTTGCTTTTTATGTGATAGGCTCAAGACTGTGAGTAGTAGTGGAATGGTGAAGATGCAGCACAAAAGTGTGGTTTAAAAGATGTTGACATAAGGTATTAGTGTTTAGGGTACTTATAAGTCTTTAGAAAGGTACAGTTGAAATATGCCGCATAATTTTTGGTGTTAGCTTGAAATTGGAAGTTTGTTCTGTGAATTTTTGAGGTGTGCATAGTGTTATGGTACAGACATATGCATGCATGCTTTTAGGAATATGGTGAGACTTTTAGCAAAGACATGTGAAGGGTTCCTGCTTTGCATTTGGGTAGGTGTAACATCATAAGTAGTTGTAGAATGGTAAAGCAGCAGCACAAAAGAGAGGTTTGAGATATGTTTGTAGAGATATTATTTATTAGAGTAATTAGTATGATGTGTGGAAAGGTATATTTCACATATACCGCATAATTTTCAGTGTCTGTTTGAAAATTAAAGTGTAGTCTGTGAAGTTTTTAGGTTTAACTTTGTTTTTTATTGGCATTCAACAATAGAATAACAAACATTGCCACATGTCTGAAATACACAGTGCACTATACAGAGCCTACTACCCCGCGTCTCCAGTCGTAACATGCTGTAACTGCGTGCCCCCCACCTGGCCACGGAGGGCCTGTACTAGTGTCCAGACTGATGCGTAATAGTCCCGCAATTCGTGCCCTTTCTGGAAAAGCAATGGCTTTTTACAAGAAAAGTGATTAAAAGACCAAGGGAAAAACCAAAAGAAGATCAAACCAACCCCCCTCTCCCCTCACCCTCCCCCGAACTGATGTGCTTGGGAGTGGCTGATTTACTCGCTAAGCGTGGCGTAAGTATACTTAGACTGCCACCTTCCTAAGTCGGAGAGGCAGAGCTCATCAGGCGGAGTAGGCGCAGATATCTAGGACATGTGATTTCATTCATTTCTGTTGACAACAGTGATAATAGCGGGTGCCAGGTTTCAGTGAAGCTTGTCGTGGAGTTGGTGAGTGAGGCCTGTATGCGTTCCATACCCATGATATACCAAAGTCTATGTAGCCACCCTACATATGTCGGCTTCACCCGCGTCCCCCAGTGCGATAAGATGTTTTGGAGAGCTGCCCCCAATGCCAGCCCCATTTGTTTCCCTCTGCGGGACTTTAGTGGATACGTCAGCGGGTTAGGCAGGCCTAGGACCACATAAGCAGGGAATCTCGGGATCTGCGTATCGAATTGTCGATCCACATCGTCCAGTATGGCTTCCCAATAACTCGTCAATTCCGTACATTCCCATAATAAGTGTACCAGCGCACCATCGCACCATCTGCCCCACACCCGTGCCAACAGGCTGAGCTGCGCTCAGGGTTCCCCCTGTGCAGCTGGACCGGGGTTAAGTACCAGTACATAGCTACCTTAACTGCCGTCTCCCTGCTAGCAGTGTTGCGTGCCGTGTGGGTGGCTCGGTAGTAAACATCCACCCAGTCCTTTGCTGTAAGTTCTCTCCCTAGCTCCCCCGCCCATCTCCTCTGACCAGCTGTGTATTCTTTCGGGGCTTGAGGGCGTAACTCGTTATAAAGCTTAGTGATCATTTTCTTGTCCGTATTCTTCGTGTAAAGCCATTTTTCAAATTTCGTCAGCTTCCGAGAGACCTTTGGCAACACCCCCGGACTTAGTAACCAGTGTCTCAGTTGTAGGTAGTGAAACCGTTCAGTCTCTGGGATGCCATATTCTGCACGTACGTCCCGGAAAGATAAGATCCCATCCAAATCGAAGAAGTGCCCTGCTGCCTTGCATTCCGCCTCCCTCCAGCCCGGGAACACCCTTTCGTCTGCACCCGGGGTGAAGTCCTTAATGTCTAGAATAGGAGTCATGGGCGAAGGAAAAGAGGACAGTCCCTTCCTGATGGCAACCCCGTCCCAAACTCGAAGCACCGTGTGTGTTATGGGAGAGCCCTGGAGATTGGGAGGTCGATCCCCACGTTTAAGATAGGGAACCTTCCAGAGCGATAGCTTGGCCAGCGCCCTGTCCTGGAAGAGCCATCTCTTCTCGGACTCGGATCTATTCCACTCCACCAGATACCGGAGCTGTGCCGCCCTGAAATATTCCAGAATGTTTGGAATCCCCAGTCCCCCCTCTTCTGGCCGTAAGTAGCTCAACTCCCTACGCAGCCTAAGTCGCGCCCCTGCCCATACAAAGTGGTGGATTGTTTGTTGCAATTTCTGAATAGTGCCTGGTGGTGGCCAAACCGGTATTGTTTGGAAAAGATATAATGCTTTAGGCAAAATAGACATTTTGATGGCAGCCACCCTTCCCAGGAGGGAAAGCTGGTGGTGTTTCCACCGCTGGAGATCCTGGGCAATCTGTGAAGCTAGTCTGGTATAGTTTAGCGTAACCGTTTGGGACACCGACGGCGCCAACTCAATGCCCAGGTAAGGGATAGAAGTCTTAACCGGGATCCCTTCGTACGTGTGCCCCCCGCCGCATGTAAACGTCCTGTGCTGTTCAGCCATAGTATCATCGATTTCCCCACGTTAACCCGGAACCCCGAAACACGGCCAAAGGTCTCGAACTCCCGCGAAAACGCAGGGACCGAGCTCGCCGGCGCTTCCAGGGAGGCAATGATGTCGTCTGCATAGAGGCTTATGGTGTGCCTTTCCCCCCCAAACGGGATGCCCAATATATCAGGATTCTCTCTGATCTTCTGAGCAAGCGGTTCGACATAAAGGGCGAAAAGTGGCGACAGCGGGCACCCCTGACGGGTACCTCGCTGTATCTCGAAGGGGCTGGACGTCACCCCATTAACCCGTATGGTCGCCGTGGGCTTGCTGTAGCAACTCACGACCCATGCCCGAAACCTCTCCCCTAGCCCGAAACGAAGCATGGTACTGTCTAAAAAATCCCAGTCCACGCGATCAAATGCCTTCTCGGCATCCACCGATAATAGAAGGGCATCCATATCCGTGCGGTGGGCTTTGTCAATGAGATGGAATAGGCGTTTGGTGTTGTCGCCACTTTGCCTATTGTAGATAAAGCCGGATTGATCGGGTTCTATGATACCCGGCATAAGGGGCCCCAGCCTGGCCGCCAGTATACCCGTAAACAACTTCAGGTCTACATTAAGCAATGACACTGGTCGATATGAACCGCACAGGGATTTATCTTTCCCCGGCTTCGGTAGTACCACTATGGAGGCCGCCAGCATGTCTGCGGGGATCGTCCCGGGTCCAGTAAAGGAATTAAAAAGTTTCGTCAAAATCAGGGCCAGCACCGTGCAGAACATTTTGTAAAACCCGGCCGAGAAGCCATCTGGTCCCGGCGACTTCAAAGGTTTAAGGCGCGCAATAGCCCCTACGACCTCCTCAATTCGTATGGATGCCTCCAGCGAGTCGGCGTGCATGGACGCTAGAGCGGTTATGTGTGTCTCTGCGAGGTAGGCAGCGACCTCGTTGGGTAAAGGAGACTCCCTATGATACAGGTCGGCGTAGAAGGATTGGAAAACCTGGGCTTTCTCCTCATCACTGTCCGTCACTGTCCCAGCGGTCGTTTTGAGAAATTGTACCTTGGCTTGTAGGGTGCGAGCTCTCAATTTGTTTGCAAGCAAATGTCCTGTCCTGTCTCCCCCAATGTAGTAAGAATGCTTGAGCCTAAGTGCTGCATATTCGGCCCTGTCCAGGTCGAGCCCCGCCAGTAGGGCCCGCGCCGCTTTGAGCTGCCGCCAAACCCTCGGAGCCCCAGTCCTGCAGTGTACCCTCTCGAGTTCCATCACTTGGGCCGTCAGCTGGTCGCGTTTAGCCCTTCGCTCTCTGTTTTCGGCGGATGAGATCGCTATCAGTTCTCCTCTTACCACCGCTTTAGAGCCCCCCACAGTGTAGCCCTAGAGACCTATGGAGTATCATTGGTGACGAGGTAGTCTGTGATGCATTTGCGGATCTGCTCCTGCACCGCTATCTTGTGGAGCATGCCCTCCCTCAATCGCCAACCCCCTCCCATCTTACGCGGCTGCGGCACCCACAAAGTCGCCTGTACCGCATCATGGTCAGACAGGGCAGCTGTCGTCATAGTGACCTCCCTCACCAAGGTGTTCACCTCCATCGTGCCCAACAGATGGTCTAACCGAGCATATGTGTGGTGTGCGTGGGAGTAGTAGGAGAATTGCGTGGCATTCGGGTGAGCTGCTCTCCACATATCTATTAACCCTTGATTCTGTAGCCACTTCAACCCCTCCGCAGATATTGCCCCCGTCTGAGCATATCTGTGACTAAACCGATCCGCTGACGTATCCATGACCAAGTTCAGATTCCCTCCAACTATCTCCCAGCGTTCCTGCGCCCCCAGAACATCGGACAGGGCTGCTTTGAGGAATTTCTCTTGACCAGTGTTGGGCACATAGAGAGACCCCCCCACCAGGGGCAAGCCCCCCACCCAGAATTTGTATGCTAAAAGCCGGCCTTTGATCTCTGCCATTTTGTCTCCCACCTTCCCCGCGAAGCGTTTAGCCACTAACAGGGCCACCCCTGCCTTCTTGTCCTGTGTGGAAGAAAAAAACTACTGGGGGAATGCTCTAGACCTCATCCGAGGCCAATCTTTAGGCAGAAGGTGGGTCTCCTGTAAGAGACATATGTCCGCCCCGGAGTGTTCGAGATATGACAGTATGGACTTCCGTTTGTTAGGGCTATTTAAGCCGCACACATTGAGGGTTAGAATGCATATTTCAGAGTGTGTCATGAAGGACAGGTGTACCCTTGCCGCTGTGACTGCCTTCGAGATCCCCCCCCACCACCACAGCCTCCCTCCCAGGCCCCCGCAAATCGCCTATGACGCTTACACTTACGTGGTCTTCCGCTCCGCACACCAGTTCCCCACCCTAACCCCAACCTCCCCACCCTAACCCCAACCTAACTTCCCCAACTCCCCCCCAATGTCCAGAGCCCGCAGGGCTTATTCGCGTGTCTCTGGAAGAAAAAGTAAGCCGGGGCAGTCCGTGGCTCGATACCTGGGACGTCTCATCCCCCCCCACCCCCGAGCCCCCTACCGCATTTCAAATGGCTGCAGACCCCTTTTCACTCAGGAGTTATTGTTAGACGCTGTGTCTTTGAGCACCGACTCCAATGCCGCCTTTCGTTCCTGCGCCATCGCCTCGGGTCGGGCCCCCTGGAAGTCCCTGAAAGCAGTCTCGAGCCCACTCTCTGCCATTTTTCTCGAGGCGGCCGCTGACTGTTGCTGGGCTTCTCGTCTGGACTGCATATCGGCAGGCCCAACAACTTTCGGGCCTCCTGTAGCAAGCGGATCTGGTGCAGTCTGCCCTCCCATTTAAATATGATGCGGAAGGGATGGCCCCAGGAGTATGCCACTCCTTTGTCCCACAGGTGGGAGGTCACCTCTCGGAAGTCTCGCCTTTTTTGGATGGTGATGGCTGCCAAGTCCTGGTACAAGGCTATGTTGTGACCCTGGTATTTGATCGGTTGTTTCGCTCTAGCTGCCCGTAGTATGCGTTACTTCAGGGGATAGTCCGGCAGGAAGGCAAGGCTATCTGGAGGTGGCGCCGGGGCCCTCTGGCGTAATCCAACTCTGTGAGCTCTATCAATGCGGATCTCCGTGCCGTCTGAGTCCCCTAATATCTCTCGAAACAGGGCCTGGAGGTATTGGACCATGTCTGGCCCTTCCGCGTCCGACGGAACTCCCCGGATCCGTATGTTATTTCGTCGGGAGCGATTTTCCAGATCCTCCGTATGTGCCTGGAGGTCGATTTGCTGTTCCCGCAAGCGGATCACCTCTTGCTGGAGTTGTTACCTCCTCGTCTTTTGTTTGCTCCTGATCCTCGATCGCGGCCACTTTGTCTCCCAGGGTGTCCACTTCACGTCTGATCTCCCTCACCTCCCCCGCCCCCTCCATGTCCGAGGACGTCAGCACCGGTTTGATGAGCATGTCCTTCGATGTACGGTCCTTTTTGGTCCGCTGTGTCGTCATGGCGTTAACGTGCCAGACATTCGGAGCCCCTGAACGGGGGGCCTTTTGTGGTCCTTGCGCTAGGCCCAAGGAGGTCTATCGCAATGGTGTCTGGGTCCCTCTTGACCCACTGCCAACGCTGCCGGTTCCCCTCCACCGACGAAGGTGAGGCTCTAGCCCTCCTCGCGCTCTCTCTGGTCTCAATTGACTTCACCTGTCAGGCCGGGCGCCAGCCGATACCCTGGCAGATGCCCTGTTCGTGCGGTTGGCCACCTGCCTTTGCTGCCTTCAATCGGGTCCTATGCCTCGGGCCGTCTGCCTCGGGCCATCTGCCCACAACAGGGCCGTCGCTCAATCCACAGCGATGTACAGCCTAGGAGCCGCACTAACTGGTGATGCTGCCTCCCGGACCCTGCGCGAAAACAGTGGGCCTCCCAGCTACCGCAACAGGTCCCCCAGGGCACTCCACCTTACTCCAGGGGCTTCAGCCGACGGGCCTGTCCGATGCCCCTTGCTCCACGCTCTGCCTCCTCCACTGCCCCAGTGCCTCCCGTGCCGCAGCTGGGTTGCTCGGCTTCTCTCGCTGCTCTTGTTTGGGCCCGTCCACCCCTGCCAGCAAGGCCCCGATATCCCCCGTGGGGGCCAGCCGGTGTCCCCCGCTCTCCTTGGCTACACACCCGGGGGGCAAGCCAGCCGATATTCCTGGCCGATTTCCGACACCGCCCGCTCTCCTGCCGACCTGCGGCGCTCCCAGCTCCGGGCCCACCACTCCCTTCTCGCCCCTACCGGTGGGGCATCCGCGTCTGTATTTGGCTCGAGTCACTCCGTATTTTGCGGCACTCCACAGCTGTGCCGCCCGTGGGTCCCGTAGCGGGGGGTCCGCCACCCACTAAAACCCCTGACGCCCTGCAGATATCACCCAGGCCCAATCCGGCAGTTTCTTGCCCCATGGGGCCTTGCTCCACACTCCGTGGGCGCAGCTTCGCTGTACCGCGGTGGTTCCCCAGCACCAGCCGATAGTCTGGCCGCTGCCTGGGGGCTGCCCTCCACCACACCGCTTTGCTGCCCCTGCACTTTCACTTACTGCCGGGGTACCACGCATGGGCAAGGGCCGCTGAGCCTCTCCTCCCTGGTCCGGGCCTGGCTTCTGTCAGCCCTCGATCTACACCGAATGCTGCCCAGAGCCCCCGTCGGGGGCCCTCGCTGTCTTCCCCCTAGTCCAGCTGGCGTTAGGCTGTGTTCTGGGGTTGGGCTGCTCCACGGAGGCCGCCGTGTCCTGGGGCCGTTACCGCCCCTGGTCTTCAGTCCCTCTGCTGTCCTCAATGCCTCTCGCCATGTGAGGCCCTTCTCCGCCCTCCCTAGGTATGGCGGTGTGGGAGCGCTGCGGATCCCCATCGCCAGCCGATAATCTGGCCGCTACCTGGGGGTGTTCCTCTCTGTTTCTCCTAGTGAGCCCTGCGCTGCAGCTTCCCTCAGGGCCTCCGCGCTCGCTGCTATGTCCGCCGGGTCTCCGTCCCTTGCTCCGGGCCTGGCTCCCGTCTGCCCTCCGGTGTCTCTGCTCGCTGCCCCGGGCCCCCGTAGGACTCCTCAACGTATGCCACTATGTCAAACCGGCTCTGGTCCGATCTCCGGGCCCGGGCCCTTCTGCGATATCCGGCAGGCGATCTTCACTCCCAGTCACCACATCGCTGTCTGGTGGCGGCCGCCATTTTCTCATATGGCGTGTCCCTCGCCGCCGGCATGAAGTCGACTGCTCCGCAATCCCGGCCCCAATTCTTCTCGAATAACGGGCGCTGACGGGCCGGAGATATATCTCGCTGCAGTTCTTAGCTTTTAAGGGGCAACGCTGTGCCGGCATGGGCGAGTTCGGGCCTCGGGAGCGGGGAGACGATGCGAAACACGTCCTACCCGCTCGCCATCTTGGCCACGCCCCCCCGTCTGTGAAGTTTTGAGCTGTGGATGGTGTTGTGACTGAGGTATGTCTCTACTTGCACATGTATTATGGTATGTGTTATGTGTCTGAAGATGATAGATGTATAAAACACGAGTATATATTTATCTGTATATTACTTTTATATATGATGCTGGTAGCAAAAGGTACAGACATATGTATGCATGCTTTTAGCAATATGGTGAGACTTACAGTAGAGACTTGTGAAGGGTTGCTAGTTTATATTGTGTAGGTCCAATAGCATAAGTAGTTGCAGAATGGTGAAGCTGCAGCTCAAAACTGTTGTTTAAAACATGTTGGCAGAGGAATTAGTGATTAGGGTATTTTCTATGAGTCTGGGGGAAGGTACACTTGAAATACACTGCAGGAATGTAGGTGTGTCTTTCAAATGTAAAGTTCAGTCTATTTGTTTATTTCTTTTATATATGATGATAATTTCAAAAGGTAGACATATATGCATGTATGGTTTCAGGAATATGGTGAGATTTATAACAGACTGGTTTGATGCTTTATTTTCGGTACGCCCAACACCCTGAGTAGTTAAAGAATTGTGAAGCTTCAGTACAAAAGTATACACCATGCATAGACCTCACTTTTGTGCTGTAATTTCAGTATTCTGCTACTACTCAGGATGTTGCACTCCTCTAATCACTCAGGCACTACCACAGTACTACTGCAATCACTCAGGCACTACCTATAAACTTATGCAATCACCCAGGCACTATCCTAGTCCTCCTCCAATCACCCAGGCAGTATCTTTGTTCTCATGCAATCACCCAGGCACTACCTCTGCAGTTCTTTGATCTCCCAGCCACTACACATGCACTTATATAATCATTGAGGCACTATCTTTGCACTCTTCCAATCATGCTGGCACTATCCCTGTTATTATGTAACAACTCAGCCAGTGCCCATGCAGGTTTAAAATCACCAAAGCACAACCTTTACAATCCTCCAATCACTCAGACACTACCACAGTACTACTCTAATCACCCAGGCAGTACTCATGCAGTTATAAAATCACCCAGGCACTTCCTATGTACTTCTGTAATCCCCCAGGCATTACCCCTGCATTCATACAATCACTAATGCTTTAGCTATACACTGATTCAATCACCCAGGCACTATCCTTGCAGTCCTCCAATTACCCTGTCAGGATCTATACACTCCTCCAAACACTTACCCAGTACCCATTCACTTATAAAATCACCCAGGCAGTTCCTATGTACTCCTGTAATCCCCCAGACATTACCTCTGTACTCATGCAATCACTAATGCTTTAGCTATACACTGATCCAATCACCCAGGCACTATCCTTGCACTCCTCCAATCACCCTGTCAGGATCTATGCACTCCTCCAATCACTTAGGCAGTACCCATGCACTTATAAAATCGCCCAGGCAGTTCCTATGTACTCCTGTAATCCCCAGATATTACCCCTCAACTCATGCAATCACCCAGACATAACCTATGTAGTTCTCTAATCACCCAGACATTACCTCTGCACTCATGCAATCACCAATGCATTAGCTATACACTAGTTCAATCACCCAGGCACTACTCTTGCACTCCTCTAATGACCGTGTCAGGATCTATGCACTCCTTCAATCACTTTGCCAGTACTCATGCAGTTATAAAATCACCCAGGCACTAGCTTTACACTCCTCCAATCACTGAGGCACTACCACAATACTACTCTAATCACCTAGGCAGTAGCGACGCACTTATAAAATCCCTGAGGCACTTTCTATGTACTCCTGTACTCTCCCAGATATTACCGCTGAACTCATGCAATCACCCAGGCATCACCTATGTACTCCTCTAATCCCCCAGACATTACCTTTGCACTCATGCAATCACCAATGCATTAGCTATACACTGGTTCAATCACCCAGGCACTACTTTTGCAGTCCTCCAATCACCCAATCAGGATGTATCCACTCCTCCAATCACTTACCCAGTACCCATGCATTTATAAAATTACTCAGGCGCTACCTATGCACGTATGCGATCACCCAGGCACCATCCTAGTACTCCTCCAATCACCCAGGCGGTATCTTTGTTCTCATGCAATCACCCAGGCACTACCCCTGCACTCCTTCAATCACCCAGCCATTACCCCTGCAGTCCTTCGATCACCCAGCCACTACCCATGCACTTATATAATCATCCAGGCACTCCCTTTGCACTCTTCCAATCACGCTGGCACTATCTCTGTAAATATGAAACCACTCAGCCAGTGCCCATGCAGTTTTAAAATCACCCAGGCACTACCTTTACAATCCTCCCATCACTCAGACACTACCACAGTACTACTCCAATCACCCAGGCAGTACCCATGCAGTTATAAAATCACCCAGGCACTTCCTATGTACTTCTGTAATCCCCCAGACATTACCTCTGCACTCATGCAATCACTAATGCTTTAGATATACACTGATTCAATCACCCAGGCACTACCCTTGCACTCCTCCAATCACCCTGTCAGGATCTATACATTCCTCCAATCACTTACCCAGTACCCATGCACTTATAAAATCACTCAGGCACTACCTATGCACTTATGCAATCACCCAGGCACTACCCTAGTACTCCTCCAATCACCCAGGCATTACCTTTGTTCTCATGCAATCACATAGGCACTACCCCTGCACTCCTTCAATCACCCAGCCACTACCCCTGCAGTCCTTCGATCAACCAGCCACTACCCATGCACTTATATAATCATCCAGGCACTACCTTTGCATTCTTCCAATCACGCTGGCACTATCTCTGTAATTATGTAACCACTCAGCCAGTGCCCATGCAGTTTTAAAATCACCCAGGCACTACCTTTACAATCGTCCAATCACTCAGACACTACCATAGTACTACTCCAATCACCCAGGCAGTACCCATGCAGTTATAAAATCACCCAGGTATTTCCTATGTACTTCTGTAATCCCCCAGACATTACCAATGCATTCATGCAATCACTAATCCTTTAGCTATACACTGATTCAGTTACCCAGGCACTATCCTTGCACTCCTCCAATCACCCTGTCAGGATCTATACACTCCTCCAATCACTTAGGCAGTACCCATGCACTTATAAAATCACCAAGGCAGTTCCTATGTACTCCTGTAATCCCCCAGATATTACCCCTCAACTCATACAATCACCCAGACATAACCTATGTAGTTCTCTAATCACCCAGACATTACCGATGCACTCATGCAATCACCAATGCATTAGCTATACACTAGTTCAATCACCCAGGCACTGCCCTAGCACTCTTCCAATAACCATGTCAGGATCTATGCACTCCTGCAATCACTTAGCCAGTACCCATGCATTTATAAAATCACTCAGGCACTACCTATGCACTTATGCAATCAACCCAGGCACTACCCTAGTACTCCTCCAATCACCCAGGCAGTAGCTTTGTTCTCATGCAATCATGTAGGCACTACCCCTGCACTCCTTCAATCACCCAGCCACTACCCCTGCAGTCCTTCGATCACCCAGCCACTACCCATGCACTTATATAATCATCCAGGCACTACCTTTGCACTCTTCCAATCACGCTGGCACTATCTCTGTAATTATGTAACCACTTAGCCAGTGCCCATGCAGTTTTAAAATCACCCAGGCACTACCTTTACAATTGTCCAATCACTCAGACACTACCATAGTACTACTCCAATCACCCAGGCAGTACCAATGCAGTTATAAAATCACCCAGGCACTTCCTATGTACTTCTGTAATCCCCCAGACATTACCTCTGCACTCATGCAATCACTAATGCTTTAGCTATACACTGATTCAATCACCCAGGCACTATCCTTGCACTCCTTCAATCACCCTGTCAGGATCTATACACTCCTCCAATCACTTAGGCAGTACCCATGCACTTATAAAATCACCCAGGCAGTTCCTATGTACCAAATGCGATGCAGTGCGCGCAACGAAATCGTTTTATTTATTTAAATGTTTACTTACCTGTATTCGGCCGTAATCCGTGGTTTACTACCCCCCACCCTGCCCCTCCCCAGCCCCACGTCACTGCCTGGCCGGCACTCCTACTGCCGTGTCAGGATCTATGCACTCCTTCAATCACTTTGCCAGTACTCATGCAGTTATAAAATCACCCAGGCACTAGCTTTACACTCCTCCAATCACTGAGGCACTACCACAATACTACTCTAATCACCTAGGAAGTAGCGACGCACTTATAAAATCCCTGAGGCACTTTCTATGTACTCCTGTAGTCCCCCAGATATTACCCCTGAACTCATGCAATCACCCAGGCACTATCCTTGCACTCCTTCAATCACCCTGTCAGGATCTATACACTCCTCCAATCACTTAGGCAGTACCCATGCACTTGTAAAATCACCCAGGCAGTTCCTATGTACTCCTGTAATCCCCCACATATTACCCCTCAACTCATGCAATCACCCAGACATTACCTATGTACTCCTCTAATCATCTAGACATTACCTCTGCACTCATGCAATCACTAATGCATTAGCTATACACTAGTTCAATCACCTAAGCACTACCCTTGCACTCCTCTAATGACCGTGTCAGGATCTATGCACTCCTTCAATCACTTTGCCAGTACTCATGCACTTATATAATCATCCAGACACTACCTTTACACTCTTCCAATCACGCTGGCACTATCCTTGTAATTATGTAACCACTGAGCTAGTGCCCATGCGGTTTTAAAATCACCCAGGCACTACCTTTACAATCCTCCAATCACTCAGACACTACCACAGTACTACTCCAATCACCCAGGCAGTACCCATGCAGTTATAAAATCACCCAGGCACTTCCTATGTACTTCTGTAATCCCCCAGACATTACCTCTGTACTCATGCAATCACTAATGCTTTAGCTATACACTGATCCAATCACCCAGGCACTATCCTTGCACTCCTCCAATCACCCTGTCAGGATCTATGCACTCCTCCAATCACTTAGGCAGTACCCATGCACTTATAAAATCGCCCAGGCAGTTCCTATGTACTCCTGTAATCCCCCAGATATTACCCCTCAACTCATGCAATCACCCAGACATAACCTATGTAGTTCTCTAATCACCCAGACATTACCTCTGCACTCATGCAATCACCAATGCATTAGCTATACACTAGTTCAATCACCCAGGCACTACTCTTGCACTCCTCTAATGACCGTGTCAGGATCTATGCACTCCTTCAATCACTTTGCCAGTACTCATGCAGTTATAAAATCACCCAGGCACTAGCTTTACACTCCTCCAATCACTGAGGCACTACCACAATACTACTCTAATCACCTAGGCAGTAGCGACGCACTTATAAAATCCCTGAGGCACTTTCTATGTACTCCTGTACTCTCCCAGATATTACCGCTGAACTCATGCAATCACCCAGGCATCACCTATGTACTCCTCTAATCCCCCAGACATTACCTTTGCACTCATGCAATCACCAATGCATTAGCTATACACTGGTTCAATCACCCAGGCACTACTTTTGCAGTCCTCCAATCACCCAATCAGGATGTATCCACTCCTCCAATCACTTACCCAGTACCCATGCATTTATAAAATTACTCAGGCGCTACCTATGCACGTATGCGATCACCCAGGCACCATCCTAGTACTCCTCCAATCACCCAGGCGGTATCTTTGTTCTCATGCAATCACCCAGGCACTACCCCTGCACTCCTTCAATCACCCAGCCATTACCCCTGCAGTCCTTCGATCACCCAGCCACTACCCATGCACTTATATAATCATCCAGGCACTCCCTTTGCACTCTTCCAATCACGCTGGCACTATCTCTGTAAATATGAAACCACTCAGCCAGTGCCCATGCAGTTTTAAAATCACCCAGGCACTACCTTTACAATCCTCCCATCACTCAGACACTACCACAGTACTACTCCAATCACCCAGGCAGTACCCATGCAGTTATAAAATCACCCAGGCACTTCCTATGTACTTCTGTAATCCCCCAGACATTACCTCTGCACTCATGCAATCACTAATGCTTTAGATATACACTGATTCAATCACCCAGGCACTACCCTTGCACTCCTCCAATCACCCTGTCAGGATCTATACATTCCTCCAATCACTTACCCAGTACCCATGCACTTATAAAATCACTCAGGCACTACCTATGCACTTATGCAATCACCCAGGCACTACCCTAGTACTCCTCCAATCACCCAGGCATTACCTTTGTTCTCATGCAATCACATAGGCACTACCCCTGCACTCCTTCAATCACCCAGCCACTACCCCTGCAGTCCTTCGATCAACCAGCCACTACCCATGCACTTATATAATCATCCAGGCACTACCTTTGCATTCTTCCAATCACGCTGGCACTATCTCTGTAATTATGTAACCACTCAGCCAGTGCCCATGCAGTTTTAAAATCACCCAGGCACTACCTTTACAATCGTCCAATCACTCAGACACTACCATAGTACTACTCCAATCACCCAGGCAGTACCCATGCAGTTATAAAATCACCCAGGTATTTCCTATGTACTTCTGTAATCCCCCAGACATTACCAATGCATTCATGCAATCACTAATCCTTTAGCTATACACTGATTCAGTTACCCAGGCACTATCCTTGCACTCCTCCAATCACCCTGTCAGGATCTATACACTCCTCCAATCACTTAGGCAGTACCCATGCACTTATAAAATCACCAAGGCAGTTCCTATGTACTCCTGTAATCCCCCAGATATTACCCCTCAACTCATACAATCACCCAGACATAACCTATGTAGTTCTCTAATCACCCAGACATTACCGATGCACTCATGCAATCACCAATGCATTAGCTATACACTAGTTCAATCACCCAGGCACTGCCCTAGCACTCTTCCAATAACCATGTCAGGATCTATGCACTCCTGCAATCACTTAGCCAGTACCCATGCATTTATAAAATCACTCAGGCACTACCTATGCACTTATGCAATCAACCCAGGCACTACCCTAGTACTCCTCCAATCACCCAGGCAGTAGCTTTGTTCTCATGCAATCATGTAGGCACTACCCCTGCAGTCCTTCGATCACCCAGCCACTACCCATGCACTTATATAATCATCCAGGCACTACCTTTGCACTCTTCCAATCACGCTGGCACTATCTCTGTAATTATGTAACCACTTAGCCAGTGCCCATGCAGTTTTAAAATCACCCAGGCACTACCTTTACAATTGTCCAATCACTCAGACACTACCATAGTACTACTCCAATCACCCAGGCAGTACCAATGCAGTTATAAAATCACCCAGGCACTTCCTATGTACTTCTGTAATCCCCCAGACATTACCTCTGCACTCATGCAATCACTAATGCTTTAGCTATATACTGATTCAATCACCCAGGCACTATCCTTGCACTCCTTCAATCACCCTGTCAGGATCTATACACTCCTCCAATCACTTAGGCAGTACCCATGCACTTATAAAATCACCCAGGCAGTTCCTATGTACCAAATGCGATGCAGTGCGCGCAACGAAATCGTTTTATTTATTTAAATGTTTACTTACCTGTATTCGGCCGTAATCCGTGGTTTACTACCCCCACCCTGCCCCTCCCCAGCCCCACGTCACTGCCTGGCCGGCACTCCTACTGCCGTGTCAGGATCTATGCACTCCTTCAATCACTTTGCCAGTACTCATGCAGTTATAAAATCACCCAGGCACTAGCTTTACACTCCTCCAATCACTGAGGCACTACCACAATACTACTCTAATCACCTAGGAAGTAGCGACGCACTTATAAAATCCCTGAGGCACTTTCTATGTACTCCTGTAGTCCCCCAGATATTACCCCTGAACTCATGCAATCACCCAGGCACTACCCTAGTACTCCTCCAATCACCCAGGCAGTACCTTTGTTCTCATGCAATCACCTAGGCACTACCCCTGCACTCCTTCAATCACCCAGCCACTACCCCTGCAGTCCTTCGATCACCCAGCCACTACCCATGCACTTATATAATCATCCAGGCACTACCTTTGCACTCTTCCAATCATGCTGGCACTATCCTTGTAATTATGTAACCACTCAGCCAGTGCCCATGCAGTTGTAAAATCACCCAGGCACTGCCTTTACAATACTCCAATCACTCAGACACTACCACAGTACTACTCCAATCACCCAGGCAGTACCCATGCAGTTATAAAATCACCCAGGCACTTCCTGTGTACTTCTGATCCCCCAGACATTACCTCTGTACTCATGCAATCACCAATGCATTAGCTATACACTAGTTCATTCGCCCAAGCACTATCCTTGCACTCCTCCAGTGAATGTGTCAGGAACTATGCACTCCTTCAATCACTTTGCCAGTACCCATGCAGTTATAAAATCACCCAGGCACTATCTTTACACTCCTCCAATCACTAATGCACTACCACAATACTACTCTAATCACCTAGGCAGTAGCGATGCACTTAGAAAATCACCGAGGCACTTTCTATGTACTCCTGCAGTCCCCCAGATATTACCCCTGAACTCATGCTATCACTCAGGCACTTCCTATGTACTTCTGTAATCCCCAGACATTACCCCTGCACTCATGCAATCACTAATGCTTTAGCTATACACTGATTCAATCAATCAGGCACTCTCCTTGCACTCCTCCAATCACCTTGTCAGGATCTATACATTCCTCCAATCACTTAGGCAGTACCTATGCACTTATAAAATCACTGAGGCAGTTCCTATGTACTGCTGTAATCCCCCAGATATTACCCCTCAACTCATGCAATCACCCAGACATAACCTATGTAGTGCTCTACTCACCCAAACATTACCTCTGCACTCATGCAATCATTAATGCATTAGCTATACACTAGTTTAATCACCCAAGCACTATCCTTGCACTCCTCCATTGACTGTGTCAGGATCTATGGACTCCTCCAATCACTTTGCCAGTACCCATGCAGTTATAAAATCACCCAGGCACTACCTTTACACTCCTCCAATCACTGAGGCACTACCACAATACTACTATAATCACCTAGGTAGTAGCGATGCACTTATAAAATCACCGAGGCACTTTCTATGTACTCCTGTAGTCCCCCAGATATTACCTCTGAACTCATGCAATCACCCAGGCATTACCTATGTATTCCTCGAATCCCCCAGACATTACCCCTGCACTCATGTAATCACCAATGCTTTAGCTAGACACTGATTCAATCACCCAGGCACTATCCTTGCACTCCTCCAATCACCCTGTCAGGATCTATGCACTCCTCCAATCATTTAGGCAGTACCCATGCACTTATAAAATCACTCAGGCACTACCTATGCACTTATGCAATCACCCAGGCACTACCTTAGTACTCCTCCAATCACCCAGGCAGTACCTTTGTTCTCATGCAATCACCCAGGCACTACAGACTGCACTTTAGATTTGATTTGGGTAGCAGAAGAGAAATCCTTTAGCTGTGCTCTGTGATTCTGTTGTATAGGTTGTGATGTCTTCTAATTGTAGGAATTGCTCAGTGTCTGACATAGCTTTGCAATGCAATTAAAAATATTTCTTTATTTATACATGAGAATATTTGTATATACATATTTTAATAATAAATTATTTAACAAAAGTATTTAAACGTTTCTTTGTTTTCAGATATTCACCATTATTAGTAATAGAGGTTGAGTATGGCAAGAAAAGATCATAAGAAAAGAAAAGAAAAAAACCAGTACTATTTATAGGAAAGAGAAAAGGAGAAATTAGATGAAGTACAACATGTGACATTGAAGAAAAAGACTTCTGGTAAGAGAACTAAAGAATTTGTTAAAAGACTTTTAAAGAACATAATGAATTTTCAAAATGGGGAAAAGAAAATGAAAAGTAGTACAACCATTCAGAAGGAAACGAAAAAAGGACATATTAATGGAAAATCAGGTTATGGGAAAACAATCTATGTTGAAAGAAGGATGAAAGAATATAAAGACATTAGAAAGACAACAACAGATTGGAAGTGTAGTCGAAAAGGCTTTTGAATTGAAAAGAAGATTGTTTATATTAGTATTGAAGAGAACGAAAACATTGAATAAAACAATGCACTTTATGAAGGAGAAAAGTAAAAGATAAAGACTGGCTAATAGAATTAACTTTTGCACATTTTTTTCGGGTGAATGGAAGCACACTTCTAGTACTGAACCTTTTTTTAATTAAGAAAGCTATTTTCAACAAAATACATTAGTTCATGCAGTTGTTACCAGTGGTCGTTGTTATGAGGTTAAAAACGGTTGTCCAATTGAAAAAGAAACAATGGTTCCTAGAAATGTGGAAGAAGTAATAGCTGAAGAAGTTCAAGAGAGACGTACACAAGCTCCAGTGTATAAGTGGGATTGCAGTAGTATTTGTAGTATATGACAGGAATCTATTGATATTTTACGAAATTTCTTATGAGATTATGGTAATAAAAGTGTTAAACAGAAGATTAAGATATTGCAAGGACTAGATCCTTGTAAAGTGAGAAAATATACTAACTTGCAGGGTCATTCTCTGGCTTGTCTTTCTAGAAAAGTGTGTCAAAGTACTTTTCATCATTTAAGAATGTCAGTATATCATTCAGAAATGCGGAAGTTAGTAAGAAGATTGTACTATGTAAAAAGTCCTGTATTATCTTTAAGTGAAATAAACACAGCTCTTTTGCATGGTTCAGCATAGGATGTAAAAAAAGGTTTCTGATGATATACAGTTTCGTTTCTTTGGTCCTCAAGAGGAGTGTAGCGAAAGTGAGAGTTTCATAAGTGTAGGTGTTGAAGAAGAGGTGGAAGATAGTACTACTGAGAAGTTTGCAGAAGAAATTACAAAAGTTTAAGGTAGTTTCTTGTGCAAAACCAAACTATGTTTGTATTTGTTGTTGACGTACTCACTATAGAAGTCAAACTAAGCATGTTGATGTGTATTTAAAAAGTGAAAAGGAAAACAATGATAAGTGGGAGCAATTTGGTGCTTATTTGTTGGTGGAAGGTCGTTTTGAGTTGGGTAGTGGTCAACGTATTTGTAAATATTGTTACAACAAATTAGAAGAGAACAAAATGCCAGCTAGAGCTGTACATAATAACCTAGAGTTGGTAGCTATTCCTCCGGAACTGGTAGATTTAAATACGTATGAGTCCATTCTTATTCAATCTGTGCATCCGTTTCAGGCTATAGTTCGTATGGAGCCTAAAACAGGTAAGCTGCCTCCAACAGATTTACAAAGAGGTTTAAAAGGAAGAGTTGTGTATTTACCTTTAGATTTTAAGAAAAATATTGAAACTGTTGGTATAGAGAGAGAGGAAAGTGAACCTGTAGTTATTCTAGTTAATGGTGTACCAACAAAGAGTCGGAAAATATGGCAAGAGTTAGTAGATGTCACCAAACTTCAAAAGGCTACATTATATCTTATACAAAACAATATTTATTATAAAAATGTATATGTGGAAGAACAAGAAATATCTTTAGAAGATGATGGAGAAATTTCAACTGGCCAAATAGAAAAAGTGGACAACTCCAGGAGTGAAGAAATTTATGAACATTACAGTATACATCCTCTACATTCAAAAGAAGTGATAGGAAACACTATTGAATTATTCCAAATGAAGAAAGCGAAGGGAACTCCCATGAGTGTTTGGGAAAAAAGTTTAGAAGCTCGTTGTTTTCCACAGCTCTTCCCCACTGGAAAAGGTGGACGATATGATGAACGACCAGTACAGATTCCAGCTTCAGAATATCGTACGACAAGATTGTACTCAGAAGATCCAAGATTTCGACAGTGTATTCCATATTTATTTCATCTTCTGTTTGAAAGTGACTTGTCTGGACTTTCATATGCAGTGAACCACATATTAAAAACAGGAGTTCATCTTACACATGTTTCTGCAAAGAAACTTTTGGACAAAGTTCAACAAAGAGACAATCATTTAGAATCTCAGTTAATTAATTTGATGGCGTGTCAACGTGGTACTAATGAGTATTGGTATCGTCGTCACGGAGAACTTAAATGTATGTTAAGAAACTTAGGAACCCCTACATGGTTTGTTACGCTTAGCTGTGCTGAATACACATGGGACGATTTACTTGAATTTCTACGAGAAGCAAATTCAAATGTAAAAACATTGAATTGAAGACAGCTGGAGAACTGTGTTCGTTGGATCCTGTAAATGTGTGCAGATATTTTAATCATAGGTTTCAAGCTATGATGTCTTTTATCTGCAATGAAAATAATCCACCTCTTGGAGAAGTTATTGATTTTTTTTGGAGAAAGGAGTACCAAGCCAGAGATGCTCCTCATATACACATGTTATTATGGATCAAGAATGCACCTAAATTTAGAACTGATTCTGATGAAATTGTTTTGTCTTTCATTGAAGATTATGTTACCTGTGCCATTCCAAAAAAAGGAGGAGAAAACCGCTTAAGACAACAAGTTTTACGGTTTCAAAGTCATCGATGTGGAAAATATTGTAGACGGAAATACACGATCAAAGGGAAAATTTTATACAAAATGTCGTTTTGGATTCCCACGTCCAGTAATTTCAAAAGGAAGAGTCAACAGTTTCATGTCAGCAGTAAGACATACTATAACTCGAAAATCTCCGAAGAATACTTACAACATAAAAAGAAGTGAAGATTCAAAGTATATTAATGACTACAATCCAGTGATTTTGACAATGTGGAATGCAAACATGGATATCCAGTATGTTGCAGATAATTCGATTGCTGTTGCTCGTTATGTTACATCATATATAACCAAATCTGAAAAGACGGAGTTGAAAGAAATGTGGGAAGAAATTTCACAAGAGAAGACTCTTAGTAATAAATTGTACAGCTTTAGTTTGAAGATGCTTTCCCATCGAGAGATTAGATCCTACGAATGTTCGGATCGGTTGACCTCTGCAAGTTTATTTTCAAAGTCAAGAGGAATCATTTGGGTAAGTCTAGGTCTTGCTGCAACACGAAATTGAGTTTTGAAATCTCTACAAGAAATTGAATACTTAACATTGAATGAACCGGAGAGTACAGATATTGTTAAAACAAATATGTTGGATACGTACTATCCCAAAAGGAGTCCACATCTGGAAAACATATGTCTCTATGAAGTACTGCAACATTATAGTTTTAAGAGAAATGTTACAGAAAATATAAATGAAGAAAAATATGCAGTAATTGGATGTGATGGATGTTTGGTAAAACATGCCAAAGGAAATCTTATTAATCACAGAAAACTCAGTTGTGATACTCCAGATAAAAGGGAATTTTTCTATTTAGCACTTCTGCAACTCTTCAAGCCTTGGCGTAGTGAAATGGAATTACTTGGAGATTTTGACTGCTATGAAGATTCTTTTAATGCATGTAAAGATAGCATTGAATGCACAATTTTTCCAAATTATCTACAAATGTTGAATGAAGAGATTGAACAAGAAACTACTATTGCAGCTGAAATAGCTAGAGACAGTTCTCAAGATAGTCAAAGTTCTGCTCCACTAAGTCAAGATCCACTAGGACAACCAATTCTTGAAAATGAAGCAGCAATAGCCATGAATGAAGTAGAAACGGCAATGCAACAAGCACAACAGGATATTATTGAGTTGGGAAACTTGGAAGAAGAACTAAATATTGAACAAAAATAAATATATCAGCAAGTGCCACAACAGATACAGCATGGTTTACTGCATGTAAAAAAAGAATGCCAATGCACATCATTTAAACCTATTTGAATGTATATCAGTGGGCAAGCTGGAACAGGAAAAAGTTTCTTAATTAAAGTTTTGACCAGTTAGCTACAGAAAACCACTGAATCACATTTATCTTGTGTTGTAACTGCTCCAACTGGGTTAGCAGCACATAACATTAAAGGGATTATATTACATCGATTACTCATGCTACCAGTTGAACATGAAAATAAGTTGGAATATCACAAGCTATCTGGAGAAAGCTTGTTATGAAGTTTCAAGAGTACTCAAGAAAATGAAACTTCTAATTATTGATGAGGTGAGCATGGTGTCAAACTTAATGCTTGCCTTTGTACATTTAAGAATGCAACAGATTTTAAAAATAGATTATGATGTTCTATTTGGAGGAAAACATGTAATTGTATTCGGCGACCTACTACAACTTACTCCTGTAAAAGGGCAACCTGTTTTTAAAACACTTGTCCATGAAGACACTAGGAAATCTTTGGGAAGTATTGGAAATGTCAACATTTGGTCTCATTTTGAATATAAAGAACTTATTAAGAATATGCGACAAGCAAGTGATGAACATTATGGAAACATTCTTCAAGATATAAGAATTGGTGTTTTGACTAAAGATGGTAAAGAAGCTTTACAAAGTCGGATTCTAACAAACTTGTTTGCTAATGAAAACATAGCACCTGAAATAATGTACCAAAAAATTGGAGAAAAGAAGTCTATAGTTTGCCTAATGCCTACACTCCAAGAGTGTTCTATGTTCAATCAAGAACTTTTGAAATTGGAAAAACAACCAATAGTGAAAATGGAAGCTATTGATAAAATGGAACACAAAAGAGTTACTATTCTTCTCTCAGAGAAATTACAGTCAAAATTGGATTCTTTGGAAAAGTCGGTGTCTAAGACTGCAGGTTTAGAAAAGACTTTATATGTATGTGTAAATTGTCAGGTAATTTTACGGCGTCATTTGAATGTAGAAGAAGGTTTAGTAAATAGAGCAATGGGAAAAGTTGTTGATTTTGTAAATTTTCAGAACAGAGATGGAATTGAATTTTTGAAGATTAAATTTGATCAGATTGAAGAGGTAAAACAGATTGGACGTTGTGCTGTTTGTTTTTTGCTTGTAAAAGACTTGTATGTTCGTAGAAAACAGTTTCCTCTTTCTTTATCATATGCAGTAACCATTCGTAAATCTCAAGGTTTAAGTGTAGACAGTGCTTTGGTAAATATTGGAAGTACAGTGTTTAAAGAGGGCATGCATACGTTGCATTGTCTCGAGTAAGAACATTATCTGGTTTGTATTTGATTGATTTTGATGAGGAAAAGATTAGTGCTGATGCAAATTGTGTAAGAGAGTATAATCGATTAAGAAGACTGTATGCTCCTAACTTAGGTGAATATCCTGTATATGAGAAACGTGTAGTGTGTCCAAAACAAAAATATGACAAACTTTCTAGTGAGATTCAAAAAAACAAAACAATTCAAGAGAATGATGAAGCTGCGAAGAAAATTAAAATGGACACTGTTGATGATATTGTAGGATACCAGTTAGAAAATAGTTCAGTTATCAACTGCTATGCTAATGTAATTGTGAATGTTGTGTTTGATCAAGAAGATCTTTTTCATGAAATTATGGAAAATCGAGAAAAAAGATTCTGTTCTTTATTACATTATATTTTTCAAAAGTTGGTAACTGATAGAACTAAAATCCATACTGCTTCTGGCATACGGCATCTTTTGTGATATATGTACTGGTTCTTTGCAATTTACACTTAATGTACAACAAGATGCACAAGAATTTCTTATGTTTATGCTTGCAGTATTGGAAGATGAAGGAATTGAAATTGAAAATTTGTTTGGACTAAGTTACAGATGGGATCATAAATGTGAAGAGTGTTCATTTTCTTCTACCACTGAAATAGACACTGAACGATTCATATATTTTTCGATACCAGATTGCAAAATAGTGTCTTTTAACAAATTAGTAAAAACAGCTAATCAAGATATGAAATGTTCTCATTGTAAATCAGAAATGTTGTCAACATTATTTATAGAAAGATTTGGACCATATATCATTTTAATGCTACAACGTTGTAGAGCAGATGGAAGAAAATTGGAAACCAAAATTAAAACGTTTGTGGCAAGTCAAGTATCAATTTCAGGAAGAACTTCTAAAGCAGTGGCTATTTTTTTCCATGATGGACATACTACAACATCTGGACACTATACTGTGTATTTAAAGTGCAATAAAGGATGGACACACTGAAATGATGCTCATTTGGAATTCAAATGTATGCTGCCTTATGAATTACCAAATTCATATCTCATATTTTTCATGCCAAAGTTTTGAAAACATCATTCGGCCTATTGGGAAGATGTGAACATGAATTAACAAGTTTATTTTGGATATTTTCAATGCAAATTGATTTGGAAACATTATTCGGCCTATTGGGAAGATGTGAACAATTAGTGTTTGGATTATTGTTTGTGCTAATTGATATTGCATTTGAAAAATTATGATTGAATGAACTAGTTTATATATTTGATCTTTATATTATACGCTATGTAAATGAGAGTGTATGTTTTAGAAAATGTACTTCAGAGAAATAAATGATTTAATGTAGTTGAATAATGTAATTTAGAAACTGTAGATAGGTCAACTGATAGTTGAACTTGTTGTAAATATTTTCAACGCAGATTATGTTTTTTTTTACAATCTCATTGATTGTATTTTTTTCCCCGCTGTTGTATGATGATCTACATTGAAATCACTGTGTATGGTGAAATTCAGTAGAATCTGAGAACAGCAAAAAGGGAAACTGAATATGTTATGTAATTCTAAAATTATGTTGTGTTCTTAAAACTATAATATTAGATGCAATAACAGTTTTTCTTCTTTTTTGTTACAGAAGATAATACTAAAGTTTGAAAAGATTTTAAATTCAGTTTACAACAAAACTACTGTAAAATAGTTCCACTGAGTTTTGTATATACATTAGTAAAAAAAGGTAAGAACAAATAATGTAATAAGCATGATAATATGAACTAATGTTTACAGTCGCTTTTACTGCACTCATCCATTTTTTCAAACACTACCCATGCAATCATCTATACAGTTAGGCACTATTCCCACACTCCTCCAATCACCCATGCACTATCTATGCACTTCTGCAATCACATAGCCAGTACCCATACACTTATAATATCACCCAGACACTACCTATGTACTCCTCCAATCACCCAGGCACTATGTGCGCACTCATGCAGTCAGCTAGACATTACCCGTACACTCTTCCAATCACCCAGGTATTACCTATATACTTCTCCAATCCCCTAGACATTACCCCTACCTATGAATTCCTCTAATCCTCAGACATTAAGCTTGCACTCATGCAATCACTCAGACATTACCCCTGCAGTCATGCAATCACATAGACATTACTCATACACTCCTCCACACCTTTACATATTATCCCTGCACTCATGCAATCACCCAGGCATTACCCATGCACTCCTTCAATCACTCAGGCAGTACCCATGCACTCTTCCAATCACCCAGGCACTACCCATGCACTCATGCAATCACCCAGGCAATACCCATGCACTCCTTGAATCATTCAGGCAGTACTCCTCCAATCACCCAGACATTACCCCTGCACTCATGCAATCACCCAGGCACTACCCATGCCCTTCTTCAATCACTCAGGCTGTACCCATGCACTCCTCCAATCACCCAAGCACTACCCATGCGCTCATGCAATCACCCAGGCATTACCCATGCAGTCCTTCAATCACTCAGGCAGTACCCATGCACTGCTCCAATCAACCAGACATTACCCCTCCACTCATGCAATCACCCAGGCATTACCCATACACTCCTTCAATCACTCAGGCACTACCCATGCATTCTTCCAATCACCCAGGCACTACCCATGCGCTCATGCAATCACCCAGGCATTACCCATGCAGTCCTTCAATCACTCAGGCAGTACCCATGCACTGCTCCAATCAACCAGACATTACCCCTCCACTCATGCAATCACCCAGGCATTACCCATACACTCCTTCAATCACTCAGGCACTACCCATGCATTCTTCCAATCACCCAGGCACTACCCATGCACTTATGCAATCACCCAAGCATTACCTATGCACTTCTTCAATCACTCAGGCAGTACCCATGCACTTTTCCAATCACCCAGACATTACTCCTGAACTCATGGAATCACCCAGGCATTACCCATGCACTCCTTCAATCATGTAGGCAGTACCCATGCACTCCTCCAATCACCCAGACATTATCCCTGCACTCATGCAATCATGCAGGCACTACCCATGCACTTCTTCAATCACTCAGGCAGTACCCATGCACTCCTCTAATCACTTAGGCAGTACCCATGCACTCCTCCAATCACCCAGACATTATCCCTGCACTCATGCAGGCACTACCCATGCATGGTAGTGCCTCTTGCACTCTTGCAATCACCCAGGCATTACCCATGCACTCCTTCAGTCATTCAGGCAGTACCCATGGACTCCTCCAATCACCCAGACATTACTCCTGCACTCTTGCAATCACCCAGGCACTACCCATGCACTCCTCTAATCACCCAGGCACCACTCATGCATTTATGCAATCACCCAGTCATTACCTATGCACTCCTTCAATCACTCAGGCAGTACCCATGCACTCCTCCAATCACTCAGACATTACTCCTGCACTCATGGAATCACCCAGGCATTACACATGCACTGCTTCAATCACCCAGGCAGTACCCATGCACTCCTTTAATCACTCAGGCAGTACCCATGCACTGCTCCAATCACCCAGACATTACCCCTGCACTCATGCAATCACCCAGGCATTACCCATGCACTCCTTTAATCACTTAGGCAGTACCCATGCACTGCTCCAATCACCCAGACATTACCCCTGCACTCATGCAATCACCCAGGCACTACCCATGCACTCCTTCAATCATCCAGACATTACTCCTGTACTCATGGAATCACCCAGGCATTACCCATGCACTCATGCAATCACCCAGGCATTACCCATGCACTCCTCCAATCACCCAGACATTACCTCTGCACTCATGCAATCACACAGGCATTACCCATGCACTTACAAAATCACCCAGGCATTGCCAATGCACTCCTTTAATTACTCAGGCAGTACCCATGCACTACTCCAATCCCCCAGACATTACTCCTGCACTCTTGCAATCACCCAGGCATTACCCATGCACTCCTTCAATCATTCATGAAGTACCCATGAACTCCTCCAATCCCCCAGACATTACTCCTGCACTCCTGCAATCACCCAGGCACTACCCATGCATTTATGCAATCACCCAGTCATTACCTATGCACTCCTTCAATCACTCAGGCAGTACCCATGCACTCCTCCAATCACTAAGACATTACTCCTGCACTCATGGAATCACCCAGGCATTACTTCAATCACTCAGGCAGTACCCATGCACTCCTCTAATCACTTAGGCAGTACCCATGCACTGCTCTAATCACCCAGGCACTACCCATGCATTTATGCAATCACACAGGTACTACTGATGCACTTGTTGATGCACCTAGACATTACCCATGCACTCTTACAATCACCTAGGCATTACCCATGTACTCATGCAATCACTCGGGTAGTACACATGAACTTCTGCAATCACCCAGGCACTACACATGCACTCAAACAATCATATATGCACTACCCGTACACTTCTCTATATATTCCACTTACCACAATTTATACAACACTTACAAATTTATCTATTTTAAACCAAATAGGCGGTTCTGAAAAGAACCATTTTTTTCTTCTTTTTTTATTTTATATTTTGTTGGTGTTTTTTAACTCTTTTTAAATTATTTTGGTGTTTTTTTTTTTTAAATGAAAAAATAAACAGAACCAACAGTGAAAATGTTCAAAAAATGATGCAATTAGGAAGTCATTGCATTAGAAAAAAAAATTAACAATGGTGGTTCCTAATAGCAACCAGGATGGCATCCAGTGATTGCTCACCGAAACATAAGATTTTATTACATTTCACACAACGCTGCTCCACTCTAGCAAAGTCAGGGATGATGTTTGGTGTGCCAGTTGTTGTAGAAGCAGATGACGTGCTAGGTCCAGCAGCGTTCTCCTTACTTGCCTGCTTTTGTTGTTTCCGTCGAAGCTGTTCTCTTGCAAGACGCCGAGGGTGTATTGTCTGCAAATGTTTTAACATCTATGACGTCCCGCAGGAATACTTCTTTTCGGAACCTCGTGAGAGGACATTCTGACAAATGGTGCAGGTTACTTATCGGGCATTCACCTTTTTCTCCCCAGGTGGCATGGGGAAAAATGCCCACACGATACTTTCGTACCTTTTCTTGACGGGTTCCTCCAGGTCTTCTTCCTCTTCAGGTGGAATCTGCTAAGGTGCATTGCCAGCTGCCATTTTTAGATGTGTGAAAAAAAACACCAAAGAAGAGAAGCAGAAGACAACTGGTGTGTCTGCTGAGATGCTCTTGAAGGAATGAAAAAAATGGGTGGGGTCCTTCAAGTTCTAGAATCAAAAGGTTCTTAACCAATTAAATTGTTTCTTTTGAAGTCACATGGGATTCGCGCACACGGCTCGCAACCAGCGCGCATCCGACGCAATTCCCGAAAACTATTTTTAACAATACTATATCTTTATTACAATTACAAATATATGATATTTATAATTAGATTAAATAATCGCTTGCTATAATATACATATTAAAGTTAAATACATATACTTCTAAAACATAAAAATGTGCGGTGGATTCGCGCACCTGACGTGACCCCCCGGAAATACGTACATGACTTTACGCGGGGCCGAGATCCGCGCACCCTTCGCATACCAAACGCGCATCCTACATGACTTAACCAATATGGCAGCAAAATTCTTGGATTCGCGCACCCACCGAGACTGGTTCACGATCGGTACGCGAATCCACTTTAAAAAATGTATATTTATATTTTAGAAAAGAGAAAACATTACATTATTTTTATAAAAAATAAAAAACTAAGAACAAGTAGTATACTTAGAAATTAGCATTTAAAAAGCATTGGAAATTCACTGAAAAAACCATAGGTTTCAGGGACGTTATAGTTAGAAATTAGCATTTAAAAACCCTTAGAAATTCACTGAAAAAACCACATGTTTCAGGGACGTTATAGTTAGTTGGACATTTTCACTCGAACAAAACCAGAGAAATTTGGCCGTTATAGTTAGTTGAGCTAACTATAACTCGCGCCCCCACAATGCACTGCTAATGACGTCACATATTACATTACTCATGACATGGTCAGTGACATCACTCATGACATTACTGATGACATCTCAAATGACATCACTGCTGACATCACTGATGACATCATCCACGTGATCATCTGATGCACCTCCTCACACTCTAATATAACCTTTGATACACCCACTCTAAAATACAGACTACCATTCTCGAAACCATAGACGCACCAATACCCACAACATACCCACTCACTGATTCATAGGTCTACACACATCCACTCACTCACCCATACAGTCACTCATACACGCAGCCACTCATTAATACACCCTCTGATATATGCACTCATACACCCATACAGACACTCACACACCGCCACTCACCCATAGTTACTCACACACCTAGTCAGTCATGCAAAAAATCAATCACAATCCGATTTACTCACCTATACAGTTAAACACATACCCCCTCACTTATTCATACAGATACTAACACATACTTACTCTCTTATACAATCTCTGACACAAGCACACACTCATCCATACAGCCACTCTCACAATCACTCACTTTCACATATAGTCAGTTATATACTCCAACACTCACATATACTGCCTTTCACATATGTAGTTACTCACACATATACCACTGAGACATCCATTCACTATCCAACACAGCCATACGCACACCCACTCACCCATACAGCCCCTCGCAGATGTACTCATGAACCTATACACCCACTGAATCACCCACTCACACATCCATGTGGGAAGTTACACCCCCCCCACCTACCCACACAGACACTCAGGCACCAATACAGGTACTCAGACAACCAATCATTAACCCATATAGACACTCATGTAGCTACTCACCAACTCATGCAGCGACTTACATAGCAACTGACAGACTGATACAGACATTCACACAGATTAGTCATTCACCCATGCAATCGCTAAGACATGTTTAATCACTCACTTATAGTCAGTCACGCACCCAATAAATCATCCATTCAGACACTCATACACCCACTCATCCTTCAATACACCTTTGCGTATCTATATATAACATTCTTAACTTTTTGAAAAATCACCCAGTCTCTGGATGATGTCATCAGTGATGTCATCAGTGATGTCGTTGACCATGTCATGAGTGATGTAATATGTGACGTCATCAGCAGTGCATTGCGGGGGCGCGAGTTATAGTTAGCTCAACTAAATATAACGGCCAAATTTCTCTGGTTTTGTATGAGTGAAATGTACAACTAACTATAACGTCCCTGAAACCTGTGTTTTTTTCAGTGAATTTCTAAGGTTTTTTAAATGATGATTTCTAACTATAACGTGCCAGAAACCTATGGTTTTTTCAGTGAATTTCAAAGGTTTTTTAAATGATAATTTCTAGCTATAACGTCCCTGAAACCTATGGTTTTTTTCAGTGAAATTCAAAGGTTTTTTAAATGAAAATTTCTGACTGTAACATCCCTGAAACCTGTGTTTTTTTCAGTGAATATATATATATATCTATATATAGATATATATATATATATATATATATATATATATATATATATATATATATATATATATATATATTATCTACTGGCGGTTGCCAGTAGATAGTTATAGTTAGGACCTAGTTTCCATAGGAAAAGCGTTTTTTCTTTTCCCAATAACTTTGGCGCCGGTTGACGAATCTTCGCGAAATTTTCAAAACTTGTGGCCCGCTCCGGTCAGCTCCTATCCTGAAAGTTTCGGGTTGATTCGCCAAGCGGGGGCCGAGAAAAAAGGGGGTCCCAAAACGTGTTTTCTCCATGTTATTTTCCATAGGAAACTTTAGACACGGCTATAGTTTCGAACTGTTGAACGGAATTACACCAAATTTGGCAAAAAGGTAGCCCTTGGTTCAGAAAGAGCCCTTTTTTTAAATGGTGTAAATTCGTTCAGTAGTTGCTGAGAAAATCAAAAAATAAAAGTTTCAATATCTAGAGGCACGGAGGATCCGCGGACCCTCCCGACCACGAGCTTTATTCTAATTGGCTGTCAACACTCCAACCCAGGAAGTGTTGGCAGCCATCTTGTGACTCGGTAGAACCGAGTCACAAGAAAACAGTAGAAAAAACGTTAAAAAACAAGAAAAGGGGGCAGGGTAGAAACACCCTGACCCCCTAGGCCTGCTCAGGGGGTCCCACAAGGACCCCCAGGGCCAAAAAAAGCATTTTTTTAAAACAAAAATCAGCAAAATTCACGTAGGATCCGCGAATCCTGCCGTGAAAATAAAAAAACGAAGCGCGGGCGTCCGCGCTTCGTTAATATTTAGCCCCCGGGTGGGCCAAGTCCCGGGGGCATGCAAAATTGTAATTGCGGGGGCGCAAGGGGGGCCCCCCACAGCCCCGGGGACTGCCACCTCCGGGGCTTTCCTTAAATATTTGCGGGGGCACATGGGCCCCCCGCAGCCCCGGGGATTGCCACCCCCCGGGGCTTGTTTTTTATAATGTGTGGGGGGCCTCCAAGGACCCCCCAAGCCCCAGGGACTGCCACCCCTGGGGCTTTTGTTGAATATTTGTGGGGGGCACACGGCGCTCCCGCAGCCCCGGGGACCGCCACCCCCGGGGCTTGTTGTTTTAAAAAAAAAAGAATCTGTGTGGGGGGCTTGAGCCCCCCCACATGCCCCGGGGACCGCCACCTCCCCGGGGCACTAACAATGTAAATTTAGGGGTCCGTTACGGACCCCTGAGACCCGGGGACCACCACCTCCCCGGGGCTTTCAAACTGAAGGGAGGGGGCCGCGCGGCCCCCCTCCTGGAGCCCTTGATGGCCCTGGGGACCGCCATCCCCCAGGGCCGGCTCCTGCAGTGATGTCATCAGTGATGTCATTTGAGATGTCATCAGTGATGTCATCAGTGATGTCACTGACCATGTCATGAATGATGTAATATGTGACGTCATCAGCAGTGCATTGCGGGGCGCGAGTTATAGTTAGCTGAACTAACTATAACGGGGGAATTTCTCTGGTTTTCTACGAGTGAAATGTCCAACTAACTATAACGTCCCTGAAACCTGTGGTTTTTTCAGTGAATATACATGTATATATATATATATATATATATATATATATATATAATGTGTATACACACATACATACAAATACATATATATTCTATATACATACACATATTTATTAAATATATATGTATTTACACTTATATATATATATATATATATATATACATATATATATATATATATATATGCAAAAAAGAATCTGTTTTGAATTATACTGGGTGCGTCCTTGTGTCTGGACAAAGCTATACCTCTCGGAAGAGCTCTAATGAGAGTGAAACATGAATCAGGGTTTGCTTTTATTCATTTCAGGTTGGCTTGGATGGTATTTTACCTATCCAAATACTGTGCCTGGAGTGGTAAAAGGCTTTGGTCATTTTACAGCTCGGCATGGATAGCACTGCTGATCCTATGATTAAAGACTTTACTGTAGAAATCGCAAAAGACCTTGTCCCTCTATTTCGGCATGGATGGCACTGTGCTAATCCTACTCTTAAAGACTTTGATAGAAAAGCAGACATTTGAAGTGAGCACATTTAGAGTGTCGCTGGTGTTGAGGGTGCTCTATACAGGAGCTGCTTGCCACCTACACTTGAGAACTACCCAGAGTAGAGTAGGAAAATATATAAAATATATTACTTTTTAAATCCTATTGTAACTAAGTTACCACCGACTTTCTGCGCATAGTTTTTGATGTAAAATGGGACAATGATATGTGATTAATGACTCTAGATGTCTCCTCGCTATACACTAGTATTAGACACCAAGATGGATTAAGAGATGCTGAATACTATTTAAGAATGCGACCTATCAAATATACAGAACATAACAAGATATTGTTGGAGATGATGAGTCTATGTTTGGAAAACAATATTTTTCTCTTTAATAATGAGCTTTTCAAGCAACTTAGAGCGACGGCCATGGGCACCTGCTTTGCCCCCAGCTATGCAAATTTGCATATGGGCTGGTGGGAGGAGCAGGTGCTCGGTGGACAGATGATGGAATGCTGGATTGAACATATAGCATTGTGGCTAATATATATAGATGACCTCTTTGTGCTTTGGCGAGGCACAGAGGAGGAGGCTAATCAGTTTATAACTGAAATAAATGACAACCTTCTCAATCTGAAATTTACTGGTAAAATAAGTCACAATTCCATAGAAGTCTTGGATGTACTAGTGAGTGAGTAATGACAAATTAGAAACCACAGTATATCGTAAACCTACAGCAGGCAATATGAAACTGCATGCAAAAAGCTTCCATCCTACCCCTCTTGTAAATAGTATTCCTTACGGAGAACTATATAGAGCGAGAAGGGTCTGCAGTTCTGACACAGACTATGAGATTATCGAGAAAGAGATGGCTAGCCGCTTTTAATGGAGGGGATATTTGGATGAGACCCTACGGGCAGCATCCAGTAGAGCACGTACCACAGAAAAGAGAAACAGTTCTGTTTGCCCCCTCCCGTAATAATATTCAAGATCCGGAATCGGTGCAACACAGATTCATTACTACCTATAACACAGAACATTGTAAAATATGTAAAATGTTATACAAGCACTGGCATCATATCAAAAATGACCCTGTAATTGGGTCTATGGTAATGAACCGTCCCCAAATGACATTTAGGAAAGCGAAGTCTATAAGAGACCATCTAGTAAAGAGTGATCTTGAACCTCTACCACCCAGGGGGACATGGCTAACACGCAAAGAGGGTTTCTTAAAATGCACAAAGTGCAAAGCGTGCAAAAATGGTAAAAACAGAACTAAAATTTTGACTCGGTTTAAGAAAACTATCAAAATCAAAGGACACTTAACAAGCAGAACCTCCTTTGCTGTATATGTGTTGAAATATCCCTGTGTCAAACAATATGTGGGAAGCACTACACTTCCAGTACACCAGCACATATTACAACATCTCAGGGCTATTGTATACAAAGATCGAAGTTATCCAGTAGCACGCCATTTTGAAAAAGTACATCACAGTGACTCAACTGAGTTGACATAGAGCTGTCTAGCGCACATGCCCGTGAGATTAAGAGGAGGAGATAGGAAAAAGGAATTGCGTAGACTGGAAACCTACTTCATATTGGAATTAGATACTAAGGAGCCTCATGGTTTTAACATTGACAAAAAACTATGTACCTGTCTAGGTTAGCCTGCCCCAATGCTGCACACACTCCTTTTTCCTTGCACCTTTTTCCTTAGTTTATTATAGCTGCACAAAACTGACAATATAGTAACAGTGTTTTTATTCTTTTTACATCCATGAATGATTTATGTTAGAAACACCTATGTGGTAATATAATCAGGAAAGTATTTACCCATCTGGGTATTTTGTTAATTAGTATAAAATTGTAAGAAATTGCAGTACCTTCTGGCTCTTGCCATTACACACTATTTGCACTTCATATCACTTACAGGAGTATTCCAGCACTTGCACTGTATTGTTGGATATATCTCATGATATGAGGTACCTTGGCATTTACTATACCGCAATAAGAAAAAATGAAATTATGTTATTGCACCTGCACGGTATTTCTTATTTTTGTTATGAATTATAAATGTACAGAATGTTGGTACCTCTATATTTGAATGTGAATCGTAAACACATTAAAGTTCCATTAATAATCGTTATGTACTGCATTGAAAAGCTTTTTTTGCTGAAGTAATGCATTTAATGGATGCATTGCCACTCTAAGATGGCAGCGATGTTCACAGTCATTGTGTGAGACCTTTGTCAGTTTTTAAGTTTTTCTTTGAATTGCATGATATATATAGAGGAAATGATGATGCTTCTATGTCGTGAACAAGGTTGTGGTGTACAACCGAAACGCGTTGACTAGCGTTCATCTTTAAAAAATATTTCTGAGGAGCTACGTTTGGAATGCCGTGCTTGTTGTTTCACAAATTCAAACAGGATTTTTTAAATGCACAGAGTGCAAGGCGTGTCAGCATGGGGAGAACCTCTCATCTCTACAAACAGTTTTTAACAAGACTATCAAAATCAGAGGAGTTTTATCGTGCAAGTCTTGTTTTGTAGTGTACATTCTGAAATGCCCATGTAGGAAAATGTATGTAGGTAGTACTACCTTACCTGTTCACAAAAGAATCCTACAGCATAGGAGAGCTATTCTCAATAAGGATTGGAGTTAACCAATAGCGAGGCACTATGAAAAAGTACATCAAAGTGATCCTACGTCCTTGGTGTACAGTTGCCTTGCACAAGTGCCTAAGAAAAGAGAGGTGGGGACAGAGAGAGAGAATTGAGGAAATTAGAAACTTTTATATCCTTGAATTAGATGCTAGAGAACCGAATGGTTTTAATCTTGACGAGGAATTATACACATGCCTATACTGAAAAGAAATATGGAAAGCCCCAGCATAGCACCTCATGAACTATAGGAGTCAGAAATTGATTTTTTAAAGATTTTTTTTACATTTACAGCATAAGGTAATGATTTTCAATCACATACTACGAGTATTAGTATGAGCACTAGCACTTTATATTATTGAAAAAATATACTTTTGTGAATAGGAGTTTTTATAAATCGATATCATTATTGAGAATAGATTAAAATCATTTATGATTTTTCAAGGGGCATTGAACCCATATATCATTATGGAATTGATTTATGAGAAGACAACTAAGCACTTCAGTCAAAAAATTTAAATATGCACTTTAGAAGATTAGTAGATTCTAGCACTAGCACTTTGAATGGATTTTAGCACTTGCCCTTTTTTGAAAAATAGAAAACTTTTAAGTAAAATAATAATGGATTACTTGTAGTATTAGAAGGTATCAGAATTACGGAATTACGAAATTGAATTATGGCAGCCAGGAAAGTTTTTTCATGATTTGCACAGAACGCACTTTAATGTAAGGTATAATAAGAAATTATATACAGAATGTATGAGCGTTGAAAATAGGTTGTAGTTTATTAGGAACTGTCCTTTTATCAACCTGAATTGCATTAGAAAAGGCTGAAACTAGCATATGTTAAAATGGCCGCCGTGTTTGCGATGTAAATCCGCATTATACTTTGGAATAGAATGTGATTGTCCTTTTTCATTGTCTATGCCCATGTATACATTGTTTTTTTAAGTATTTAAATAGAACTTTATGCATGGCTCAGGCATCGTGAACAAGGCCGTGATGTAACGGCCGAAACGCGTGGATGTTTTAAAAGAATAAAAAATTGCCAGAAAACAAACCTGCGGAGTGCTGATTTCGCTTTCATGTGGAGGGAGAAAGCGTGTACGATATATATATATATATATATATATATATATATATATATATATATTACCTACTGGCGGTCACCCATAGGTAGTTATAGTTAGGACCTAGTTTCCATAGGAAGAGCGTTTTACGTTTTGCCAATATCTTTTGCACTGTTTGACGAATCTTCACTAAATTTTCAAAACTAATACGATGCTCACTTCATTTGGTGTCTGGAAAGTTTTGGGGTCCAAAACATATTTTCCTCATAGTTTTTTTTAACACAACTACAGCCCGAACCACAGAACAGAATTACACTAAATTTGGCAAAAAGGTTGATCTTGGTCCAGAGAGTGTCTTTTTGTGATCTGGTGTAAATCTGTTCAGTAGTTTTAGAGATATTAACCAAAATCTAAATTTGTATATCTAGGGGTGCGGACTCTCTGCTGATCCACCCGCGATGAATCCATGGATCCACGCACCACAACAGGGCCCTGATTGGCTGGCTGTAACCTGAGAGAAAAGTTGCACCCACCATTTTATATCTCGTGGAAAAGGGCTTCGGGCTGACATTTTGGCTGTAATCTATATGAGGGGGTCAGGTGAGAGGTTCCCTGACCTCTTGTGTATGTTGGAAATGAATGGGAAACGTGTACTGTAGGGAAAAATACTTTTTAAAAAAATTCCTGCTCGCAAGATCCACGGACTCATTGGGGGCTCAGCGAGGCCCCCCGTGTAGCTCCACGAGGAATCCGCAGAGCTAGCAGGTCCCAAAAAATTATATAACTACTTTTACATCCACTCTTACTCTCATAGAGACACTGTCATACCCTTTGACATATCCATACAGGCACTCTCACACCCATACTTCCACATATAGAAACACTCTCACACCTACTCACAGACCCATTCAGACACGTATTCACCCAGTCACAGATACACTCAGACTTATGCCCCCACTCACAGACGCAATCAGACACCAACTCATTCACTCACACTCCCAAACCCAATCAGAGATTAATACATTCACTTACAGACCCACTCAGACACTCACCCACCCACTGACAGACCTACTCAGACACTTATGCAACCACTCATAGATTCACTGACACTCATGCACATTCAAATATCTACTCAGACACTCACACACCCACTCACAGACCCACCCAGACACTCACACACCCACTTATATACCCACTCAGAAACACATGCAGCCAGTCACAGACCCACTCAGACACTCAAAACACCCACGCACATACCTACTCAGAGACTCACACACCCACTCACAGACCTGCTCAGACACTCATGCACCATCACACTGACCCACACTTATACTTATGCACCCACTTAAAGGCCCACTCAGAAATGCATGCATCCAATCACAGACCAACTAAGGCATGTGTGCATCCGCATACAGACCCACTCAAATACTCTCACACCTACTCACAGACCCACTCAGATACTCTCTCATCCACTGACATATCCATACACATACTCTCATAGGCCTACTTATACCTATAGAGAGACTGTCACAGCCACTCAGTTACACCCATACAGACACTATTACATCCACTCACATACCTATGTAGACACTGTCACACCCACACTTACTATTAAATACCTTTTCTGACACTATTAAATCCATTTTCTGACACTCAGTGTACATGAGTGGAACCACAGTTACACTCATATACACTCTTACACAACCACTCAAACTCATGCACACACTCACACCCAATCATATATTCATGCTGACATTTACATACCCAGTCACAGACTCACTCAGGTATTTAAACTTTCAATCACAGACAATGATATACTCCAAACCTTCTTTAATAAAAGTTTAGATGCGCTGTTTTGTATTGAATGTGTGCTTTTGGTTTGCAGATCCGTGATGGATCCGCAGATTCTAGATACATTTTCAAAAAAAGGATTTGCTAAGAAAATTAACAAGTGCTTGGGGAATAGGATGGCTCTACAAAGAGCCTTTGGGGCATATTATCAACGGCCAGCGATAATTATCGCTGGCCGTGCTTAGCGACGAATTTCCTATCGCAGGCTATCTCTGGAATTTATCGCCCTGGTAGCGCGTTATTAACAACGCGTTTCTCCAGGCGATAAAAATTCCAGAGATAGCGAGGTTATCGCCGTTTTGCAGGGAACATCGCTGGTTTTCCAGTGATGTTCCCTGCAAACGGCGATAACTTCTGCTGATACGACCCTGTGGTTGTATCAGCATAATCCACCCCCTATGTCAAACATAGGTAAGTCAGGATTTTAGCATACGTTAGATTTTGGTGAAAACGGCTGTTTTCGCCAAAATCTAACGTATGCTAAAATCCTGTGGGCTGCCTTGTAAATATCGCGATGTGAACATAAGCGATATTTGCAAGGTAGTCCATCCGGGGTACGCCCAGTGATGCCCACTTTGCATCTCATTAGAGATGCAAAGCTGGGTGTTAAGGGAAAGGGCGCTACGGCAAGGATTCACGCGATAGCGTGACCTTGCTGATAAGGCGATAAAATTATCACCGCTTTTCGGCTGAAAACGGACGCAAAAGCGGCAATAATTTTATTGCGCCACCTTGATAATATGCCCCACAGTGTTTATTATGTGTATGTCATTACTACACATAAAACAGGATGCAGTCTTTCAAATTACTCAGTTGCCTTATTCTGTAAAATACACTCCATCAGCTATGTAAATGCTGTCCATATCAAAGCGCAGGTTATTATTCTAAATAGAGCCCATTTTATGGTCCCTCAAGAATGCAGAAACAGTTTTATTCACGTTTCCTAGCTCTGTCTATCTGTGGACAGAATTCAGATGACCACTTCCATTTCTGCCTCTGGCATATGTTGGAAAAGACCAAGACAATATGAGGCAAAAGTACATGGGGTAAAGGTCATTAAAATCCAACAATGTAAAGGTGAAGGGAGAGGGGTAGTAGAAGAAATAGGGAATGAGGTGTATTTGGTGCCAAATTTAGGCATGAATCCCAAGTCTTGTCTAAGTGACTCTGCTTAGGAGCAGTTTTTTAAAAAGATTTTGATTTCCTGCGTGGATCCGCAGATCACTGCGATGTTACGTGGGGGTGGACCCCGCTGAGCGTGGTTGATTCACGGAGCCACCCAAAACTCCTACCGAATTGGGCTTTCTTTAAAGGAGAGTAAGAAAGGGTTAACAATCCTGACCATTCACAAGACCTGTATTATTTTTAAAAGCATGAAAGTCATGTTGTTATTTGTTCATAGTGTGTGTAACCTTGAAAGCAAAGTTGAAAAGGTTGCCTTTAATGGTTCCCTTGCATGAGGTGTACCATTCTTGTACTTTGTTTTTGGGAATTTTGTGCATACAGAAATCAAACTCCTACTGAGCAAGAAAAAAGAGACAAACAATCACATTTAACAGGTATGTGAATTAAACGTTAGCAGAAAAATATATTAGAGGGTGAATGAGTGCATAAAATGTGGTTGATAGTGAGTAGGATATTCAGAAAAACTAAAGTGTATATAAAAATAGAGTATATGAAGCAAATAAAGGATAGCACAGCGATTAAAACAACAGAATAAAAATATGTAAAGATTAATAAAATGCAGGTATTCAACAAAGTACCCAATGGCACAATCTGTAAAACACTAAACTAAGCTGTGAGATAATCAGGCATTTTACAACCAGTCATACACGCTGTCAGACAGAAACACAGGTAGTTATATGCCCAGTCACTCATCTATACCACAGACGTTTATCTAGCAGTAACAGAGTGACTACCACACATGGTTACACACTGTAAGAGTTACTGATGCAGCCAGCAAGCAATCTATATAGGTACTTATGTATACATTTACATACCCAAACAGTATGTAAGATACCCAGTCATAAACACACAGTGAAATACCCCACTACTAACTAACACAGCCAGCAAGAGATCCATGCAGCTCCTTACATACACATTTACAGATCTGTAGAGTAACTAGGAGAGGCAGGCATGTATCATTATACTTACATATCCAATAACACACCCTCCTAGGTACTGACACACTCATTTAAGTGTGCACTGGGAAACTGGCATTAACAACTCATCCATCCAGAGAAGTAGGCTTTTAAACATGTTTCAGGCCTGCTACAGTAGAGCCTATATATATGCAGTTGTCCTAGTAAGCCGAGTTCAGAATCAAAACATGTTGCTAAGACATCAAGTCCTCTTCTACTACATATAAGACACTCCTGAGATAGGCTGTAGGTAGGCTATAAGACAGGGAGCTATGAACTTAAAAGATAAGAGATGATTCCCAAGTTTGATTTAGTCATATGCACACTACCAGACCCATATGTCCAGTTATAGATGCCGTTTCCTACCTATGCTCTAACTCACATGCCTACATATAAAAGGATACAGCTACTAATACACCTAGTCACACACTGACAGAGACCGTTAAACATTGACTCACACACACATACAGCTCTTATGTATCCAGCAGTAATGGAGGCAGTTGCACACACAGTTAAATACCCCGGTACTAACTAACACAGTCAACAAGGGATCCGTGCAGCTCCTTCCGTACACATTTACATTTACATAGAGTAACTAAGAGAGACAGGCATGTATCAACATACTTACTTACATATCCAATCAATCAATAACTTTATTCAGCAATATGCCATCAAAGTACAAGCAGTTAAAATCACAGTAAAATAGATAAATACAAATTGCATAAATGCATGTATTATAAAAACCATTAAAAAGTCATATAAAACGCTAAAGGTAATCATACAACAATTAATTCCACAGGTCTAATTATTTACACCATGAGAGGTACTAATCAATGGGGTTCTGTTTTATGTTAAAATGCCTGACCCTCCAAGTGGCCAACAAATACTGTTAGACTGCTAATACTACACACTGGCTAGTGTCACATTTCAGAATTCTCAGCCCCACTCCTCACATCCTGAGCCCTAGGTTACAGCACAATGGGCGGATGTACAAATTCCTAGGGCCTTGATACGCCGAGCAAAAGAATATAACATGCTTAAGTGATTCACTCGCTGAGGGGCATGGAGCACATTCCTGGAGAGAGGGCCTCAGTTTACCCCCCACCTAGCTGTAAAGGAAAGTAGAGGAAGAGACCCGTATCTAAATTGCATATAGAGTTTCCTTGCAGTTGCCGGCTCAATATCATCCAAAACGTTTACCAAATCATAGTTCTCTTCATATTGGAGAAACACTGTAGTCAAAGTTACTTGTGCCTGGGTGTGCAGCAAATTCAGCTTGTACTGCGAATAAGCAATCTTTATTTGGGCCTCAGATGTTACACTGCACTCATAAGGGGCGTCCCAAAGGTGACTAAGGCCAATGTTTGAAAGGGTTGCCCTAATATACTTGAGCCACGGGATATCAATCGCTCCTGAACTGAAGAGTATCTCCTGAAACCCTACCTGATAGGGAGCCAGCTCCGGGGTGGACCAAAATCTCTTCCAATAAAGTATAGGCCATAAGCCAACCACATCTGTTAATTTTTTTTGCCCCATGTCTAGCCTTAAAGAAGCAATGGGGCTCTAATGGGGAGACCAATCATCTCTCGCAGTAAACGATTTTTAGCAAGTCACAGGGTGGACACATCCCTGTAGCCCCAGAGCTCTGCTCCATAGAGAGCTGAACCAAGTGCTTGGCAGTTGAAGATTTGCAGTGCTGGGTAAATAGGGCAGAAAGGAGAGCCCTTTTGTAGTTTTACAATACCCTCCCGCAAGTCTGCTCTAGCTTTAGCCTGCTCCTAACTATACGCGGTTGTGAATAAAAATGCTCAGTGAGTGTTACTCCCAAGTACTCAAATGTGCACACATTCCAAGTGGGACCCTCTAAGGACAGGATTAGGGCATGTGGTGCTGCAAGGGTTAAGTACTTTAAACTTTGTTTTGGTGAAATTTATGTCTAAGCCTCTAAGAACACAAAAGGAATCAAATCTATCCAGAATATTTTGGAGACCCATGGGGTATTTTGAAATTAGCAGCACGTCGTCTGCAAACAACTGGGCTGGTATCCTGGTGTTTGCGAGGGACGAAGCATCAGAACCACCACAGTCCACAAAGGTTGCTAGGACATTAATAAAAAGTGAAAAGAGGGTTGGGGCAAGGACACACCCCTGTCTCACCCCCGTTTGGACAGGAAAAGGCTCAGTCAGTTCACCCATGTGATCACATCTTACTTGAGCAAAATTATTTTTGTGTAAACACATGATCATATTCAACAAGTAATGCGGTTCCACCAGATCAGCCCTCACCTGCCATAACTTGGAGCTGGAAACCAGATTGAAAGCTGATCTAAGATCAACAAATATTACATAGAGCCATCCCCGCTCCAAAATGACATTCTTCCAAAATAGGAGCTGAAACCGGAGGACCTGATCTTATGTGCTCATCCGTTCTCTGAACCTGGCCTGCAGGGACGATAGTATCCGGGTCGCAGACATCCATTCTACAAGCCTATTAACACAACCCTTGCAAAGACTTTTTGAATACAATCAATTAGGCTGATAGACCTATAATTAGCCGGGGTGTCCAGAGTTCCCTTTTTGTAGATTGGGATAATTTCAGCCCCGGCCAGGGTTGGGGGAATGGGTGCACCCCTCATTATAGCACTGAAAACAGAGGAAAATAGGGCTCCCACACAATAGGTCTACCTAGAAAATGATCTCTGTGGACCTTATCCAGTCCTGGGGCCTCTTGGGAGTTAATTCTTTAAGTCCTCTTACTACATATAGGTTACTCCTGAGATAGTCTGTAGGTAGGGTATAGGGCAGGGAGGTATGTGCTTAAAAGATAAGAGATGTTTCTCAAGTTTGATTTAGTCATATCCACACTACCAAACCCATATGTCCAGTTATAGATGCAGTTTCCTACCTATTCTGGAAGTCACATGCCTACACATAAAACGATACAGCTACTAATACACCTAGTCACACACTGACATAGAGAGTTAAACATTGACTCACACACACTTACAGCTCTTATGTATCCAGCTGTAATGGAGACAGTTTCACACATAGTTAAATACCCCAGTACTAACTAACACCGCCAGCAAGGGGTCCTTGCAGCTCCTTACGTACACATTTACAGATCCATAGAGTAACTAAGAGAGGCAGGCATATATCAACATACTTACTTACATATCCATTAATACACCCTCATAGGCACTGACACACTCAGTTTGGTATGTGCTGGGGAACTGGTACTAACAACTCATCCATCCAGAGGTGTAGGTCTTTAAACATGCTTCAGGCCTTCTACAGTACAGCATGTATATACAGTTGTCCTGGTAGGCGGAGTTGACAATGAAAACATGTTGTTAAGCATTCAAGTCCTCTTCTACTACATTTAAATCACCTCTAAGATAGGCTGTAGGTGGGATATAGGGTAGGGGTCTATGAGCTTAAAAGATGAGTCATATTAATCAAGTTTGATTGAGTTACATGAGCACTTGCACACCCATATGTTTAGTTATAGATCCATTCTCCTACCCATACTGGAACTCACATAAGTATATATGAAAGGATAGAGTCACTAATACACCTAGTCAGACAGTGACAAAGGCATTTAAACATTTACTCACACATATATACAGCTCTTATGTATCCATGCATACATTAACACACCCAGGTACACAGTTATGCATACTCTGGCACACCCAAAAGCACACTGATCCATACACTGACACATCAAGGGAGACAGTGATGCTTAAGCTGACACACCCAGATACACTATTATGCATACCATAGGACATTGAGGCATACACTTATATAGACCCATACACATCTAAGCAACTCATGGATATAGTGACACACTCAGGCACACAGACATCTATGCAGTAATAGTCCTAACAACACTGTTATGCATACAGTGACACACCCAGGCATAGACTGATGAATACTTTGACACATCTACTCAGAGACTGATACATACACTGACACACTTAGTAGCATCCTCATACATACAGTGTAACAACTAGGTATTCTCTCATGCATACTCTGACACAACTGTTATGTACCCCAACCTAGGCCTAAGTAGCAAAACGACCTTTCCCCTACATGTGTCCTACCTTGCTCTGCTTAACGGTTCTAGCACTGACCTTTTACCCAGTTATGTGCTGAATAAATGTTGATTGGTTTCCTTGAAAGTAGCCTAATTTATTATGCATATTGATTCTTAGAAACGTCCCCTGCACATGACGTACATAACAGGATTAACATACTCTGTATAAAAGTCATGGTCATCTTCATCCTAGGGTGACAGAACTACTTTGCATAATTGCAGGTATTGATTTAGGCTCATTTACATAATCATACTCACAACATATCGATTGTGGTAGGAACCCTGAGGCTATCTTTATGGTATAAAAGAACCATATCTTCACTAGATAAGCTGAGGAGATGCTTCCATGCTGACAAAAGACACTGAGGTCCCTGCACACTGAAGCTTTAACACTCAGCGGTCTGACATCCCTTGCGGGGTGTCCAAATCGTGACCAAGACGGGGTCCTTCATTCTCTCCCATCAGGTAATGGGGCTGGCTCTTTCCCTTGGGGATTCTTGGCTTTATACCCACATACATGCTAGGTACACTTAGGTACACTTAGGTAGGGTCTGCCTCGTAGGAGTACACTTGATTACTGTCATGTGTATATGCCTGCATATATTTACTGTTTAGCACCATGGCAGAATTCTACCTTCTATTTACTCTGTTGGTGCCTATAATCTTTTACATTTGCTTTTGTATATTAATTGTCACACCAAACATGTTTTATGCTAGAATGATGCTGGTTCAATAAATGCTTATTGAAAACGCCCCCAACGTTTATTCAGTGTATCTCTCTGAGACTCAGTGAGCAAGATTGACTGAATGAAAAGTACTGTACTGTTTCTGCGATCCCTGAAGGATCAAGGGTTGTCATGTTCGAGGGTTGCCAGAAACTATTCGCTCCTTGGTAAGGTTAGGGGTCTTATGGTGGCACTGTGAGCTAGCTGGTATATAGTCTGACATATCCTATGGAGGTGTCCGGAATCAGCCTAGACACTACTCCCTTAGTTTATGTTGTCCAACAAACACGCAGATCCTATGTATTTTTAGGAACTACACGACACAACCAAGCAGACAGTGACAATCAATCAATCAGGGGTTTGTTAAAGCGCAACTACTCACCCGTAAGGGTCTCAAGGCGCTAGGGGTGGGGGGGGTGCAGGTTCCATCCATCAAGGAGGGGGACTGTCGAAGAGCCAGGTTTTGAGGTTTCTTGCGAAGATGGGGAGCGATGTTGTCTGTCTGAGGTGGAGCGGAAGGGCGTTCCATGCTTTGGCCGCGAGGAAGGAGGAGCGGCCTCCCGATCTGGTCTTTCTGGTGCGGGGGACGACGGCGTAGGAGAGCTGGGCTGATCGTAGGGTCCTTTGGGGTGCGTGGAATTTGAGTCGGCTGTTCAGGTATGCTGGTCCGGTGCCGTGGAGGGCCTTGTGTGCGTGGGTGAGCATCTTGAAGGTGATTCTCGCCTCGACAGGGAGCCAGTGAAGTGTGCGCAGGTGCTGGGAGTTGTGGCAGTGTTTTGGCAGGTTGAGGACCAGTCTTGCGGCGGCGTTCTGGATGTTCTGTAGCTTGCGGGTGAGGTTTTTGTTTATTCCGGCGTAGAGTGCGTTGCCGTAGTAGAGTCTGCTGGTGACCAGGGCGTGAGTGACGGTCTTTCGGTGTTCGAGGGGATCCATTTGAAGGTCTTACGAAGGAGGCGGAGGGTGTGGAAGCAGGAAGACGAGACAGAGTTGATCTGGCGGTCCATTTTGAGCTCGGAGTCCAGGATGATTCCCAGGTTGCGTGCGTGGTCCGTGGGGGTTGGCGGGTTTCCGAGGGCGGGGGGCCACCAGGTGTCGCTCCAGGCATCGGGGTTTGGGCCCATGATGAGTACTTCTGTTTTGTTGGTGTTTAGTTGTAGGCAGCTGTTTTTCATCCATTTGGCGACGGCTTCCATGCCTTCTCGAAAGTTGCGTCTGGCGGTGTTGGGCTCGTTGGATAGGGAGAGGATGAGCTGGGTGTCGTCTGCGTATGACATGATGTTGAGTCCGTAGGTTCTGACGATTGGGGCGAGTGGAGCCATGTAGACGTTGAAGAGCGTCGGGCTGAGGGAGGAGCCCTGGGGGACTCCGCAGGTGGTAGGTGTGGGGTCCGAGAGGAAAGGGGGGAGTCTGACCCGCTGCGTCCTGCCGGAGAGGAAGGAGCGGATCCAGTCGAGGGCCTTGTCCTGGAATCCTGCGTCGTGGAGTCTGCGTATTAGGGTGCGGTGGGAGACTGTGTCGAACGCCGCTGATAGGTCGAGGAGGATGAGGGCTACTGTTTCTCCTTTGTCCAGTAGGGTGCGGATGTAGTCTGTTGTGGCGAGGAGGGCGGTTTCCGTACTGTGGTTTTTTCTGAAGCCGGTTTGGGAGGAGTCGAGGATGTTGTGTTCTTCAATGAATGTGGCGAGTTGGCTGTTGATGGCTTTCTCGATGACTTTCGCTGGGAACAGGAGCAGGGAGATGGGTCTGTAGTTTTTGAGGTCGGTGGGGTCCGCTGAGGGTTTCTTTAGGAGGGGGTTGACCTCGGCGTGTTTCCAGTCGTCGGGGAACGAGGCGGTCGCCAGGGAGCGGTTGATGGTGTGGCGGAGCATGGGTGTGATGGTGTCGGCGGCTCTGTTGAAGATGTGGCGGGGGCCCCTGAGTGGATTGACTTCATTGTCTTCAGTGTGTCTTCGGTGGTGAGGGCTGTCCAGTCGTCAATCACTGGTTTCCGGGTGTCGGGGGTGGTTGGTGAGGGTTCAGTGTGTTGGTTGTCTTCGTTGAAGTTGTCGTAGATGCTCTTGATTTTGTGGTGGAAAAAGGTGCTGAGTTTGTCGCAGAGGTCTTGTGAGGGAGGGATGTCGGTAGACTCGCTAGTGGGTTAGGCGAACTCCTTGATGATGCTGAAGAGTTCCTTGCTGTTGTGCGCGTGGGTGGAGATTCTGTCTTCAATCTCTTTTTCCTCGTTTCTCTGATGAGTTGATGGTGGGCGTTGGTGGCGGCTCTGAAGTTGTCGTGGGCTTCTGTGGATTTGGTGTTCCTCCAGGCCTTTTCGAGGCGGCGGCATGTTCTTCTGGACTCTCGAAGTTCGGTGGTAAACCATCTGGCTTTCTTGGCGCGGGTATTGTTGTTTTTCTTGAGGGGGCTATGGTGTTGGTGCTGTCCGAGATCCATCTATGCAGGGTTCGGGCTGCGGTGTTGGGGTCGTCGTTTTCCGCGATGGTTGGGGTGGAGTTGTTGAGTGAGGAGGTTAGCTGGTCGTCGGTGATTTTGGTCCAGTTTCTTCGTGGAAGCAGGTGCTTGTGTCTGTGGATGGTGGGTGTTCTGAAGGTGAAGTGGACGCAACGAAGGTCGGTCCAAGGGAGTTCGGTGGTGTGGCTGAAGGTGATGGAGTTTCCTGTAGTGAAGAGGGGGTCGAGGGTGTGTCCTGCTGAGTGCATGGGCTCGGTCACGATCTGGCGCAGTCCAATGTTGTGGAGGTTGTCCAGGAGGGATGTGGTGTTGGGGTCCAGTTGGTTGTCGAGGTGGAAGTTGAGGTCTCCCAGCAGGGTGTAGTTGGTGGATGCGATGGCCTGCGGGGAGATAATGTCCGTGATGGAGTTGGCGAAGGGTCCGCAGGGTCCAGGGGGTCGGTAGATGAGGGTTCCTCGGAGGGTGGCGGTGGGGCTGGCCAGTATCTTGAAGTGAAGGTGTTCCATCAGTTCTGTGGGCTCGTCAGGGAGTGTGCTCAGGCGGAGGCTGGATTTGTGGACGATGGCGATTCCTCCTGGGTGGGTGGGGCGGTCCTTCCTGGAGATCTTGTATCCTTGGGGGATGGCGATGTCCGGTCCCGAGGTGGTGTTGGTCCAGGTTTCGGTGAAGAACGCTACGTCCGGGGTGGTGCTGTCGAGGAGGTCCCAGATTTCTGTGGCGTGTTTGTGGAGGGATCGGACGTTGAGGAGGATGCATTGCAGGGTCTTCGGTTCGGTTGTGGTCTTGTGGGCGGGTTGTGCTGGATCCGTGTTCTTTGCGGTGCTGCAGGTGTGCTGGCAGCGGTGACAGCTGAAGGGTCCGTGGGAGTCGGCTGGTGATGCTAGCTTGCAGTTGTTGTTGCGGCCTGGGTTGAGTGCGTGGAGTGCTGCTGGGTCGTAGCGTTGGCGGGGCGGAGGTCGAGGGTTCCTGGCGCTGGTCACGGTCGGGTCAGCGGCGCGCCCGCGCACGCGCAGCGGCCGCGCAGTGGCCGCCATTAAGTAGGGGTCGGGGAGGGCTGGACAGCTGGGAGGCGGGGAGCGGGGAGGGAGCTGGATTGGGCCGGTCACGCTGGGGGGAGGGCAGCAGCGGCGGGGAAAGGTAAAGGGAGGAAATAAGGGATACAGAAAAAAGGGAAAATAGGCAGAAATAAGGCACAAAAGAGCAGAGATGCAGAAAAGTGCAGAAAGGTGAAAGATAAAGAGGGTAGAAAAACGAGTGAAAACGAGTGAAAGGAGCAGAGCGAGAGGAAGGGAAAATGAGCAGAAATAAGGCACAAAAGAGCAGAGATGCAGAAAAGTGCAGAAAGGTGAAAGATAGAAAAGGGTAGAAAAACGAGTCAAAGAGCAGAGTGAGAGGAAGGAGACAGAGGTCCACTGGACCACCAGGGATGAGGCGCAGGGCAACCTGCGGGTGGAGGAGGGCCTCGATCACCAACACTCGAGAGTGCAGGGGCAGGCCTCACTTAATGGTGGAGCTGCGAGGGTGGGAGAGCAATTTCACTGACAATGAGTCAGTGGTCACACCCAGGCATACACTGAAGGATACAGTAACATAGCTAGATGCACACTGGCACATATGTTAACAGAACCACACATTCTAATATATACTCTGACACACTAAAACACACTGTTCTGCATACACTAACATGTGTGTATAGATCTATACTTAGAGACTTATACAACCTTTTGAAAACAAAAATGGCCACTTATGTACTTAGTAGCTTGCTTAAAATAGATACTTTAATACTATGTTCTGTACAGGTAAATGTATTCTTTATTTGCTTTCTAGAAATCCACTTGTATTTAAAAAAAGAAGATTTACAATGCCCGACAAGAGTCGAATAAGAAAGAAACAGAGAAAACTCTATTACCAGCTTCAGACTCAGAGAAAAAAAGAAAATAAGGTGGAGAATGTCCAGAGCAAAAAAAGAGAAAGTGGTAAAGGTACTAAGCAGTTCCTGACAAAAATATGCCAGAAAATGCAGAACGAGGGTAAAGTTTTATGTAAAAATTGAGGGGCATATTAGCAAGGAATAGCGATATTTATCGCTAACCGCGCTTAGCGCGACTTTGGCTAACGCCGCCTATCGCTGGAAAATATCGCTGAGATAACACCCAATTATCTCCATAGCGATATTATTTCCAGCGATAGCGGCAAAAAGCAAGAATATCGCTGGAAAACCAGCGATATTCTCGCATTATCGCTAAGGTGGATTCAGCATTAGAATCCACCTCCTATACTTTAAACAGGTAAGTCGTCCTCCCTAGCAGATGATAAAATATAGCGATAAACGCGCTTAGCGCGAATTATTTTATTGCTTCGCCTGCCTTGCTAATAGGGGGTAGTGGGATTAGCGACTGTTTTCAGTCGCTTTTAGTAGGGAACGCCTTCCTTGCATGTCATTAGCGATAATTATCGCTGACATGCAAGGCGATGTTAATCCCGGCCTCTAACGCCTGAAAGCTGTCGCTAACGCCTGTTAGCGACAGCTTGCTAATAGGGCGATAAAGCCCTTGATAATATGCCCCTGAATTTTATCTTCAACCAGGAAAAAGAAAGGAGTACGTGTTTCTGACAGTAGGAAATGTTCTAAGAAAACAGGCAGTTTATCAAGGAGACAGAAATAGTTTAAGGAGTTACGAGCTAAAATGTTTCAGTGTAGAGTAATACAGATTTTGCTATAAAGGATGAAGAATTATAAGAGGAGTAGTGCTGCATTTAAGCAAAAGCAACATATTGAGAACGTTGTTGAGAAAGCATTTGCTTTGAAGAGGAAACTATTTTTCTTAACACTGAAAAGAATGAGGACACTACTATATATGAAGAAAGAAATTCTTAGAAAAAGTATTTTTAACAGAAATAATTTTTGCAAGAATGTTAATGGTGAATGGAAGCATACCTCTAGTACAGAACCTTATTTTAATGAGGAAAGCTATTTCCAAGAGAGCACACTAGTGCATGCAGTTGATTTAACTGGTCGTTATTATGAGGTAAAGATGGTACTCCTGTTGGTAAAGAGGAGATGGTTCATAGGAATGTAGAGGAAGTGATAGCTGAATAGACAGGCCCCAGCATACAAATCTAACTGTAGTAGTATTTGCAGTGTTTGTCAGGAATCAGTTGAATTATTAAGAACTTTTATACGTGAGTTTCCATGCTGAAGTTTAAAACAGAAAATTTCAATTTTCCAAGGATTAGATCCATGCAAGATGAGGAAGTATAGTACAGACATTCACTAGCATGTCTATCAAAGAAAGTGTGCCAAAGCACCTTTCAATATTTCAGGATGTTAGCTGTTCACCACTCCAAAATACAAAACTTGGTTAGGAGACTTTACTATGTAAAAAGTCCTGCTTTATGTTTAGGAGAGATTATTAGAAGTCTACTGCATGGTACAGTAGCAGAGCTAGAAAATGTTTGTGAAGATATTCAGTTTCTTTTCTTTGGTCCTGAGGAGGAGTCAAGGGAAAACGAAGAGTTGATTCCTGGAGCTGTAGAGGAACAGGATATAGGAATTAGTATTGGAAACTTTGCATAAGAGGTTGCAAAGTTTAACACAGTTTGTTCTGAAAAACCAAACCATATTTGTATTTTTTGTCGGCGCACTCACTACAAAAGCCAAACTCGTAATGTAGCTGTGTACTTAAAAACTGAACAGGAGAACAGAGATAAGTGGCAAGAGTTTGCTGTATATTTGCGGAAGAGTGGTTTGATTTGAACACACAGCAAATTATATGCAAGTACTGCTTTGATAGGTTAGAGGATAATAAAATGCCAGCTAGAGTAGTACATAACAAGTTAGAATTAGTTTCAATTCCACAAGAACTTCAAGATTTAAACATTTACAAATCAATTCTTATACAATTTATACAACCTTTCCAAACTATTGTGTGTATGGAACCTAAAACTGGGAGATTACCTCCAAGAGAGCTTCTGAAAGGGCGTTAAAGTAAAGTTGTGTACTTGACTTTAGATTTCAAAAAGAATATTGAAATTATAGGGGTACAGAGAGATCTTTATGAGCCACCTATTTTAGTTAATGGTGTCCCTACCAAGAGCAAAAAAATATGGCAAGAGTTAGTGGACGTTAGGAAAGTAAAAAAAACAGCATTATATCTGTTAGAAAATAATATTTATTATACAAATGCTGATGTTCAAGATATAACACATATGGAGGAAGAAACATTCCCATCAAGTGGTCAGATTGAAAAGGTAGATCAATTAAAATCAGAACAAATTTATGAACACTATAACATCCATCCTCTGCATTCTAAAGAAATTGTCTGTGATGCTATTTGATCTCTTTCAAATGAAAGAAGTAAAAGTAGTTCCCATGAGTGTGTGGGAACAATGCTTAGAGGCTCGCTGTTTCCCCCAGCTGTTTCCCATTGGAGCAGGTGGCCGTAATGATGACCAGCAGCTGAATATCAGTAAACACGATTAGATTCAGAGGATACAAGATTTTGCCAGTGCATTCCATACATTTTTCATCTTCTGTTTGAGAGTGACTTGTCTGGACTTTCACATGCTGTTAAATATATACTTAAGACTGAAGTTAATCTTCAAAATTTGTCTGCAAGGCAATTCATTGGCAAACTTCAATGGGAAGGACAAAAACTTGGAGTGCAAATTGATTAATTTGATGGCGTGCCAACATGGCACCAATGAGCATTGGTATCGCCGTCAGACGGAGAACTGAAATGTATGTTGAGAAATCTAGGTGCACCTACTTGGTTTCTGACACTCAGTTGTGCTGAATATACTTTGGATGTTAAAAACATCAATGTAAAGCTAGAGAACTTTGCTCTTTGGATCCTGCTAATGTTAGCCGATATTTTAGCCACATATTCCAAGCCATGATGTCTTTCATCTGGAATAATACTAATCCTCCTCTTGGTGAAGTAACTGATTTCCTTTGGCGAAAAGAGTACCAAGCAAGAGGTGCTCCTCATATTCATATGCTGTTATGGATAAAAGATGCACCGAAGTTTGGAACAGACAGTGATGAGTCTGCCTTGTCTTTCATACAACAGATTTCGACTTTTGCCATTCCAAAAGACCGTGGTGATAGGGGCTTGAGACAATAAGTTCTACTGTTTCAAATGCATAGCTGTGGAAAGTACTGTCGTCGAAAATACAGATGCAAAGAAAACGTTTACACGAGATGTTGATATGGTTTCCCATGACCTGTAATTTTTGAAGAGAGATTGAACAGCTTTATGTCTGCAGTCAGACATACAATGACAAGGAAATCATCAAAAAACACATATCACTTGAGAAGAACAGAGTCATCCAAGTGTATTAATGACTACAACCCTGTGATCCTGGAGAAGTGAAATGCAAATATTGATCTTCAATTTGTTGCAGATAACTCCATCACTTTTGCCTGGTAAGTCACTTCATACATTACAAAATGAGAAAAGACAGATATGAAGGAGATGTGAGAGGAGATTTCTGCAGAAAAGAGTCTATCTAAAATATTGTACAGCGTCAGCTTGAAAATGCTTTCCCATTGGGAGATGGGTTCCTATGAGCATTGTGACTGGTTGAGGTCGTCCAGTTTGCTCTCAGAGTCAAGGGGAATAGTTTGGGTGAGTCTAGGCCTTTCAAGCACGCAAAATAGGTTGTTGAAGACTTTCCAAGAAATTCAGTATCTAGCAGAGTTTGATCCAGAAAGCATAGATATAGTGAAGTCAAATATGTTGGATACATACTATCTTAGAAGATGCCAACACCAGGACAACACGTGCCTATATGAAGTACTTCAACACTACTGATTCCAATGGAATGTAACAGAAAATATAGAGGAAGGGAAATATGAAGCAGTTAGGTGTGACGATTGTTTGATAAGACATAGCAAAGGAAATCTAATTAACCACAGAAAACTGATTTGCCAGACTGCAAACAGAAGAGAGTGCATGCTGAATCAGAACGACTTGGAAATAACAACTGCTATGAAGAGTCTTTCAATGCTGTAAAAGACAGCATTCAGTGTCCAGTCTTTTCAAACTACTTGCAAATGTTGAAAGATGAGATGTAACAAGAAGAAACCATTGCTGCTGAGAGTTCAGCAGCCAGAGTTCTGACCCACTGAGCCAAGATTCACTTGGACAATCAGTTATTTAAAATGAAGCAGCTATAGCCATATGTGAGGTGAAGACTACAATGCAACAAGCAAGAGAGAAAAATTATGATTTTGAACACTTAGTAGCCAACTGAATGACAAATAGAAAGAAATTTATATTGAAGCAAAAAATAAAATAGAGCATACATTTCTGCATGAGAAGAAAGAATGTGAATGTTCTTCATCTAAGCCAATACTGCTATACATCAGTGGTCAAGCTGGCACTGAGAAAAGTTTTCTAATTAAAGTTCTCACCGCTTATCTACAGAAGACTATAGAATCAAATGTATCCAGCACCAACTGGATTAGCTGCACACAACATAAAAGGGATCACTTTCCACAGACTACGTATGCTACCTGTTGGACATGAGAATAAACTGAAATATTAGAAGTTATCTGATGAAGCTTGTTTTGAGGTGTCCAGAGTATTGAGGAAACTAAAGCTTTTAATCATTGATAAAGTGAGCATGGTTTTAAACTTAATGCTTGCCTTCATACACTTAAGAATGCAGCAGATTTTAAGAACTGAGTATGACATGCTTTTTGGAGGAAAACATTTAATTGTCTTTGGTGACCTACTGCAACTTAGCCCCACCAAAGGACAGCCTATTTTAAAGACACTTCTCCATAATAAAACAAAAAATTATTTGGGAGATATTGGCAATGTAAATATTTGACTTAACTTCAAATACAAGGAACTCGTGAAGAATATGTGTCAGGCATCTGATGTGAAATATGGAAAAATCCTAAAGGACATTAGAGTAGAGTAGAGTTCTTACAAAAGAGGGGAAACATGCTTTGGAAACTATACTTATCAAGAAACTATTTTCATCGAACAACACAACAGCAAAACAAATGTACAATTTCATTGAAAAAGAGAATTCCATAGTCTGTTAAATGCCTACACTTCAAGAGTGCTCCAACTTCAACGAACAACTACTGAAACTGGAGAAAAAAGATAATTTGGAAATTACAGCTATCGCTAAAATGGAGCACCAGGAAGTAACAATACTACTAACCGAGAAACTACAAGCAAAATTGGATTCTTTGGAGAAGTCTGTGTCGAGGACTGCAGGATTAGTAAAGTATTTATGTGTGTGTAAAAAGTGTCGAATAATTTTGCAACATAATTTAAATGTGGAAGAAGGGTTAGAGAACAGTTCTATGGGCAAAGTTATTGATTTCCTTAAATTTCCAGATAGGGACAAGGTTGAGTACTTAGCCAAAATATTTGATCAGATTGATGATGTAAATCCGATTGGCCGATGTATGTATGTTTTTTTGCTTGTGAAGGACTTATATGTGCAGCAGCAACAGTTTCCATTGTCTTTAGCATATCCTGTAATGATCCATAACTCTCAAGGTTTAAGTGTCTACACAGCTTTCATTTATTTTGGAAGTACAGTATTTAAAGAAGGTATTTCATATGTAGCATTATCTCAAGCTAGAACATTTTCAGATTTGTTCTTAGTTGATTTTGATGATAAGAAAGTTAGTGCTGATGAAAGCTGTGTAAGAGAATACAATTGGTTAAGAAGTATATGCGCTCCTCATTTAGGTCAGTATCCTATTTCTGAGAAATGGCTAATCTGTCCCAGACAAAAGCATACAAAATCAATGGATGGTCTTCAAAAGAAGCAAAAGAAAGACAAGGAAGAAGGTGTTAAGAGGGAAAAATTGGAAAATAAAGGAGATATTGAAGGATACCAGTTAGAAGACAGTTCAGGAGTCAACTGCTATGTAAATGTTGTTCTCAATGTACTTAATCAATTACCACGTCTTGTAACTCAAATTCAACAAAAAACAGATAAGGCGCTGTGTTCTGCCCTGTTTCATTTGCTCCAACGTTTACACATAACAGAACTGTAACACATTCTGACTCAGACATTTTAGATATATGTAGTTGATCACTAATATTTACTCTGAATACTCAACAAGACACACAGATATTTATAATGGTCATGCATTGAGTATTAGAAGTAGAAGAAGAAATAAATATTGATGACTTATTTGGAGTGAGTTACAAATAGAACCATGACTGTGAAGATTGCTCTTTCACATCTACCACTCAAATCAATTCTGAATGATTTCTCTACTTAACAGTACCGGAATCTAAAACTGTGCCTTTTGCGAGACTGATCAAAAAGGCTGGCCAAAATATGACCTGCCCAAATTGTAGATCAGATTGTATGTCTACATTCCAGATACAGAGAGCTGGAAAATATACTAATGTTCAACGATGCAGAGCAGATGGATCAAAAATGGAAACGGAAATTACAAACTTCAAAGCAGGTCCAATTTCAATTTGTGGAAGAACATACAATACAGTGGCTATCATCTTTCATGAAGGACTTCATATAACTTCAGTACACTACACTGTGTATTTAAGAAGTGCAAGTAGATGAATGGAATGCAATGACATCAAGCTAACATTGAAACAAAAAAATGTGCTTTTACATCTATTTTGGGTAATAGACTACTTGCAATATCCTACCATTTTATTTTTTTCTGATATGTTACTTTAAACTTGTTCAGTAGATATAGTTAAAATAATGTACAAATTATTTGTATTGACTGCAATGCATAGTGTCATATAGTGCAGTTCTGTCTAAATGATTGTTTTTTTCCCACTGTTCAAGGATGAAGCTTCATGCAGTGGATCATGTACACTGTACAAGTATGAAAGCTGAGAACAACAAAAAAGGGAAAATTAGATCTTTAAATTCAATGTATAATTGCTTAACAATATTTTTGCTGTGTTATTGTTTTATTAACATAAACATTTCTATTGCATAAATTAAATCTTTGCTATCTAAATTTATAACATGTAACAACAACTTCTGTTTATGTTTTCTCTCTTTTACCACAGATCAATGGAACCATTTATTGCAGCAATGTAGGTGACTAGTTACATCTTCCCCTTACAATGCATCCAACAGGACAGGAGGGCAGATGTTGTTGCATAGAGTGAAACATCTAGGAATACACTCCTACACCCTGCCACATACTCATAGATATATTGATATAACTACACACACACTAATACAGATACTAAGTCATTTACACACTCACTGATGCATACACCCAGACCCTGAGGACACACTCTTATATATACTAGCATAGTCAACCAAAACACTAATGCATTCACTAAGTTACTCACTCATACATACACTCAGATACCCTGAGATACACTGATACATACACTAACACACCCATGCATACACAGATACATTCACTGACATAGTCACTTGCTCACGTATACATACATTCAGACTCCCTAGGACACACTAACACATACAGAGACAATCCCATGAATACACTGATGAATTCATTGACACACACACACACTCACTCATACATACACTAACATACCCTGGGACTCACTCATACGTATACTGATACACCGAAGTACACACTGATGCATTCAATGACTAACTGAGACAGTCACTCATACATACACTCAGATACCCCAGGACACACTCATACATATACTGACACAACAAATCAAGTACAGCGATGCATTCACTAACTCACTCAGACACTGATTCATACATATGCTCACACACCCCAGGACATAGTCATTTATATAAAGACACACCTACACACACTCTTATTTCACTTAATAACTACGACACTGAATTACACATTGTTAGAAACGGGTAGCGTGGTGCAGAGCAGGCGGGCCAAACTCCGGAGGAAATGTGTAAAGCATCCGCGCAGCACTCACAGGCGACACACCAGGCACACTACAAAAAGAGACTCCACACCAGGTTGCATGAGAAATAACTTGTGTATTTATAAGACACATTAGAATGCAGAACACAGGTGCATATCTTCCATGCCAGCCGGCACCGGATAACCATCCACAGGGGACTATTTACAAGGCAGGGCCAATCGGGCCGCTGCCAGAACCATCACAAGGTGTAATCAGTAATTATAAAGTCCATCAATAGCCAAGGTATGACGTGTAAAACAGCCCCTAAATAACATTAGGCACGCATCCTGAGCCGGGTGCATAAACCACGTGAACATCGGGCCTAGAAACACATTTAGCACCGAAGCAATGCTCCAATAGGCATGACTCACATTATGCATAACATCTTAGCGCAGGCATAACCATAGCACTGCATAACAGGACATGGGGCATCTCATTAGGCCATAATCACCTTTGCCGGAAGCCTGGAATGGAAGCATCAGGTTAGGCATAGAAACGCAATATCATTAGGCGTCGGTCACATTGGGCATGAACATAACCTTGTGCGTAACCTTAGGCATAAAAGCACATTCTGCACAGAACCATCAGTGTAAGCATTAGGCAAAAACGCATAAATCACATTAGGTATAAATCATATTAGGCCCAAAGCTCATCAGCATAAAACACATTACGCAATAATCATGGGGCCTGAATCACATGAGGCATGTCATTAGGCAGGACACATCTTAGGCATGAAAGCAGCAGTGCCCCATAGTAACACTGGTAAGGGCCTTGTGCCCTAACACCCAAAAATGACCCCAGGCCAACTGGCCTTACACCGGGGCTCAAATGCCCTATGTCCCGCCAAGTCAGGGCTGGCTGCAAGGGCAGTGAAAACAAAGATGCGCAAAGCGCTAGGGTAGGAGGGTCCCTCACTCCTCTCTCTTTCCCTTCTGGGTAATCCAATGCCCCCAATGCGTGGCAGCTGCCCCCTGTCCTGCGGGGTAGCTGGGTAAACCCAACAAGCACTGGTGCCAACAATGCAGCGATGGGAGCCCCACTCCGGGCTCTAACAGGAATCTGCCCAAAAGAACATTGGCACGGTGGAGCCCCTCTTCTGGGACTCTAGAATTTCCCAAAATGCCTCTGTCGTGCAGCTGAGGGAGGAAACAAGTACTGGGCACGTTGGAGCCCCCCTCCTATGGGACTCTATAAACACAACCAATGCCCTCCAAAGAATACTGGCACCGGGGGCGGGCACCGATAATGTGCCCCGACACACCCCCCAACCACAGGATGACTGAGCCCCACTCACCGGCAGTCTGGGGCCCCTCTGGATGTCTCTGCAGTCTCCGAGCACCGGCAATGTGCCCCGACAGGTCCCGCTTCTGGGACCTCTCCTGGCTTCACCCTCAGCGGAGCCTCCTCCTCGTCAGCAGCACGGAGGGACAGGCACCGACAATGTGCCTCGGGCCCCCTCCGCCGCAGGACTCCTCCTTGGCAATTTACATATAGCGCTCACGAGGCGCTAGGCGGCAGGAAAGTTCTTGGGCTGAAATTAAGTTGTAGCGCCCACAAAGCGCTAGGTCCCATACCATAAAGTGGTAGCACTCCCCTTCACTGGCAATGAAATATAGCCCTCCCGAGGCGCTAGGGAGCAGGCAGGAAGGCACAGTCACTGGAAATATAGTGCTCTCGCAGCACCGCGCTGCAGATGTCAGCTCCTCACCTCCTGGGCAATAAGATAAAGCGCTCTTCTTCTCCAGGCGCTAGCCAGCAGGCAGGGATGGTCAGTCACTTCAAATGTAGCGCTCCTCTTCTGCTGGGCACAGTTATAGCGCTCTCGCAGCAAGCAGAGCACAGTCAATGCAAATATGGCACTCCGGCAGCCCAGCGCTGCAGGACCCACGCACCTTCTTCTCCTGGGCAGGGCTGGAGGCAGCGCTCTCCTGGTGCAGGAATAAGGTTGTAGCGCTAAGTCCCACAAAATAAAGTTGCAGCGCTCCTCTTCCCCTGTGGCACAGTTATAGTGCTTTAGCAGCACAGTGCTGCAGGCATCAGCTCCTCTCTTCTCCTGGGCAGACCACGTGCTCACAGGGTGCTAGGCAGCAGGCAGTAAGATATAGTGCTCACCAGGTGCTGAGCTTAGGACGGCAGGAGAGCAGGCAGGCAATACTGGGCAAGATCAGCAGGCAGTGGGTACTCATCAGAACAGGACAGCAGCTCCTAGAAGCAGTCATCTCCCATAAAGTGGCACGCCTCCTGACACAGCAGTCTTCACTCCAGTAAAGGGCTCTCACTGGCCCTGTGGACAGCCGAGGGGTGCAGATGGGCACAGGGGCCAGCACACAGGCCCAATGTGGCGGTACCTCCTGGCAGAGTGTCCCCTCTCAATCTAGTCCACGCTCAGTCTGAGCACATGGAGGCACAGCCCCCCTCACCCCACCTACCAGAAAGGGCTGGAAGCTTCTGGAAGGTTCCCTGGGAAACCGGTCCCAACTGGTTTAGGGGGAGGTGTAGAGCACCCTGGGTGCCAGGCTTCCCTCCAAAAGCTGGGGGTGGGAAGCAGACAGCTAGACCGCCAACTCACCTCAGACAGGCGGCACATGTGCAGCCAGGAATGGCGTCCATTTTGAAAGTAACATTTACACAATGGTCAAAATAAACCTGCGTACACCATTGCGCAGTATTTAACATTTGCATTTCAGACACACCATGTCAGTAAAAAGGCTAGGGGGAAAAGCGAAAAATTCAGGGAAAAAGGGCCACGTCCAACACACATACACTCAGTCACCCCATGACACACTCATACATATACTGACACAGTCAATAAAATACACTGATGCATTCACTAAGACACTTACTCATACATACACTCAGACAGCCTGAGACACACTGATACATACACGAACACACCCATGTATATACTGATGTATTCACTGACACACTCATGTATACATACGCTCAGGCATCCTATGACACACTGACACATACACTGATACTCCCATGAACACACTGAAGCATTCACTGACACACTCACTCATATATACACTCACATACACAATGGGACACGGTCATACATATACAGATATACCCACACTTAAACATTCACTTACTAACTCAGACACTTACTCATACATACACTCAGACACCCCAAGACACACTCATGCATATATTGACACAGCCAATCAAATACACTAATGCATTCCCTGAATCACTCACACACTTATACATACTATGAGACACTACAAGACACATTAATACACATACTAACACAACCAAACAAGTACACTGATGCATTCACTGAGTCTATCAGACACTCACTCATACATACACTCACACACCTTGGTACACACTCATATGAATACAGACATACCCAGGCGCACACTCATACATTCAGTGACCCACACACACACTGATATATACACTCAAACACCCTGGGACTTACTCACTCATATAATCACCGACACACCCTAAAACTCACTGATACGCTTAGTAACACACCCATGCACACACAGATGCATTCACTGACATACTAAGCCACTCACTCATACATACACTCACACATCCTGGGACACACTTATACACATATTGACACACCCAGGCACACACTCATGTATTCACTGAGTCAATCAGACACTCACTCATATATACACTCTGGGCCCGATTCACAGAACTAACCAGACAAAATCCTAAACTTACTACCATTTTGGTATTTACAGAAGGCACTTACTCATTTTGGTATTCACAGAAGGCACTTACTTACTCAAAATGAGTAAGTTACTTCATTTTGGTATTCACAGAAGGCACTTACTCATCAATGAGTAAGTGCCTTCTGTGAATACCAAATAGAGTAAGTTGCTCAAAATGAGTAAGTTACTCAAAATGAGTAAGTTACTCATTTTGGTATTCATAGAAGGCACTTACTCATCATTGAGTATGTGCCTTCTGTGAATACCAAAATGAGTAAGTGCCTTCTGTGAATACCAAAATGAGTAAGTGTCTTCTGTGAATACCAAAATGAGTAAGTGCCTTCTGTGAATACCAAAATGGTAGTAAGTTTAGGATTTTGTCTTAAGTTAGTTCTGTGAATCGGGCCCTCAGACACCTCAGTCACTCACTCATACATATACTCACACACGCAAGCACACACTGATACATTCACTGACTTATTCAGACACTCACTCATACATCCACTGACACACCCACCCAGACACTTCTACACCTTAAATACAGTAAAGAAATTAAAGGCAAAACACAGCTCTTTTTTTGGTTTCTTGGAAAGGTTCTAAAAATAACCTTTTTTTTTAAAGAATTAATGTAGCCAAATAAACATGGTACAGAACTGTTTCTGAACTAGTTTTGTGCATTTGAACTGTATACTAAGCATCAAAATAGAGCACACAAGTTTGAATGTTAAACTCCAAATTTAAAAAAAATTAACACAGATGACTGTTAACTGCATCTAAATACTCAGCAATAGATGCTGTATTCATTCCATCTGGCATATGACAGCATAAACAAGGGGTTGTCATGTGCCCCAATTTTGGACACACAGCAGTCACTGTTATTATCGCTGATGCAGAAGGTGCTAGTACAGTTGCTGAAGAAGCAGAGTAACGAGCAGCAACTTCCTTCTCTCTGACCATCCTCTGGTAGGCTCTCTCATGGATGTACTTAAAATGCTTTCACTAAAAGGAGGTCCTGTGACTGTACTTTTTACTGGTCCCTCCTGAAAGTTATTTTCCGCAGATGTTGCATTGAACAATTTTTGCAGTTACTTTTTTTTGCCAAATGTTATACTGAAGAAATGCCAAACATCACTCTCCTTTTTTCGTGATTTTGTTTGTTCTTCTTCCTCCTCCTCTTCCACAAGAACAGGAACGTCTTATGGAGCAGATGATGGCTAAAGTCATTTCCTCATTACACCAATAAAAGTTCACACATAAAACAGCTGATGTTCCAATCTATTTCCTCCTTACTCTCTCCTCTTTCAGTAATAAGTGATGTTCGGTGGGGTCCCTATGTGGCCAATCAAATTAGGAGATTTTGCTGTGGAAGCGTACGCATCCGCGGTGCCCATCGGCAGATTTGCAAGGACATAAAATGCATAACACGCATAAGTTATACCATAATATAAAATAGAATCTGAAATTGTTGGCCTCCAATATGTTCTCTCTAATTTCAAAAACCAAAATAGTGTCCTATATATCTAGATAAAAATGTTCAAACCGCTGATGCATCCTGCTCACATGATCAGACTAGAAAACCATAGAGTTCTTCCTGGCTAGCGTGTGTTTTGGTACTGCGTAGAAACGGCAGTCCTCAAAAATTAACCCCCCAAAAAAAGCTAATCTTGCAATCATACCTACATATTTATTTAAAAAGTAGAATTCAAAGAATTCCTAAATTTGCATTTTAAAAATGTTTAAAATGCAAAGTTTGTTAAAAAAACAACTGCAAATAGGAATATTTTTTTAAAAATTTAAAAATAGGCAATGTAAGAACTACATAAAGATGTTATTATACAGTCTAAAATTAAGCAATTAACATTACAAATTCTGTGGAAAAAAACATATATAGGTAATAAAATATAAGCTGTTGATTTATTCTACAAAGTCTGATAGTAAAAAGGTAAATAAAATTAGAAGTTTAAATTAAAAAAATCCTTTTACATACTCTAAAACAAACAAAAGTAAGAGGGACTTTATAGTGAAAGAATTAAATGAAAGGCAGGATCGAAATTCCTGAAAAAAGCAAAGCTCACACAATTATTATAGTTAGGAGATAGAATAAAAAAATCTTTTGAAATATATTGAAAAAAAGTCAATGGGTACTGAGATGTTACAGTTACCAAATTGGTTTTAAAAAAACATAGAAAACCACGGGGAAAAAAGCTAAGGTTACAGGGACGTTACAGTTAGAAAATAGACTATTAAAACAAGGTTAGAAATTTCATGAAGAAGCCAAAAGTCACAGGGATGTAATAGTTAGGAAACAACATTAAAAAAACATTGAAATTACTGAAAAAGACAAAGGTTACAGGGACGCTATAGTTAGGCTCAAATTTCACTAGCACAAAACCAGTGAAATTCAGCACTTCTAGTTACCTGAGCTAACTAAAACTTACACCCTCTCTATGCACTGCTTATGACCTCACATATTACATCACTCATGACATGGTCAGTGACATCACTGATGACATCATCTACAGAACCTTTCACACCCCTATACAACCTCTCATATATATACACATCCACTCACATACCCATTCACAGACCCATACAAGTTCTCACACAACCTCTTGTTCATCTATACAGCCACTCACATACCCACCCACTCACCCACTCACTTACTCATACAACCATTCACACTACTAGTCACTCACCCATACAGCTACTTATATAACCAGACACTGACCCATACAGCCACTCACATGGCCACACACTCACCCACACAGCCTCTCAACACAGCCACTCACTCACCCATACAAGCACTCACACACTCACTTACACACCAGCACAACCACTTACATACCCATTCACACATCCATACAAGCTCTACCATATCTACTCACTCACCCTCACAGCCATTCACACAGACACTCACTCTCCAAAACAGGCACTCACATACCAACTCACTTAACCAAACACCCAATCACTAACTCATACAGCTACTTAGAAACCCAGTCAATCACTCATACAGCCATTCAGACACCCACTCACCCACCCATACAGCCACTCACCCACCCATACAGCCACTCACACACCCACTCACTCACCAATACACTCATTCACACAGCTACTCCCTCACCTACACAACTACTCACACACATACTTATACACACATACAGCCACTCACACATTCACTCACATACCCATACACACACTCACATACCCATACACACACTCAAAAACCCACTCACACAAGGATATACACACAGTTTTACACAGCCACTCACATAACATACGTTAGAAGTAGTATCATTCATTAGTAGTAAACCTAGTATGTTAATTTAACTTTTGTACTAGCTTAGTATATATGTTTAACAATGATAAACCTTTAGAAAATACTTAAACTCACTGCATGATTTAATTTGAGATGTCAACAGTGATGTCTCTGACCATGTCATGAGTGATGTAATATGTGAGGTCATAAGTGGTGCATTACGGTGCGGTAAGTTATAGTTAGCTTAGGTAACTATAACTATAATTGCTGAATTTCACTTGTTTTGAATGAGTGAAATTTGAGCCTAACTATAATGTCCCTGTAACTTTTGTTTTTCAGTGAATACATATATATTCACTGAAAAAAACATAGGTTTTAGGGAAAGTTATAGTTAGTTGGACATTTCACTCGTACAAAACCATAGAAATTCCCCGTTATAGTTAGTTCAGTTAACTATAACTCGCACCCCGTAATGTACTGCTGATGACGTCACATATTACATCACTCATGACATGGTCAGTGACCTCACTGATGACATCTCAAATGACATCACTGATGACATCATCCAGTGACTGTGTGATTCTGTAAAGTTTAAATATGTTTAATATATATAGGGAAAGGCGTATTGAAGAATGAGTGGGTGTATAAGTGTCTGAATGGATGATTTAGTAGGTGCGTGACTGACCCCCACACAGGTTATTTTATTTATTTTTTTAAATAGCCCCGGGGGGCCGTGAGCCCCCCTGCCAGCATTATTTATTTGAAGCCCCGGGGGTGGCAGTCCCCGGGGCTTCGGGGGCCTTAGAGGCCCCCCTAAAATATAAACCCACCCCCGCATGCCCCCGGGACTTGGCCCACCCGGGGGCAAAATACCCTCGAAGTGCGGGAGACCGCGCTTCGATTTTTTTTTAATCACGGCGGGATCCGCGTATCCGGCGCGCATCCCGCCGTGATTAAAAAAAAAAATGCTTTTCTGCCCAGGGGGTGCTTGTGGGACCCCTGAGCAGGCCTAGGGGTCAGGGTGTTTCTACCCTTCCCCCTTCGCTTCTTTTGCGCATTTTTTTCCCTGTTTTCTTGTGACTCGGTTCTACCGAGTCACAAGATGGCCGGACAACACTTCCTGGTTTGGAGTGTTGTCAGCCAATTAGCATGAAGCTCGTGGTCGGGAGGGTGCGCGGATCCACCGCGGCCATAGATATATAAGTGATTTTACTTTTGATTTTCTCAGTAACTACTGAACGGATTTACACCATTTAACCAAAAGGCATGACTCTGAACCAAGGGCTACCTTTTTTCCAAATTTGGTGTCATTCCGTTCAGCAGTTCGGGCTGTAGCTGCGACTAAAGGTTCCTATGGAAAATTGCATGGGGAAAACACGTTTTGGGACCCCCCTTTTTTCTCAGCCCCCACTTGACGAATCACCCCGAGACTTTCAGGATAGTAGCGGACCGGAGCGCCCCATCAGTTTTGAAAATTTCCGCGAAGATTAGTCAACCGGCGCCAAAGTTATTTGAAATAGAATGTTGTGAATTTCCTATGGAAAATAGGTCCTAACTATAACTATCTACTAGCGACCGCCAGTAGATAATATATATATATATATATATATATATATATATATATATATATTACCAGTCCTGGCAACGAAAATGACAGGCACTGACTCCGTGGGAATATGGCACAGAAAGTTTATTCCAAGTGATAGCCTAGACGCGTTTCGACGGCGAGCCGCCTTGTTCACTACATTGGGCGCCATTGGATTTCATCAATATATAGTGAGCACTCTGAGTTGGTTGTCACAGCAACCGTTCACGCTAATAAACATAGAAGTTACACACACAGTAGTGGAAGTGACAGTGCAATAAATCATACTAAATAAAATAATTGTTATAGAATAAATCTATGTCAGCACAGGAATAATGTGACAGAAAAAATTATAGTAACTGATTTAAAATAAGATAATAAAGGCTAGTCACTAAAGCAGTAAAGCAAGCTTGGGCCCTGCAAGGCATAGTGAGAAGAAAGACTCAATATTTTCCGTTTTCTTCTTACCCCAAAGAAGTTTCTGCATTATTCCACCACACACACATATCATATTTGTACAATTAATACAATTATTGGATTTCCAGGAGAGTGAGTGGTTAAGGCACATAGTGCTGCGAATACGATCTATGATGCATGTGTGTGTATTATATATGTCGCACAACCTATACAAATGTCTCCGTATATTGCTGGTTGCATCTAAGACTGACCTGTTGTCAAAGACAGAAGGGTACCGCCCAAGTGGGCAAAGGGGTAGAATCTACCACAAATACTGTATTGTCATACTAATAGGGGTGAAATAGAAGACACACAGAGCCCACTGCAATGTATAGTGTTTGACTATAGCAACTAAAGAGTGAAAAATAATTAAACTACATGAAGTGAAGAAATGGGCCTAAAGCAAATGAGCAGGACCTGGGGTGGGACAAGCAGCAATAAGCTATAGATGTACAGTAAGTGCCTCATCCGCATTCATCCCATGCAGGATTTTAGAATTAAGCAAGATGATATATCTAGATTCTAACCTCCTAAGCGTCAACTGTCTGTTCCCTCCTCCTAGATTCTTGGGGACAGTGTCGATCACAAAGAAGGAGAGATCTTTAGCATTGCCACCATGACACAAATTTATGTGTCTGGCGACTGGGTAGCTGGGGTCATCATTGGCGATGGCCCTGAGGTGTTGTAGTATACGGACATGTACGGGGTGGATGGTACTGCCCACGTATTGTTTGGTACAGGTACATTGTAGAACGTAGACAGCGAAATCATTTTTACAAGTGTAGCTGCCTCGGATTTCATAGGGGGACTGTCTAAAGGGTATTTGTACTGTTTTGGTGTTGACACCATGCTTACATGCTTTTTTTTTAAGCATCTTTGGAAGCCTCTCTGTGGTCTCAACCAGTTTAACCCCTTGCTAGCTGCGGGTGAATTGCATACAAGCTCTCTCCGCATCGATTTAGCTCTTCTGAAAGATATAGGAGGCGCTCTGGCGCAAGTAGAGCCAATAACTGGGTCACTGCGAACTATTCGCCAATGTTTTTCTAGTATCTTGCGGAGGTTTGTGTGGTACGTATTGTAGACTGTGATGAGTCTCGGGGTTCCTACAGAGCTATGAGTATTTTTGTTCTTACTTTGGCAGAATTAAAAAGTAGATCTCTTTTTGTATTCTGACTTTTCACCCTAGCAGTAGCTAGTGTATCAGGGCTATACCCTCTGGACTCTAGTCTTCGAAATAGGTCGTCAGTGGATTTCTGCAGACCTGCTTCAGTGCTACAGTTACGCTTCATTCGAAGACACTCAGCATATGGGATGCTCTCCTTTAGTCTAGTGGGGTGTAAGCTGCTTGCGTGAAGAATAGAATTTCCTGATGTAGGCTTTCTATAGGTCTTAGAGTGTATCTTATTACTCTCTACATAGATTTATATATATATATAATTTCAACAAGGTGTCCCCCTGCGGGGACGCACTCAGAGATCAGCCGAATTCTGCGAGTGGTGGCAGCCTTCTTTATGACACGCCGAAATGCATCATGCCAAGCTGCACCAGTGAATAAAGAGTTTCCCGACAAGTTCCCCGCTGTGTCCTTGGACTTGCTTTCTAGTGAAGTGGTCTTTCTGTGATGTTTGTCGCGCCTGCCAGAAGCGCGAACAAGAACCCGTCCTGCAAGAGTCCTGGGCAATTCTGGCAAATGGACTGTGTAATCAAGGGATTGATAGCGCCAGGACCGCCTCGAGAGAAAATCACGCCAGTGGCTGCTGCCAATGGCAGCCTGTGACTGCACAGGGAGGTGAGCGTGATTTCAGGTCACCTCTCGGCCCGGTTTGACTCTATCTGGAGGCTCGGACGTAGGGGACTGAAGGGAGCCCTTAAACACGAGCATTACATCATCACCAGCCGCTACACGGCCCCCCCTTTGCGAGGCAAACTTCAGCCCCTACACAGGGAAGTCTAAGATCCTGCAGCCGCACTTACCTCATCAGATGCACGCTGGGAACTGTAGTCTCACATTTGATTGCAGTGTCCTTCTGCAGCAGGGTCAGCTGATATCCTGCCAATGGGAGCGCTGGAGGAACTTCAAAGGAGGGAGGAGGTGACGATGTGGTAACAGCGGCGTCTGAGGAAGGCTGACACGCCGAAATGCATCATGCCAAGCTGTACCAGTGAATAAAGAGTTTCCCGACAAGTTCCCCGCTGTGCCCTTGGACTTGCTTTCTAGTGAAGTGGTCTTTCTGTGATGTTTGTCGCGCCTGTCAGAAGCGCGAAACAAGGACCCGTCCTGCAAGAGTCCTGGGCAATTCTGGCAAATGGACTGTGTAATCAAGGGATTGATAGCACCAGGACCGCCTCGAGAGAAAATCATGCCAGTGGCTGCTGCCAATGGCAGCCTGTGACTGCACAGGGAGGTGAGCATGATTTCAGGTCACCTCTCGGCCCGGTTTGACTCTATCTGGAGGCTCGGACGTAGAGGACTGAAGGGAGCCCTTAAACACGAGCATTACATCATCACCAGCCGCTACACAGCCCCCCTTTGCGAGGCAAACTTCAGCCCCTACACGGGGAAGACTAAGATCCTGCTGCCGCACTTACCTCATCAGATGCACGCTGGGAACTGTAGTCTCACATTTGATTGCAGTGTCATTCTGCAGCAGGGTCAGCTGATATCCTGCCAATGGGAGCGCCGGAGGAACTTCAAAGGAGGGAGGAGGTGACGATGTGGTAACAGCGGCGTCTGAGGAAGGCTGACACGCCGAAATGCATCATGCCAAGCTGTACCAGTGAATAAAGAGTTTCCCGACAAGTTCCCCGCTGTGTCCTTGGACTTGCTTTCTAGTGAAGTGGTCTTTCTGTGATATATATATATATATATATATATATATTCACTGAAAAACCATAGGTTTTAGGGACAGTTATAGTTAGTTGGACATTTCACTCGTACAAAACCATAGAAATTCCCCCGTTATAGTTAGTTCAGCTAACTATAACTCGCGCCCCGCAATGCACTGCTGATGACGTCACATATTACATCACTCATGACATGGTCAGTGACATCACTGATGACATCACTGATGACATCTCAAATGACATCACTGATAACATCATCCAGTTACTGTGTTTCTGTAAAGTTTAAATATTTTTAATATATAGGGAAAGGTGTATTGAAGAATGAGTGGGTGTATAAGTGTGTGGATGAAGGATTTAGTAGGTGCGTGACTGACTCTATAAGTGAGTGATTAAACGTATCTTACTGAATGCAAGGGTTAGTGACTAAACTGGGTGAATGTCTGTAACTGTCTGTCTGTTGCTGTGTAAGTGGCTGCATGGGTTTGTGAATAGCTACATGAGTGTCTATATGAGTTATTGATTGGTTGTCTGAGTATCTGTATGGGTGCCTGAGTGTTTGTGTGGGTGGGGTGTGTGCGACTCTGTGCATAGATGTGTGAGTGGGTGATTCACTGGGTGGATGGTTTCAAGAGTGCATCTGTGATAGGCTATATGGGTGGGTAAGTGTGTGTAAGAGTGTGGTAGTGAGTGAATGTATGTCCCAGTGGTACATGTGTGAGTAACTACATATGTGAAAGGCAGTATATATGTGTGTTGGAGTATATAAATAGCTATAAGCGAGAGTGTGTGATTGTGAGAGTGACTGTATGGATGAGTGTGTGCTTGTATCAGTGATTGTATAAGAGCGTAAGAATGTGCTAGTATTTGTATGAGTAAGTGAGCTGGTGTGTGTATAACTGTATAGGTGAGTAAATGGCAGTGTGTTTAATTATTTGCATGACTGACTAGGTGTGTGAGTACCTCTATGGATGAGTGGCGGTGTTTGAGTGTCTATATAGGAGTATGAGTGCATATGATAGTCCTGTACTGAGTGACCGTAAGTATGAGTGACTGTATGGGTGAGTGAGTGGATGTGTGTGTAGACCTAAGAATCAGTGAGTGGGTATGTAGTTATTGGTGTTGGAGTGTCTATGGTTTTGCGAATGGCAGTCTGTAATTTAGAGTGGGTGTATCAAAGGTTATATTAGGGTGTGAGGAGGTGCATCAGATTATCACGTGGATGATGTCATCAGTGATGTCATCAGTGATGTAATTTGAGATGTCATCAGTGATGTCACTGACCATGTCATGAGTGATGTAATATGTGACGTCATCAGCAGTGCATTGCGGGGCGCGAGTTATAGTTAGCTGAACTAACTATAACGGGGGAATTTCTATGGTTTTGTACGAGTGAAATGTCCAACTAACTATAACTGTCCCTAAAACCTATGGTTTTTTCAGTGAATTTCAAAGGTTTTTTAAATGCTAATTTCTAACTATAACGTGTCTGAAACCTATGGTTTTTTCAGTGAATTTCAAAGGTTTTTTAAATGCTAATTTCTAACTATAACGTGCCTGAAACCTATGGTTTTTTAAGTGAATTTCAAAGGTTTTTTAAATGCTAATTTCTAACTATAACGCCCCTAAAACCTATGGTTTTTTCAGTGAATTTCAAAGGTTTTGCAAATGACAATTTTTAAATGTATTAATTGTTATATTTATTTTTTTGATACTGATTTACTACATTTTTTTAAACTATTTATTTTTACATATTTTATTTTTAAATTACATTGTAATTACATTATACATTACATTACAAAATATACTTTCTCAGAATGAATTACTTTAGTTTAAATACTTTGCAAATAGGCAATAGACTTTTAAGTACAGTAGTTACAGTTGTTGCAATGGGCAACACAATTTCAAACACAATGCAACATTGAGCTCAATGTGAATTTCTAGTTAAATGCAATTAGTTACTTTATGGATTACTTTTATAACCACAGGACTGGATCCTAGATTCAGTCCTGGGACATCTCCTGTAAACAGTTGAGTAAAAGCGTTTTGGTTACAGTAGTGATTTTTAAGGAATATTATTGTATTTTAAAAGTTGACACTTAGAAACTTTTTCACATAGAATCACCAATGTTATCCTATGGGAGGAAATTCACTTAGCAGGTAAGTAGTGTTATCGTTACTTTTTCTTACTCAGTGGTGGATCCTGTATCCAGCACTGGTGCATCTCCTGTAAACAGTTGAAAGAATGCGTTTAAGTCATACAGGCGATTTTTAAGGAATATTTGTAGTTTGTGAAAATCGACACTTTGAAACTTTTCTGCTGAAAACCAGACAATGGATTCCAATGGAAGGAAATACAAGTTACTGGTAAGTACGGTTAGAATTACTTTTTCAGGGTCAGTGCTGGGCTAAAAGATGCAGCACTGGGTTCTCTCCTGATAACAGGTGAGTAAATTGGAATTCGTAGTTCAGCTGATTTTAGAGGAATATTATAAAGTTCCAAAACTCCACACTTAGAAGAATTTCCAAGTGAAACCAGTCAATGTTAGCCTATGGAAGGAAATTCAAGTTACTGGTAAGTACGGTTAAAATTACTTTTCAGGATCAGTACTGGGCTCAAAGATGCAGCACTGAGGTCTCTCCTGATAACAGGTGAGTAAATCGGAATTCGTAGTTCGGCTGATTTTAGAGGAATATTTGGACAATGGTGAAGGGAGGGGGCGGGGCCTGAGGTGACATCTGTGCAAACGCGCCCCATGGCGCGTTTTAAGTTGGGGGATTAAGTCCCCTTGAATCATGAGGGTCCCTGGGGTCCAACTAGCCCACCCTGTACCTCCAGTATGCGCCAGGGAGCTGCGTTGCAGAGAGGTGTTCAGAGGCCACGCCCCTTTTTGCACCTCTCTGCAACGCAGCTCTGTGGTGCTTTCTGGACGTACCTGGTGGGCTAGTTGGCCCCCAGGGACCCTCAGGATTGAAGGGGATTTCATTCCCCATCTTAAAATGCGCCACGGGGCCTGTTTGCACACATGTCACCTGAAGCCCCGCCCCCTCCCTTCACCACTGTGCAAACGCGCCCCGTGGCGCGTTTTAAGTTGGGGAATGAAATCCCCTTCAATCCTGAGGGTCCCTGGAGTCCAACTAGCCCACCATGTACCTCCAAAAAGCGCCACAGAGCTGCGTTGCAGAGAGGTGTAAAAAGGGGCGTGGCCTCTGTACACCTCTCTGCAACGCAGCCCCCTGGCGCATACTGGAGGTTCCTGGTGGGCTAGTTGGCCCCCAGGGACCCCCAGTATTCAAGGGGAATTCGTTCCCCATCTGCAAACGCGCCAGGGGGCGCGTTTGCAGAGTGGTGAAAGAAGGGGGCGTGGCCTCCGGCGCGATGCCAGTGTTTTTTCATTTTTTTTTTTTAAAGAAGGGGGGCTGTGTGGCCCCCCTTTTTCTAATTTATTGGTCCTGGGGACCCCATACCCCAGGGCCTGCCCCCTATTTATTTAAAAAAAAAAAAACAATTTGGAAGGGGGCCGCGTGGCCCCCTCCCGAGGCCTTAATCGGCCCCGGGGACACCATCCCCCGGGGCATGGCCTTTTTTTTTATTTTTATTGTTTTGGAGGGGGCTGCGTTGCCCCCTCCTCAGGCCACTTATGGCCCCGGGGACCCCATCCCCGGGGCCGGCCTTTGTTTTTTTTTTTTTTTTTTTAATTTTGGGGAAGGGGGCCGCGTGGCCCCCTCCCGGGCCACTACTTGCCCCGGGACCCCATCCCCGGGGCTGGCCCTCTCCGTTGGGGACTGTGGGGGGTCCCCAATCCCCCACAGTCCCGCCGGCTCCCGCGTCCCTTGGGAGCCGGCATTGCTTTTCCACATGGGGAGCTGCTAAGATGCAGCTCCCCATGTGGAAAGCAATTTGCTTTGGATATTGGAAGCGAGAGCAGGTTTCCCTGCTCTCGCTTCCAATATCCAAAGCAGTTTGCTATGACAGGACGGGAGCCGCGAGGCTCCCGTCCTGTCATAGCAAACTACAGTGTCCCGGGGTAGGCACCCCGGGACACTGCAGGAGCCGGCCCTGGGGGTGGTGGTCCCCAGGGCCATTACAGGCTCCAGGAGGGGGCCGCGCGGCACCCCTCCCTCCATTGACAAAGCCCCGGGGAGGTGGTGGTCCCCGGGGCTCTGGGGTCCGTAACGGACCCCCACATTTATTTTCTAAGTGCCCCGGGGAGGTGGTGGTCCCCGGGCGTGTGGGGGCTGGAGCCCCCACACGGTATTAAATTTAAAAAAGAAGCCCCGGGGGTGGCGGTCCCCGGGGCTGCAGGAGGGCAGGAGAGCCCTCCCGCACCTTTTTAAATAAAGCCCCGGGGGTGGCGGTCCCCGGGGCTTGGGGGCCTTAGAGGCCCCCATATAAACAATAAACCCACCCCCCGCATGCCCCCGGGACTTGGGCCACCCGGGGGCAAATTTGCATCGAAGCGCGGGAGACCGCGCTTCGATTTTTTTTTTCAGCAGGATCCGCGCACCCTGAGCGCATCCTGCCGATTTAAAAAAAAAAAAAAATGCTTTTTTCTGCCCAGGGGGTCCTTGTGGGACCCCCTGAGCAGACCTAGGGGGTCAGGGTGTTTCTACCCTGCCCCTTTGTGCGTTTTGCGCACTTGTTTCTGTCCCTCGGTTCTACCGAGGGACAAAATGGCTACCAACACTTCCTGATTTGGAGTGTTGACAGCCAATTAGCATGCAGCTCGTGATCGGGAGGGTGCGCGAATCCGACGCGGCCATAGATATATATGTGATTTTCATTTTGATTTTCACAGGAACTACTGAACGGATTTACACCATTTAACAAAAAGGGTTCTTTCTGAACCAAGAACTACCTCTTTGCCAAATTTGGTGTAATTCCGTTCAGCAGTTCGAGCTGTAGCCGTGGCTAAAGTTTCCTATGGGAAAATGAATGGGGAAAACACGTTTTGGGACCCCCCTTTTTCTCGGCCCCCGCTTGACGAATCACCCCGAAACGTTCAGGGTAGGAGCGGACCGGGCCATAAAGTTTGAACATTTCGCGAAGATTCGTCAACCGACGCAAGATTTATTTCAAATAGAATGTCGCGGATTTCCTATGGAAAATAGGTCCTAACTATAACTATCTACTGGCGACCGCCAGTAGATTATATATATATATATATAATGTATTTATTGGGTTTAACTTGTGTTTAAAAGGGGAAAGTGCAAAACCAAAAGGACCAGTTAAGTCTAAAACAAATCAAGGAGGTCCACTTAAATTGATCATGAGCAATTGGATGTACAATATTGAAGCACTGGCGCACTTTATTTGTCGAGTTGGCACAGTTCTGAGAAAGAATGGATACACAAAATATGGAAATTGTAACCAGTTTCGATAGAAAATGTGATGAAATTTCTCCTTTAGAAATATGTGCACCCTAATACATTTTGCATACATTAAGTGTTCTATCCAAAGCTGCTTGTATAATGAATTGTCACTCAAACACAAAGCATGAGTGTAGCAATGTGATTACAGCCAGGTAATGTTTTGAATTGTCAACTGTCATGGCCACTATTTTTGGTTGTTGTTGAATTTTTATAACATTCGAGTGTCTGTCAAAGGGGGAAGCACTATGAAGGAAGGACCACCTCAAAATCACAGTGGTTGTGGGATTCGGGGTTGCCCAGTTGAAGGGGGAAGCCGAAACACATTGGCATCCTGGTGTTTGGTGCCTAATTAGAAAATAAAGAACTACAAAGCATCCCGCTGGTTTTGTGCAGTTCATATGGGATTTCGTCGATGGGGTGTGACTGACTCTCCAACGGAAGAGAGTATTGGTTGAAGATATATATATATATATATATATATATATATATATATATATATATATATATATACACACATCAGTAGCTGGAATCTGTGTCACCAATCAATGTCCCTGCTAATACCATATGGTCATTTAAAAACATTCTACTCCATTTATAGGCCCAGTGTTACTGCCATAACCTATGGCATGGCCCAGAAAAAATTATCCTTCGCCTAAAATGATTGGTCTCTATTAAACAGATTTGAGAGTTGGTCGGTGTCCCCAACAGAGCAATTTTTGCAGCCAGGAGCAAATCACTTATCTCACTGTGCCTCATTTCCTTTATCTGCGAAATTTAAGAGCACTTAGAAGCAATACGCATATAAAGCTAAATGTATTAAAAATAGCAATCTGGACATATACAAGTCAAATCAAAGCCCATTAAAGTATTTCGCTGAGGGTTGTGTTAAATCTAGTACAAGTATTTCAACTCTGCATTCTATTGGTAGATGAATTTAATTGCAGATAAATTAACATTTGCATCCACAGATGGCTAAGGAGAATGTACAAATGAGGGATGTGTTAAATATGTTAGCTTACAAATGTGCACTTAAACACTCTAGAGTAGCTTTTGGAAGGTAGAGATTGATTTCATTATCACCAACAGTGTTACAACTTGTTCATCTTAGTTGATCTTAATTTGCACTTTGATAATATTCTAATTTAGAAGCACAATCTCTATGTAAGGAACATAGAACCATGAACCTGATGCAAAAGGTGAGCTCCTCAACTCATCAATTGGGACATATTTTAGACCCGATATTTGCCAATTTCCCCATGATTGAGGTGGATGCCCCGTTAATAGTTCCCTGGTCAGACCACCATCTTGTGGCCTTTTCTGTGCCTTTCCGTAGGCCTCTCCCTACTAAGCCTAGTCAGGTAATTACCTGTAGGACGTGGGCTAGGTTCAATTCTGAAATCTTCTCTCAGACTATCTTGAACACTGGTCCCAAATTAGAGGATATTAATAAAGCAAACAGGGATGTTGAAAATTGGATATCAGAAGCGCTAGATGTAATAGCACCCTGGACCACTCAGAATACACAAAGGACGAGTATCTCGGCGCCCTGGTTTAACGACACCTTAAGTAAGGCAAAAAAAATGTAAACACCTAGAATGTAGGTGGAGGATGGACTACGGTTCTATTAGCAGGGACAACTACAAAAAATGAGCTTAAACAATATCACTCGCTGATTAGGAAAACGTGCTGTGACTTCTATACTGAAAAAATAGAAAGTGCTAATAAAACCTCTAAAGAACTCTTTTCCATTCTGAAATCTCTGTCCTCGCTTGTACGCACAATGGCCCCTGCATCAACTTCTCCTGAAAATTGCAACCGAATTGCCAACTTTTTTTGCGTCTAAAGTAGCAAAAATCGATGACATCTTCCCGTCAGAAGCATGTAGCTGTATAAACCCTGACATTTCTCCTGAAGACACATTTGGAGAGAACACCCTCTATGAATTTAGGACGCCGGCACTAGAAGATCCGGAGGACATGGTCATGAATATCAAATGGGGTGTCCTCTTGATCCAACTCCACCTAAAATTCTAATGAAAGGAACGAACATAGGGGCATATTCACAAGCCCCTATCGCCACAGGAACGTCACTTTTTTCGACGTTCCTGTGGCGATAGGGGCTTCACCTTATTCACAAGGCAGCGTTAATCCACTTAACTTGGCTTAACGCTGCCTTGTGAATAAGGCACCCTCTCGCTATACTTAGCCTGAACGGGGAGGGCAATGGGTGTTGTTGTGTGCGTTCCACCGAAACGCCCATTGCTTCTGACGCTGCCTCCTATTCACAAGAGCAGCGTAAATAGGAGGCAGAGCCAGAATTAAGACCAGGGAAAACCTGGTCTTAACCTGGCGAAGCGAGGAGAAATGTTTAATTTCTCCTAGTTTTTGCTGTTTTCATGTGTGCTGCATTGTGCAGCACACATGAAAACAGCAAAAGGCCAATGATTGTGTATGTACAGGAAGGCCCCCCTTCCTGCACATAAACAATCATTTTTTGAAAATGCCATTTTGCAATTCTGTGTGTGCTGCATTAAGCAGCACACATAGAAGTCACAAAACAGCATTTCAAGATTGTTTATGTGCAGGAAGGGGGACCTTCCTGTACATACACAATCTTCCCTTGCACGCAGACACCCTTGCACCATGGTGCAAGGGTGCCTGCGTTGGCGCTAAGCTGCTACACTTAGCGCCAGCGCAGGGGGATACGCAAGGCTGCACCATACCCTTGTGAATATGGTGCAGCCTTGCGATTCTGAAGTGGCGAAGAGAGGCGTTAAGCCATGACGGCTAACGCCTCACTTCGCCGCTTCCTTGTGAATATGCCCCATAATTCTTCCCTGTGTTTCACAGTTAATAGCCCGGTCTTTCAGCTTAGGTGAAAAAATGGAAGAAAGCGATAGTACTTCCTATGCTGAAAAAACCTTCCGCGGATCCAAAACTGCTAGAAAATTTACGCCTTATCTCATTGCTACCGTTCTTCGCACATATTGCGGAGAAAGTGGTGAACAACCAACTTGTAAATCATATCAATTTGAAGGATTTGTTTCATCCTTCACAATCTGGTTTTAGAGCCTCCCACTCCACAGAGTCAGCCCTACTCCTTGCAACTGAAACTCTAAGGAAATTTGCAGAAGAAGGACAAACTGCTGCGCTGGTCCTATTGGACCTTAGCGCAGCATTTGACACAGTATCACACAACTTCTTTAAAAAATTAAGCAACTGCAGGGTTAGGAGCTCAGCTCTATGCTAGATGACTTCTTTCCTTACATCACAGAGCTTTCAAGTTACCCAGCACCGGTACATGGCAGAAAGTATTCCTCTTCCGCAAGAGGTCCCATAAGGCTCTATATTGAGTCCTACTTTATTTAATCTCTATATAGGCCCCCTAGCAGAATTAGTGGAAAAACATAATGTAACAATCGTATCATATGCTGACGATACGCAACTTATTGTTACTCTATCTCTGGACTCGGCGAAGGCTGCAACTCAGTTCTCTCTATGCTTATGGATGTCTAACCACTGTCTAAAATTAAATGGCAACAAAACTGAAACAATGATGGTCAGGAAAGCCTCCTCTATATGGTCCTTGGCATGGTAGCCTGAGGCTTTGAGGCAAACCCCTGTTCCGAAAGCAGAAATTAAAAATCTAGGGGTTTGGCTTGATTCCAAACTCACATTTGAGAGCCAAATCTGGAAGGTAGTTGGGAAATGCTTCGGGAGTCTCAAAGTCCTAAGGAAACTCCTAGATCTATTACTGATTGCCACCAGAAAAACTATTGTCCACGCCTTGGTTACATCTCAGATTGACTATGGTAATATCCTCTATCTGGGAGTGTCTAAAAAAGGCTTAACAAAGCTTCAATTAATTCAAAATGCTGCTGCACGCCTAGTCTTAAACCTCCCAAGAAAAGCATCTTCCTCGAAGGCTCTGGCTACTCTCCACTGGCTTCCAGTAGAGAAGAGAATTATTTTTAAGACCATGTGCTACTGACACAAAATTCAGTGGAATAAGGGCCCGAGCTATCTTCGCTCGATGATAACCTCTTATACACCGGCACGTAATTTAAGATCTACAGGAGTCTAATTAGCACCTTTCGCAAGGGATTAAAGACCTGGCTGTTCCCATCTCTAAAAAGGAATACCTAGATCCTCATCTATGCTCAGGTTATCTCTAGCCCAGGCACAGTTTCTCTTTCTGGTCTCTCTCTGAAGTCCTTATCCTAGCGCGGGGACACACACTCGGTGTAAGCGAGTGCTTTACAAATAGTAAAATCAAATCAAACATATATCATGTCCTCTGTGTGATTTCACACCAAAAACTCACCAAGTGACAGCTTGTGACTGTTTTAGTTCAGAACATGTTCTTATAACTTTCAAGATTGTTAGATGAAGCAAATAGTTTGATCCCTTCACAGTGCATCCTACAATTACCTTAATGGAACACAAAAGGGTAACCTACTGATATCTGTGTACACTTCCTTATGTGCATCATCCCATTTGCTAATAGATAAACATCTTTATATGAGTACCTGAAATATGTAGTATGTGATTGTCAAGACCATCTACCATAAATTAGCTTCTAACTGGATTCTGCATCCCTCGACCTCCACAGCTCAGTGAGCTGCATCTTGCCGGACCTCCAGTTGACATGCTGGACAGAAATCACCTTCACAGATATTAACAAACCCTACAAGCCACCATCGCAATCATGCTAAAATTAACATTCAAATGGCTCTCACTGGACACCCGCAGGATGATAACCCAAGCCCTCATCACCAGCAGATTTCACTATGGCAATGTCCTCTATTTAGGGATCTCCCCCAAGCTCACCAACAAACTCCAAATAGTTCAAAACACGGCTGCCAGACTCAGACTCAACTTCCCTCCCCAATCCCACATTTCCAAACACCTCAGAGACCTACACTGGTTTTTGATCCAGAAACGCACCACCTTCACACTCCTCACCATATATATATATAAAAAAAGATGTAAGTCCGTTTTTATATAGCGCAGCTACTCACCCTTACGGGTCTCAAGGCGCTGGGGGCCGTCGTGGAAATTAAGTGAGCTATTGCCCAGAGTCACATGGTGCTGAGCTGAGCTGCTGCCGGAGCCGGGGATCGAACCGTGAACCCTGTGCTCCGAAGTCAGCTGCCCTGGCCGCTGCACCACACCTCACCACCACCATTACCCCCAATGCACTGCACAACCTAGGCACTACCTACCTCAATGACCGCATCCACTTCCACATCCCAACTGGACACCTTCAGAAAGGCTGGACTTCACCTTGCCCACATCCCCTGCATTCGGTTTGACAAAATGGGTGGACATGCTTTATCCCACATCTCCCCCAGGACCTAGAATGGACCCCTCCCCCCCATCAGATCAGCCAGCTCACTCCTAGACTATGGAAGAAAACTAAAAACCTGACTTTTCAACTAAGCTCCCCTCAGGCAAATCAGATAAGCTCCTGGATATATGCTTGTGTGATAATCGCGCCTTACAAATCCCAGTAACATAAAATTGTGCATACTGAAATTGAAAATCTATCTATGTTAAATATTTTGTGAAATCATGTAAACATTTACTCTGTAGGATGTTGACAGGCTTTTTCTAACTTACATTTGGTGCAAACCCCAATACACTATGGAATTAGAGGAATACAATTTAGCAAATGAACATTTTTGTTGTATTATTACTTGTTAAAACTGCCCTATTTTGTAAAGAAACTAATAATTACATTTATTCTTGAGTTTGACAAAATGGAAATATTTGTTTAAAATACTTCTTCTATTTTATATTGAACTACATTTTGCAAAAAAATGTAATCGGTAACAAAGTTACCCAAATATGCATCACAAGACTCACCTCACAATTACCCAAATATGTATCAAAAGACTCACATCAAATGTGAATGTGTCTTAGTCAATTTTCATATTAATTTAGCATATGATATCTTCTGATGTATGTTAGAACAAATGTAAAATCTCCTATTTAGTATTAATTCAATCACAAGCAGAAAAAGAGAATGGAAAGAGTTGTGCAGAGTTGTGAGAAACTGAAAAAGGGGAAAGAAGGTAATATGACTAACTTTAAGTACTAAAAAGTGCACACTACGTAGTGTCATACATTACATCCATAGCAATACAAACAAGAGACACCACTGTCAATCAGGTTAATCCACCATAAATTTCTCAAAAATCTTTACTTTTGTTTAGCCAGACATTGGTAATGTGGAAGAAAATGAAATGCCTTTAAAAGATCTCACCGTTTTTAAGAGTTTTAACATGTTAGTATTGTTAATTACAATGCATTGCATTGCAGTGTATTTAGTTATCACTGCCACTTACCACTCAAACTATTTTTTTTCCCGACAAAATGCTGATTTTTCACATTTTTTGTGAATTCACAAACCAAAAAATGTTGCTTCAAAAATTTGCTTTGAAAATTTGAAAGTGACTAAATGTTATAATTTCACCAATCTCTACTGAGAGCATGTTGGATGGTATCATTTTAATGCAGCACTTGTTAAGAAGCAATTAAATTCATCAACTCCTATTTCGGATGTATATGGACTGGCACAATTGTATATAATAAATATGTCAATTACTTTTTAAGTACACCTCAGCACATCAAAAAATAATGATCTAAAACTTATGTAATTGAAACACTAATCCTTTGTATTTTTCCTTTGTACCAGGCTGGATTTTTCAAAAGGCCTTTACAGGAGAAGATGGAAGAATAAACTGGGCCATCATAAAAGACAAGAAATAATGAGATGATTAACTTTCTTCAAAGCAAGTTACTGACAGCTGACAATTTCCACAAACCTGATAACATATGTGCAATTCAGTCAGGGACAAATCTATGCATTAAATCAAATGCAGGATTTTGCAGAGGCGGAACCTATGTTTCGAGATGTTCGAGTCTCTCATGGCAGAATTATTTTGAAGATACTGCTCATTTGTGTTGAGCAAATCACTCTAAAACATTGTGGGTGCTGAAATGTGTAGGATGTAGGAATGCCTTAGTTATTACTTCCCAGGTATTTACACATTACTAGAAAAAGAGATAAAGGAGAGCAAATGTTTATTTTTTCCATGTTATTACACTTCTGTGACTCGCTTTTCACCAGTATGATATTGTGTGCGCCACAAGATTGAGAAAAAACAAGTAATAATAACATTTAGAACAATATAAAATATGATAAGTGCAAAAGTAGATAAAGTTATCTCAGTAATGGTTATATTGCAGAGACATAACACGTATGAGATCTAACATGAGACTGCAAACAAGGCAGAGATACCAATGTGAATTCAATTGCTCAGAGATGTAGATCACGCAGTGTAGCTCTCATGCACAATACAAGTGTTGCACACTCAGTCTATTGTGTGTTCGAACACCTGTAATGCTTAATGACCTATGGTAGTAGACATTTGTGCGCCACAGGATAAGAATACATTGATAATGAAAATGTAGCTTTTGTTTGCACATTCGGGCAGATTATGTGGAACGGACTGTATGCCTTATGCAAAGGAATTCTCAGCACCCACATGCACATCCACTCAGAATGCACAGTTCGCCGTGTATCATATACATGTCTGTCGATTACATGTTACATCAGCAGTGCAAATTCCCGTTGTCCTGTCAATCTCCGCAGGTAGTCAGCACTGTGTCACACTAATTTAGAACAACCACATTTCTTCCTCCTGTAGTTTTTATACACGTTTTTCATTAAATTCACATTCTGAAAGCTAAAGTATATTTCCACTTACAATTTAGGACACAATCGCACATACACTTTTAAGGGAAACTTATTTAGTAGTTGCTTGGAGTTTCGAGTTATCAGGGTTTGAGTCTGTGCTTTTCTGTGGTAAAATACATTCTACTTCTGGACACCCTTTGTGCTTTATTTAGTGCAATGCACTTTACCTCTGTGTTGTTAATTAAATCTGGATCGACCAGCTAACACTAGGTTTTTGCTGCATCGGTATAAGTCACTGTATATTTATATTGAATGTTTATATTGCCAGCACATAAAATACTTATTGATTTTTCTGCACAGCTTTACTAAACTAACATGAGATATTACTTCCCTGGACTAATTTCAGATACATGATAGTTTCACAAGACAAACTATGTGATACTATTCCCAATGTAAATTGCTAAAAGGAGCATAACTAAGTTCGTCATGCATAATTTTGCATCCATTATCCTGTTTTTGCGGTACATTGGAGAATGTTCTGAAAATGTATTTTTTCTCCATCGCTGGACAGATAAAGAGCACAAAAGAATTATAATTAAGAAGGAATGCTACACGTGGATCTGTATGTGAAATAAAAAAATATAGGTGCGAAAAAGTATGTCTAGGAGAAATTCAAGGCAATGCAGAGGGCATGAAATCAATCGAAAGAGCAAGATATAACAATTCTGATTTCATAGTGAATAGTCAATCTGTAAATATGTTTTTTAATAGTTTCATGGGTTCTCTTGTGTTAGCACCAGAGTCGTGAGAATGCTTATAGCTTTGTATTTTCTGATTTAAAAACAGCTTTGCCATAAAAGTGATAGATAACCCCATAACAAACGGTTGTCTAATATCATAATATAATCAAGCAAACTGTTGCACCTTCGGCTGTCCCGATACAGACGGAAAAGGTGAGTGGTGTTTTTATGGTCACTGAGGCTCTAATAGCCTGGGATGGGATGAAGTATTTACCACTTCCAGTAAATACCGATACTACGGGGAGCGGGATTTACTGGGTACAATCAATACCTCCTGTTTAATAGTGACCCTTGGAAAATGGGGAAGTACATGCAGGAATAGGTGCTTATCACACCTATTCCCAATTGGATTAAAAAATGTTCCCCCAGTTTTTTGTGGTAAATTTTGACAGGTTAGACTGCTGAAATTCACCAATGGAAGACTGTGGGGAAGTGGCAATTACTGCATTACCCATAATACCAGTCCCTGTGCAATCTCCTGCTTGTGCAGGATCAGAATTTAGCCTCGTACTAGTAATCAGAGCATTAGTGTCTGTTGCACTGTAAAGAAATTGCAAAAGGTGCAAATGCACGGAGCTATTCTTTTCTCATCCTGTATGTTCATTTTATATCACCGCACAGTATGCAGAATATTTTTACTTGGAAACGTTTGAATTGTGAAAGGCACAAGAGCCTCAGGGGAACAACCAGGGGTGTGCAAATATGCAAAGATTTTTCTCCCTGAAACTTTGCAACTTTTATGAGCGCTTTAAAGTTTTAAGTCAAGAATTTTCTTACAAAAACATTTTGTTAACGATTTTAGCAAAAATGAATTTTTAAAGAATTTGCACATTCAGGCAAGGTTTTGAAACGTTGACAGGCTTTGCAGGTATTTGTAGCTTGTCAACTAGACAAACATTTGCAAGTGAAATTATCATTTTACACACTCCTAAGGGCAACAATTATCAGATAAATTAAAATTACTGTAATATATGTGTGCATTGCAAGACTCATTAGGCCTTTTTGTACATATATTTTAGGATCAGAGTATGGTATGATGTTTTTTACAGTGCTGTATTTTTATAATAACGAGCGCAGCTCTTTGCACCTGTACATCTAAAACCTGTAAAAAAAATAAAAATGAAGACAAGATATGCATCACGTCTCCGTGTACTTTGCTTGAATCAGAATTTGTCTGATTTTGTTACCCTTCGCTGCAGTTGGATTCAATAAATTTTATTATAGATGCGAAACGCCAGCAGAAAGTAAACCTATTACTCTACAATTGGAAACCAATCAGGATTTGTAAAGCGTGGCTGCATCACCCGTGAGGGTCTCGGGCCGCTGGGGGATCATGCCCATACTGTCAGTTATCCTATTGGTCGAACATCCAGGTAGTGAGGTCCTTCCTGAACTACTGGAGCGATGGTGAGGCTCTGAGGAGCAAGGGGAGGTTGTTCCAGGCCTTCGCCGCCAGGTGGGAGAAGGAGCCACCTTCACTGTTTGTCCGGCAGATGCGCTGAGTGACTGCAAGAGAGAGGAATTCGGAGCGGAGTTTCCTGGTAGGTTGGTGGAAATTCATTCGATTGCTGAGGTATGCCAGTCCTTCGTTGTGTAGCGCCTTGTAAGTGTGGGTGAGCAGCTTGAACTGACATCAGCAGGTCCCTTATTGGGATTAAGTGGCTACAATGTGTATCCTGTAAAGGGGAAGGCGGTAATTGAGGCATGTGAGACAAAATATATAGAAACCATTGTATTAATACAAAAATAAGTCAATGAAGAAGGTAAACAAGTAAAAGAGAGACTTACTTGCAGGCAGTAGGAATATTCAACAAATATTTTGCTATACTTCTAAATATTCAGGCTGAAACAAATAAAATCCATGGTTGGATCTGTCACATAGTGAATAAAAAAGTTACAGTTATTTTCCAATGAATTCAAAATCTGTGGACTTGGAAGGACGAAACGAGGAGCCACTCCTGCTAGCATTGTAACCTGTACACAGAACGTCTGGTGAACACAATTTTGCTAACTTACCATACCTTGCTGGATAATATAGCACTGTTAATGGTAGCAGTTGATTCAAAAGTATGGTGGTAGGTGTAGCATCCTCCCCAGCCCGGGAGTATGCAAATGAGCATGCCACATATGGAACTCCATAAGAGACGTCTTTATTCCTCAGTATACGATCACACATTGCACACTCATTACATCATATCGGCCACACCTTACCACCACCCAGCCAGTTATGTAATTTCTTGTTAAGTCCACCCAGAACCGTAAGGGTCCTAGTGCACAAAGTTTAACTACACTACAATAGGTCTTCCCTGGGCTGCAGTGGTAGAGAGGAGTATGGTACAGGTCCATGAGCCAGATCTCGAGGCAGGCCTATTTTCAGTAGCCATGCACAAAACAGGGAACTTGATGAATGCTGGGGGCTACATTAACACTGAGAACAGTTGCTAGGTGCATCCATTGATGAGGGATGTGGGAACCTGGAGCCTGGAATGAGCTTTTGGCAAAGTTGAGGATGAGACTAATTCACACCTAGAGGAAAAGCAAAACTGTTGCTTTTGACAGTGGCTCTCTGACCTAATCCCCCCTCAGAAACACCCTCTGTAAAGTCAATTTCGAGGCAAAAGTAGTCACCCCAAATTTGTGTGCCCACTGTATGTTGGTACTTCTATTTTCCTACAATCCGACTGACGGACTCAGCAGTGGGACTTGTGCAGAGCAGCCTGTTCATGTATCACCCATGTATTCTAATGAAGGAGCTGCTTTCACATCATTTAGAATTACAAGAGAGTCTAAAGTAAAATTAAGACTTAACACTTGATCTGAATTAACCAATCCAACATCAAACCAACAAGGTTATTTAAACAAACTCTTCCAGCAAAGTATGGAACTGCAGGCCTCCAAATTTACTAAGCCTGTGCGGAGTTCGCGGAGTTTCACTCTGCGGAATTCCACTGAGTCAGTGAAAAACTCTGTGGAATTCCGCGGAGTTCTGTGAGCTGGTGGAGTTCCCCTCTATCACTGGCATGTGGGACCATCCGTGTCATTGTGATAGAGGGGGAACATTCAGGCCTCTTTCAGAATGACATGAATGCATTGCACCTCCTCTGGACCCGGCTCTTGAGGAAGTAGGATTCTCAGGAGCTTCATTCACCACCGACGGAAGACAAACAAGTCTTCCCGGATCCCTCCTCTGCGGATCCAGTAAGTGCCATGTACCTGTGTGCCCCGGGGCTCCTGAGCAGGAGGGGGTTCTGGCAGGGAGTGCAAGCGTGTGTGAGAGTGTGCAGCGTTGTGCATGTTTACCGGTCCTCGCACAGATTCTGGCATGTGTTCAAGTCTTTCCTGAGGTCTGCGCATAAGTGCGCCAAGGCGCTAGGACTGTATGTGCCTTATGGCTCCAGGACTGTGTGTGATTCATGGCTGCAGGACTGTGTGTACCTCATGGCTCCAGGACTGTGTGTGCTTTGCGGCTCCCCACAGCGATGTGTGAACAAAAGCCCTCGACTTGTGGTTGCAAGTGTGCACAGGACTCCCGGGTGGCCTTGTGTAGTTTAGTGTGTTTGCGCATCAGGTTATCCTGTTGTCTTTGTACCCTGCAGAGATTCCCCGGGGTCTGCTCTGTCTTTGCACACTGGGGGTTCCTAGACTTCTCTACCATGATAGACTACAACTCTTTTCCGTGCTTGGATTAGGCCTGGGCATTGAATTCCGCTCCGCTCGCGGAATTTGCGAAATTTGGACAATTTCGCGTTCCGCGGAGAACGCGGAATTGCCATCAATTCCGCGATCCGCGGCGAAGCGGAATTATTTTCTTGTTCGCGCTTTAAAAATGCATTCTAGCGCGCGCGATTATGACTTACCGGGATTCCTGCGTTCGCCGACGGGTTTTCCTATTCGTTCGCGTGCGCCACGAGATTTCGGTAGCCGGCCGCGCGATCCTGCGAGAGTTTGCGATCGCGAACACGTCATTCGATGCGCCATCGGACAACGCGAGAGTGTGCGATCGCGAACACGTCATTCGTCGCGCCATCGTGCACCACGAGAGAGATTGCGGTCGCGAACACGTCATTCGGGCGCGCCATCGGATTTCCGGCGGAATCTTTGTAAACCTGCGATCCCGAACACGCAAAATTTTCAATCTGGAGAAGAATAATATCGCGAGCAGCATAAAACCTTCTATAAACTGATGATTTCCATGGAAAAAAAACCTCAGATTGATATTTGGGTGTCCTTTTTTTTCATTTTTTGGGCGGGGGGAGAGGGAGGAAGTGCCACAGAGTCTACTACTTCCTGTTCCTTTCCAGCAGGCTCCTCCCAGTGCTTTCTCCATCTCTTGTTCATTTTTCACTTGGATTTGAGCTGGAAGGATCACTGTTTGTGTCTGCTGCATCATTATCATTTGATTTGAGGATTTTTGGATTTGAGAATTTACAAGTAAGTTGGTGTTGTTTGATTGGGTCATTGCAGTTGCTGCAATTACAATTTTTTAATTTTCATCATTTTTAAAAATAAATATAGTGGTGGGTAGCCACTGTAGCCAGTAGGCCCAGAGCTAGTCATGGGTGGGTGCATGATGAAACATGATGAAACAACTGTTCCTTTGCTGTGTGATGTATTTTTTAATTTCAAACATCATTTAGGGGGCATGGATGGCGTTGGATTGAATTGCAAAATGTGTATTTTTGGGTGTATTTCAGTTTTTGTGCTGTGTGCTAAATACATGCCTTAGTTGTGTGTGGTGTGCTGCAGGCCTTGTTTAGCCCTGTGGATTTTCGTTTTTGCATTTTATTGCATTACAGGCAAAGCAGTGTTGTTTACCATGCATCCTTTGCCTGGCTATTATAGGTCTGTTTTCAGTACATTGTTTTCCAGGCCTCCTGCTTGTTGCTTCTGATTTGTGAGTGTCCATGTGGCTGGTAGCCATTTCTGGTGGGAGTTATAAGTGTGCTGCTTTTTTGCCATATAGGCCTGCATGTGTTTCCTTTGTGACCTAGGCTTCTTGTTGTTGTGGACCTGGCCATGAGGCTGGCGGCCATTTTGAAGCCAGGCAGTGTGCTTTTGCCATAGGCCTGCATTGTCTGTCTTCAGTTTCTTGTTGTTGTGGGCCTGGCCATGAGGCTGGCGGCCATTTTGAAGCCACGTAGTGTGCTTTTTCCATAGGCCTGCATTGTCTGTCTTCAGTTTCTTGTTGTTGTGGGCCTGGCCATGAGGCTGGTGGCCATTTTGAAGCCAGGCAGTGTGCTTTTTGCCATAGGCCTGCATTGTCTGTCTTCAGTTTCTTGTTGTTGTGGGCCTGGCCATGAGGCTGGCGGCCATTTTGAAGGCAGGCAGTGTGCTTTTTGCCATAGGCCTGCATTGTCTGTCTTCAGTTTCTTGTTGTTGTGGGCCTGGCCATGAGGCTGGCGGCCATTTTGAAGCCAGGTAGTGTGCTTTTTGCCATAGGCCTGCAAGCTTGTAGCCTAGTCTGCCAACAGGCCTTTCATCCAGTGGGCCCAGAGGTAGTCAGGGGTGCATGAAACAACTGTTTCTGTGTGTTCTGTTGAATATAAACATCATTTAGGGCACATGCATGGCATTGGATTGAATTGCAAAATGTGGATTTATTTTTGGGGTGTATTTCAGTTTTTGGGGGTGTTACATGCCTTAGTTGTGTGTGGTGTGTTGCAGGCCTTGTTTAGCCCTGTGTATTTTCGTTTTTGCATTGTATTGCATTACAGGCAAAGCAGTGTGGTTTAGCATGCAGCCTTTGCCTAGCTATCGTAGGCCTGTTTTCAGTACATTGTTTTCCAGGGCTGATGCTTGTGGCTTGTGATTTGTGAGTGTCCATGTGGCTGGTGGCCATTTCTGGTGGGAGTTATAAGTGTGCTGCTTTTGCCATATAGGCCTGCATGTGTTTCCTTTGTGGCCTAGGCTTCTTGTTGTTGTGGGCCTGGCCATGAGGCTGGCGGCCATTTTGAAGCCAGGCAGTGTGTTTTTTGCCATAGGCCTGCATTGTCTGTCTTCAGTTTCTTGTTGTTGTGGGCCTGGCCATGAGGCTGGCGGCCATTTTGAAGCCAGGCAGTGTGCTTTTTGTCATAGGCCTGCAAGCTTGTAGCCTAATCTGCCAACAGGCCTTCCATCCAGTGGGCCCAGAGATAGTCAGGGGTGCATAAAAGAACTGTTTGTGTGTTCAGTTGAATTTAAACATCATTTAGGGCACATGGATGGCATTGAATTGCAAAATGTGGATTTATTTTTTGGGTGTATTTCTGTTTTTTGGGGTGTGTTACATGCCTTAGTTGTGTGTGGTGTGTTGCAGGCCTTGTTTAGCCCTGTGTATTTTCGTTTTTGCATTTTATTGCATTACATTACAGGCAAAGCAGTGTGGTTTACCATGCAGCCTTTGCCTGGCTATCGTAGGCCTGTTTCAGTACATTGTTTTCCAGGCCTCATGCTTGTTGCTTGTGATTTGTGAGTGTCCATGTGGCTGGTGGCCATTTCTGGTGGGAGTTATAAGTGTGCTGCTTTTGCCATTTAGGCCTGCATGGTTTTCCTCTTGGCTTACTGCTTGCATCCATCCCCTTTGCCAGCTGCAGCTCCCTGAATGATGTGATGAGCAAATAATTTATTGCCAAACAGGGTCCACTTCTATTACATTTGTATTTTGGTTGTCCTGACAGTGTACACAGTATACCATGAAAGCCCTTATTGACAGTCTCACAAATGGCTACACTAATTTATATCTTTTATTTGTTTGTTTGTACTACTAGTAATTGAACCACAACAACAAATGCAACATTTCACTGATGTTCTTCTCCTGGCTTCTTTGCTTTTAGGTGCACAAAAAGACAGAGGAGGAGGTGTCATCATCATCATCACCCGTTGTACTGCCAGGCTGAAGTCCTGCTGCGCGTCACGTCCACGTGTGACCAGAGACATCTCTGCAACTTGTGCACCTGCGTCCTGCTGACATCTGAAGAAGATGGCCCCAAAGAAAGGTACAAGGTCCTCCAGTAGCAATAAAGTTGCCAGTGAGAAGAAGGGAGAGAAGAAGGAAGTGGCACTTGCCAAGACTGGGGTGCCGGCCGATGTGTTTTTTGGTAAAAAAAAACTTACGCCTGCAGCAGCGGTGTCCAGCGGGGACCAAGCTGGGAGCAGCACCTCTGCATCAGTGGCCCCACCCCAGCAACCTAGGCCCAAGCCCATGACTGTGGCAGAGGTAGCCAGTCTACTAACGACCAGTGATGTTGAAATGTCATTATCGCAAAGTAGTACCCAATCCACGCACTCGCAGGCGCAAACTCAGGAGATAAGTGGGCAACCCCAGCCGCAACCCGAACCGCAGCTGGAACTGCAACCACAGCCGGAACCACAGCCGCAACCCCAGCCGCAGCCGGAACCGCAACCACAGCCGGAACCGCAACCACAGCCGGAACCGCAGCCGGAACCACAGCCCACAATAGTAGCTGTTCCACCTGAAGTAGGGGCAGTTCAGGAAATCGAGCTTTTTGCAGACGGAGAGGAGCAAGCCACTGTTCCAGAAGATCCAGTGTCTTCCATACCCCCAGCAAGGAAAAGGAGGCTTAGTACATCAACTTCTTCTTCAAGCCCCGCTTCTGATGATCTAGATGCCACTTGGAAGCCACCAGCTCAGCCTGAGAGTGATGCACACCACAAGACAAGGCTAGTGAAAAGGAAGGTTCCCGAAAGCCTTACAGTTATGGAGGTAGATGTAGACGAGGGGGTGATGATGATGAAGAGCCAGTCATCACGAACATCACTCCTGGGCCTGCGGAGATGGAGACCAACATTATTAGACTATCCCAAATCGCTGCGAGGGATGTAGCACGGATACCACCAACACAGGTAACGCCAACACGACCTCCAGCTTCCATATTTGCCTTTGCAAAGGCCCGGCAGGGACCTACATCAAGCTCAACCACCACCTCAGTAGGTGGTGGTAATGTAAGTGCACAGAGTCAAATTCCATGCACACCCTCCATTTCATCTGGTATTGAAAGTGGCACCTCCAGCAGTGCCAGAAAGTTCTCCTCCCCAGTTTGGGACTTCTTTTCGGTTAGCAGTAAGGAGGAGAACATTGCTATATGCTCAATTTGTCGGCAGGCTGTTAGGCGGGGTAAGCTTGGTACAAACTATGGTACCGGAGGACAAACAAGTCATCTCAAAAAACACCACACTATCAGGTGGGAGGCTCACCTACTTCACTTACAAAAAAGTAAAACTGGACCCATTGCTGTTGTTGTGGATGAAGAAGTAGGGGAAGATATGATCGCGGAGGAAGGTCAACAAGAGGGAGACATTTATAGCCCTACCCCCAGCAGTGTACTGGTAACGCCCGCATCCTCAGCAACATCTCAGTGGCACAGTAGTAAGAGTCAACATGAGACAGCAAGGCAACCGGGCACTGCAATGAGCAAAAGTGCAGCGTCGTTGAGCCTAGCTGGGTTCAAGAAGAAAGGTGCAGCAGTAAGGAAAATATTCCAGCCTACCATTGACAGCATGCTTTGGTCGGAGGGGCAGTACCAACGCAACCACCCAACGGCACGGTTGTACAATGCGAAGCTCGCTAAAATGTTAGCGCTGGACCTTCTCCCTTTTTCATTTGTGGAAGGGGTGGGTTTCCTTGAATTTGTGTCAGCCATCTGCCCTAAATGGAAGGTTCCCAGCCGTTCCTATTTTGCCCGAGTTGCTGTTCCAGCACTACATCACGATGTGCTTGAATTGGTTGGACAAGCTTTGCAGCAGAGTGCTGTTCACAAAATCCACCTGACAACAGACATGTGGACCAGTTGCCAAGCCACTGATTACATGTGCATCACTGCACACTGGGTCTCTTTTGTGGGGGTTAGAGACAAGCTATCTGAAGTAGGTGCTGTTGACACAGCTGCAATTTTTAATGCTTCTCGGAAACATGCAACTATAGCCATGTTCGCCATGGAGAAATCTCATACTGCTGAAAACCTTTTGGAAGAGTTTAACAACAAGGTCTTTGAATGGCTGCGCCCCAGAGGGCTTCACATTGGTTTTGTTGCCACGGATAATGGCAGTAATATACTTAAGGCCATGACGCTTGGTAAGTATTTCAGGGTCCCGTGTTTGGCGCACTGCATTTACATTATAGTTCAAGACTTTCTGAAAAAAGAACCCATAGTCAGCAACTTACTGACCACCTGCCGCAGAATATGCACGCATTTCAGCCATTCTTTTAAAGCCCGGAAGCAGCTGAGGATCATTCAACGTGACTATAGAATGCCAGTCAAAGCACTAATCCAGGAGGTGGCAACACGTTGGAACTCAACGTATTACATGCTTGACCGTCTGTTTGAGCAGTACAGACCAATCAATGATATGTCATGCAAAGGGCGGATGCTGCTGTGAAAGGCATGACCCTTCAGGTGGACCAATGGTGCCTAGTTAAATCTCTTACAGAGATGCTTCTTCCTTTCGAGGTCTTCACACGTGAAGTCAGCAAGGAGGACTGTACTATGGGCCAAGCTATCCCATTGTTGCACATGCTAGAGCAAGAGCTGAAGAGGGTGTGTGAAGCGTACATAGGTGTGGAGGAATAAAAAGAAGCATACCAGTTGGCGGAGAGCTTATCATGTCGCTTAAGTGAAAATGTAAGGGTGCAAAATAAGATTCTGTCACAACAACATTACATTTGTGCCACAATTCTGGATCCACGGTACAAAGCGGCACTGCACAGTAAGACATTACTCCCTTTTTCAGAAGTGGATGTTGCCCGGTACAAAACTTGGATAGCTGAGGCAGCCAGTACATTGGAAAATGAACGGCTGGTAATTAAAGGCCTCAAACCCACATCAAGTACTGCAGCAGGGCATCCTGCGTCAAGTTCAACTTCAGAGCCTGTGGGCAGTGCATTTGGTTCACAGCTGTCACCAACACTATCGACAACAGCAAGAACCGGATCATCATCAGCCCCAGTACAAACGGCACAGAATTGGTATTTACAGCAAGAACTTGCTAGGTCCAGTGCTGATGCAAAGACAAAGAGGGCACACTAAGTTTAGCACCCCTGAACATTGACCGAATGGTCCAGGCCTACCTGGATGACCCAACAGAGGTCTACATTGATCAAAACCCATTGCGGTATTGGTATGGCAAAAGGGGCCAATGGCCAGTGCTCAGCAGGCTGGCGATCAACTATCTGGCTTGCCCTATCGCAAGTGTCTCTTCTGAACGTGTTTTCAGTGCTGCTGGTTCCATTGTAACAGTGAAAAGGACCAGTCTCTCACCCATAAACGTGGAGAGGTTAACCATGATCAAAATGAATCAGCAATTTATACCACCGAATTATACAATACATGAATCACCGCAGGAAGATGAGGACAGCGGCTCAGGTGATGGAAGTAGCGTGTTGGATGCTGATTACCTACTTCTGGTTGAACCTCCAGAGTTTGAGGACGAGCTATACTTCCCTGACAGTGACAACTAGGCTTCTAGTTCTTACTGTGGTTCTCCCTTATTTACTTCTATTTCTGTGTCTGTCTTTCTGTTTGGAAACTTCAAATCACAACAAATCCATCACCACCGTCTTCGTATTTTATTGCCTTATGAGTTTCAGCTCTCTGCATTTCAGTCCACTCCTCCGAGTCCTGCTCCTCCATCCTCCTGAATCGACCTAAATCTATTGCCCTCAAGCCAGATGATGATTGGATGTAGCATAATCGAAGAAAACCTAATCTTGCCTCGTTGAGTCTCTCCAAAAGAAGTGGAACATAATGATGACTACTATAGCTATCCCCTTTCAGAGCCGATACAGACTGCCCATTAACTGAAGATGAGAAGGAACAGGTAATGAATGATGACATGCATTGGACGCTGACTGAGTGATTTGTGTTGTTGTTGTTTGTAGTGCATGAAGGTAATTCATTGTGTACTATTATCTAATCTACACACTAAAAGTAACCCAATGCAATGTTTCTTTCCAATCTGGTTTTTCAATAACAATTTTCTACTTCTACTGCAGGCCGATCCATTGCATTTTGAATATGGAAAGGGGACTCAATCTGTACACTACTGCACACTGAGTTGGACAACACACCATGATGATGACCACAGTGACATTAACTCTTCGCACTCCAGTCACTCAGTACGATCCGAGATGATTGATGGAATAACTCAGTGTGTTTCATGAGTGCATTACAAGGTAACCAAGTCAACAACAACCACTGCAGACCTACATGTCTGTGTAGTGGTGGAGTCGAGTGTGGTGGTATGGTATGACTGACAGCGGGGCATTGATTTAGTCACTTAATTTGTAAAATGCTATGTTGCTGTATATCTGCTTTGTCTGCCTCTGTCAAAAAAGGTACGCTAAATGGAGGATGTGTCACGGGTGCCGTGGGCCTGCTCAGTCCTGTTGTTGTTGGAGGTTAATGTTGGAAACAGACTAAGTTAGACATGATGTATCCAAATCCATGCCGCCTCTGAAAGTGTTCTTGTTGCACTCCACCGTAATTTAGGCATTTTTTTCTACTTGATTTTTCAATATCCCTTTGGTTTTCCCATCTGCAATTATAGGCCGGCCCTTACCCTGTGCTACACTGGGAAAAACAACTCTCACTTACCTTACCAATGAATCTACATGTGCCAGGCAGGCAGTGGCGTCACGCAAGATTGATGGCCGGAGCGTCCATGGAATGGAGGACCAAGACGAACGCCGAGATGCAACTCCCCATTTTTACCAGGATAACATACAGTAACAGTATCAACTTTCATCATCTTTTAAATTTCGATTCTTTTTTTTGTCTTCAATCATTACTACTGTGTGTTGTTGTTGTTATGTTTGCTCTCTGCTTATATAATTCAATTCATCCCTACAGCATTTTTTGACTTTTCTTTGCTATCTTTAAGCCCGGGCGGGTACAAAAGAACAGAAACTGTATGTAATTCGGGTCTCTCTGAGGGCAGACAGGCAAGGCAAATAGCATAATATACTGCTGCCCTGTACTGTCTAATTGTCTAGTAGTAGTAGTTAGTAATATCATTAACCATCAAGTTATCATCATCATGCATGCATTTCCTTTTTCTCCCTTAACTGATTTATGGATATGGTTGTCTGCCAATATTGTGTTTTGTTGTTGTCCATGCGTACTGTTTTTCTTTCTCAAACCTTTCCCAAAACCCCCTTCCCAACCATTCTTCAAACCCTAATCCTCTTCCCCCGGGCTGTGTGGCTTATTGAGGTGTGACTAAATTAAATGTACACCAATAATTTATCACACGCTCTGCTGGGGCGGATGTGGCTAAAGCAACATAAATGCATTTTCAAGGCAGGGCGCGGATCTTCTTCTGCTTGCCCACCCTCCTATGAGCAGTATATTTGGGTTTTTTTACCAAAGGAACCGAATCCATCAGCATTAAATGCCATCATAGATTGGATTTGTCATCATCCGAAACAGCACTAACGGTTACGCTTGTGTCGAGTCACGGACCACGGTGTACTGTAGGCCTAGTCGAGTGACTCGACACAGCTAGAGTTTGTAACTCTATGTACTAGGCTATCCCCGCAACCATTATGTTTCCTTGTATTTTGGCATATTATTGTTTGGCAGTAAGTTCCGTACTGTACTTTGTTCTACTACTCCTCCCACAGTCTCTCTCAGGCGACTGACTGTCTCATTTTCTTTTATTTGCAAGTGCTACTGCCAGGGTCTACTACTACTACCACCACAACCATGGCATGTTGGGAAAGAAAACCATCACCACCATGCAGCCATCGCCGTGCCCAAGTTAAACATCAAGCACAGGTAAGAGAAGAGGTTTGGGTGAGGCATAATTAATAACGGATTTTTTTTCATTAATTCTATTTCACACACCCTTTTGAGTCCAGTTGCAGAATGCATAGATTATCAGGGGAGACTGACAGTACTAGTAGGACAAGTCCCTCAGTGATGGGTACCGCATCTGTCTGTTTGTGTCTTAGTAACTCAGCCAATTATTTAAATCAAACACTGGCTGTGGCACTGCACCAGCAAGGAAACCGTGTGACGTAAAACAGTAACCCCACCCACAAAACATTAACCACATCGTATATTAAGTCTAAATATGTAATTTAATACCCTAACAAAAATAAACTATGTAAAAAAATCCCACAACACCTGACCCACCCCCTCCCTAACCCCAACCAATGTTCATGTCCCGCAACGAAAAAGTCCAACAAATGTCCAAAAGTCCAAAACCCAACGCCCGATTCCCACCCACCCAAATAAGAACTAAAAAAGGGGCAATAAATAAACGGGGTCTCAGCGGGCTCGCCTCTCCAGGACACGGATGCGCTCCTCCAGGCGGGCCACGCGGTGCTTCAGCGCGCGGCAGTTGCATCCACAGTGGGGTTGGGCAGCAGTGCTTCTTCCTGTGTGGCGGAGGGTGGCTGACAGGCGGTGACGCCGTAAGACTGGGGGGGTGTCTGGGGCCCGGGGCATTGGAGGAGGCTGCAGCTGCTGCCGCCTCCTCCTCCTCCTCCTCTAGAACAACCAGGCGCCGGTATTCGGCCTGTATGGCCTCCAGCTTACGGCGCCGGGCCTTGGCTGCCAACTCCTTCCTGTTGACTTTAGGAGTAGCTATATCAAGAAGAAAAAACAAGACTATTGTAAAATATACTCTTAGCAAAGCAGTCAGACAAATACATTCTACACATAGTGGCACAGTAGCACTAGCAAGCACAGTACGTAACATTTGTGGTATGTATCTATCCTCCCACTACCTCGGCCTCGAACATTTGGGGGAGTTTCAGGCATTCCGCCACCCATGCATCTGATTCATATCACACACCTATGCATGCATGCCACGTATCCTTCTCTGCCAGTCATAAACATAAAATCTCGCCCGTCCTGCCTCCTTCCACCCTTCTTTCCCTTTTCGTTCAACCCATCCATCAAGGTCATCTGATCAGACTTTTATTCTTCTCCATAAAAATTTCACAGCTGAGTTGAAGTCCGATAGAGGCCATTGGTTACTCTCAGACTCCTGTCGCTAATGCTATTGCTAATGCTGCTAAGTAAAGGGTGTCTTCTTCAAACGGCGTTCACAACTACTTCTTACTTAAGTCTCAACAGTACAGTATACATTACACCCTTGCAGCGAGTGTAATGTCAATAAGTAAGGATTAGGAATATAACTTACCACCGCCCGCCACTGCTGCTGGCTCACCCCCTGCAGCTACTCCAACTGCTGCATCGCCTGCACCCTCAGCGGCCTCGTCACCTTCACCGCTGGCCCCGGTACTGGTGGTCGGTAGTACGCCTAGAAAAAACATTACACATTTTTCAGATGCCATATACACCTCCCCCTATTTTTCACTAGCATGAATGAAAAAAAAGTTAATACATATACAACATACATCACTAGTATAAATCAGGTAGAAGACTAGACACTAGTAGTGTTATATGGTCCCTAGGGTCATTTTAGTCTTTGCTAAGTTACCCCGAGCCATGCAACCATTTTAGCTCTGTCTTTTATTTTTGCGCAAGTTACCTCGCAGCTTGTTGTGAAATACGCCTTTGAGGCCACATGAGCTCATACTGCTACTGTCTGAGCACTGCGTACAAGGTCGAGAAACAAGCGACTTTGTTATGGAGTTATGGTGTTAGTCCATATTGCTTATCCATAAAAAAAAAAGCAGTTTTTGAAACGACTGAGAAATGCTTGCACTATACTAACGCGCACCATTTTTCTCATTACAGACGGAAGATTCACTTATAAGAAGAACCAGAGCTTTGCAGAGCTTATGATGTCACCACTACTAGGTTCTTCTAAGGTGAGGGCTCCCCAGAATTCTCACATCTCCATTTAGAATTTTATATAAACTAGATTCCTACCAAGGGAGGGTGGTTCGCCCACCACTGTTCAGTTATCATGATCTCGCCTTTTGGCTTCTATGGACTTTTAGTTGTAAGTAACTTGTAAGTCTAACTGTAACAATGTTTATTGTTTTAATCTTATACATTTTGCTGTTGCTGCTGCATTATACAACATACAGAGCTTGTCAGTTGGAAATAAAAAGAAACCTTTTGAACTTACATAGACTCGGTGGTATTTGGTGTGGACTTACACAAGAGTGAGCAAAAGGGTGTGCATTGCTTCCGCGACAGAGGTTGGGAGTGTTATGTTGTCTGGGTTGTCTACTCATTGGGTATTTTGGGGGTGGGGGGCCTTTCGGAGTAATGAGACACTATAACAAGTTGGTCAGGGGATTGTGGTGGCTTCCGATTGAGGTGTGAGGAAGGTCCAACCTCCCATCACCAACAACCTATTTTCTTGTGCAAAGTTCTGTATGTGCAGAATCCCTACAACAGTAGTAGTATGTCCTATCCTATCTAAAATTCTAAAATTTGGTTGGGCATTTTCTTGGTGGGAATTGTCAAAAAGCCTCAAGAATAAGAAGACTAGAAGTAGTAGAAGAGGACAACCAAAACTCAATGGCTATAGCTATTGGTGAATGAGTTTAATTTAAAATATTTGAAATAAAGAGTGGGCAACTGGGCAAGCTTGGCTACAGACAGACTAATAGTAGTAGTACAGAGAGTCATAGCAGACGCAGTTAGAGGCAGGGATAACAAGAATTTAGAAACAGATAGTATAGAGCAAAGAAGATTTTGTAAAAATTCGAATCAGGATACCGAAATAATAGTTCGGAAAAAATAAGGTGCAGGAAAAGTTTAGGAAATATAATTATTAATATTAACCACTGGTGGACTTACTGGGGCCAGCAGCAGAGCCCTCGATAGAGGAGCGGTCCTGTCCCTGGGAGGCATCGTCCAGATCTTGTGGGCCCACCGCCTGCGACCCCGTCTTCTTGCCCCTGGGTGCTGCTGATCATGTAAGATTTCATAAAGAAAGAGACAAAAATTAAAGTTTGGTGTGAAATAAATAAAATATTTTAAAATAGGCACCAAAAACATTTTTGGTTACAAAAATTGCAATAAAATTGATCTATCTGATCGACTGGTAGTATTGCGAGATTCACGGACCGTCTAGCAAGCCTAACTACCACCTGACCTAGCCCACCGATTCCAATCCAGACGGGCCAATTGTTCAGTAAGTCTGCATTTCCATTTATTTTAGTCCTCAAAAATGCATAGATGGAGGACACATGCATACATTTTTGCATACACCAAATTGTTGGCTGGTTGCTGCTAATGTTCTGCTAGTGATGATATAAGCCTATTAACACTCAGTAAACAAACTACAAAAGGTTCTGCTAAGGACTGGGGTAAGCATCACTCAGCAGCCCGTGACGTGACAGAGGATGCGTCACGCACACAACTTAGAAATTACCAACTAATAAGTAACTAAACCTATCAATCCACCACTATCCCTTCTTAGTGGCACGAGGACAAAGGAAGGACTACTCTCTCTAGCATTACATCACTTAAGTTCTCTAAAGTAAACTCTTACATAATCATCAGGCCAAGCGATCGCAAAGTTGCAAACAAGTAAGATTAGTAGCGTCGAGCGCCTGTGTCATAACAATCACAGATTTTTAAACGTCATTTACCTGCAATGTAAGCAGCAGCATTCTTGCTGGTCGGAGAAAAAAAATATTCGCAATATATAACACAGAGCAGAAGAACACAAAGTAGTAATATTAAATAGCTACTCACCAAGCCCCGGGACCTCCACTCCTAGCAGGTCCAGCAGGTCCTGCTCCCGGTCCAGAATATCGGACCACCGGTGCGTCAGCTGATTCTGGGTGCGCCGGACACCAGAGCAGCGAAACACTGCCCGCTGCACCTTGCCCCACCGCTGCCGACGCTCCCGGAGCCCGTACCCGGACCCAGGCCTGCCGCCTGCTGCCAGGGTTAAGGGGAGGTGGCGCTGAACAAAAAAAACCAGTGCGGCCACCTCCGCCTCATTAAATAAGGCCCGTGCCTGCACCCCTCTTTGGCGCCGTCTTCCGCAAGGAAGGCGGTCGCGGCTCTGGCTCCGACTTCGAGCCCTGTGGCTGTGGCCCTTTGCCATGGTTCTGGGTAGGCGGGGGACGGAAATGAAAAGGTAGGAATTAAATAAAGTAAGTAAAAGAAATGAAAAAGCAGGTAATAGAAAAAGTGTGAAAAAGTAGTTAAAAACACACAAAAAGTAGAGAAAAACTCAAAATATAGAATCAGGAAAATAGAGAGATAGATAATAAACAAAAAAGACCCAAAATAAGTTTACAGAAACAAAGGATTGAAAAGATAGAGGGAGGATTGAAAAGCAGGCCCAGAACCATAGAAATAGAGTGAAAAACAAGATGGCCGCGCCCATTGCGACCGCATGGGCAAGTTCGCGCGATATTTCCCCCGAGCACGCAAAAGCGTCGCGAACACGTAATACGCGTTCCCGAACAGGAAACCCTTATCGCGAACGGGCGGGAGCATGCAATACGCGACCCGGAACAGGAAATACCATCGCGAGCGGGCGGGACAAGTGAAAACAAGATGGCCGCGCCCATTAGCGACCGCATGGGCAAGTTAGCGATATATTTCCCCGCGAGCACGCAAAAACACATCGCGAACGGACGGCACAAGCAATTCCGCGATTTCGCGGAAGTTCCGCGAGCTCGCGGAATTTGTTAGAATTTCGCGAGGATTTGCGTAACGCGACTACGCAAATTCCGCCCACCCCTGGCTTGGATGTGACGTGGACAGGGCAGAGGCGAGGTGTGTGTGTACGTGCACACCGATACATACACGGGGGGCTCTTGTGCGCACACAGTACAAAGCTCGTGCACAGACCATAGGGGAGCCCTGATATATGCATAGGCTGGTGAACACATGGCCCAAGGCATGTGGTACAAAGACCAAGGTAGCTGTCCAGCATACTAGGGGTGAGCTCGCGTGTCGTAAACTCCGCTCCGCCGATGGTCGGCAGAGTTTTTTTACTGAACTTCGCACTCCAAATGGAGTGCGGAGTGCTAAAACTCAGTGAACTCCGCTGGCGGAGCGGAGTTCACCGCTCACCCTTAAAATGTACCCCAGGAGCCTCTAAATATGCCAGGACAAAATACCTATCTTTTTTTAGGGTACGATGTTATTATTATTATTCGGATTTATAAAGCGCCTGGTTACCCCAAGGTGGCCTCCCCGTGCTAAATAGAAGGTGATAAGAGTTAGGAGTTAGAACAGCCACGTTTTCAGGAGTTTTTTTAACTTTTCAAAAGAACTGTAGAGCCTAAGCATAGCAGGGAGGGAATTTCATAGTTTTGGACCAAGCTAAGCAAAGGAGCGACCATATTAGCTCACCTTATGAATCCGAAGGACAACTGCATAGTTCAGATTGCTGGTTCAGAGAGTCCAATTAGGAAGGCAACACCAGTGACCTAAGTTACGGTCCAGAATTATAAATGGCTTTGTACATATACCACAGTGCCTTAAACTGGACACGGTTGCCAATTGGGAGCTAATGTAGATCGCAAACATGGTGAGAAACCGAGGAGTGTTTAGGTTGATTATAAAGTAGCCATGCTGTCGCATTCCGACCGATGTGTAATATGATAAGTAAAGTTTCTTTGCACCCAAATAGAGATTGTCAAACCCACAAGATAACACAGCGATAACTCTCTCCAGTGAAATTGCCCATCATTTAATCCTGCCTCCCAATTTCACAATAGTAATTCTTGAGCAAGTGCGGAAGGTATTGTCACAAAGCCTCCAACATCCAAGGTAAGCCTTTTCTTGTATCCACAAATAAATACCACAGGCCTCATTTATGAAAAGTGTTACATCGCCGGGGAAAACCAGCGATGCAAAACTTTTCCTAGTGCCATCCTTGAGACACCATGGATGCGCCGTATTTACTTTATGGCGCTCCATGTCACAAAGATTTAGACAGGTCATTATTCCTGATGTATCTGTGGGTGCAAAATTGGCACATTGCTGGAGTGTGTCTGAAAACAGGTGCAACTCCAGCAATGTGTTCTTTCACATGGGACAAACCACATGTGAAAGGGCCTGTGTCACTCTGTACTCCTGCTTGAAGCAGGCGTAAGGATTTGACGCTGTGGCATCCTAGAAGTGGCATAGTGAAATCTCATAGATTTCACTGCGCCACTACTACGAGGCTTTTTTGCGGGGGAACACCCACTCTGCATACATTATACCTGACACAGTTATAATGTAGCGCAGGGGTTTACAAAGTAACACATCTGCCTAAATGCATTACTTTGTAAATGGGGCTCAGTGTGGCGCATATTTTACGCCACTGCAGTGTCACAAAAAGTGACGCAACAGCGGCAGAAGGGCTCATAAATAAGGCCCCACATTTCCACTCTTGATCCAGATATCACATGAGTTATAAGAACATCACTTCAACAAGCCATCATCCCTAATGCTGAAAGGCATGCAATCTTGACAAATCCCTGTGGAGCCATACAGGTCCATCTTGAGGCTCCCTTGTATGAATAAAATTGTGGAGGGTGCGGTCACACAAGCTTTTGTCAAACAACATCTTACATGACCAAAGTTCAGGTTTCAGACCAGGAAACAGGACAGAAACCACAGTAGGAGACATCTTGTAAGACTTGCTTTACTCTGCCAACACCACTGAGCCAGAAGTCCTAAACTGTTCTTAGCTATCTATGCAGATACAGAGGTCTTCTCCTGGAATGCTTAGAAGGTGGGTAGCTGATAGTATGGTTATTTAGTGGCATTAAATACTGCTCTCAAACCGTAGTCAACAGATCTTAACTGGACTGTTCTCCTCATCCCATCACCAGTAGTATACAACATACATCACTAACATCTATACTGCTTTTATAATTTTTATTAAGACCATTAGCCCTCATTACCCTTCACCACCATCTGCAATTCTAAATGTATGCTGATTATATTGCCCACATCTGACTAGGTAACCACTCCAACCAGCAGGGTGTTTAGAAATTGTGTTCCTGGTTGGCAGAGGTATGCACCCTGTCCAAGCAGGAACCACAATCCTAGTCGGGGTAAGTCACAACACACCCTAAAATACCCTGTGCACTCTCTCTAGTAACTTGGCACAGAGAAGTCAGGCTTAACTTAAGAGGCAATGTGTAAAGTATTTGTGCAACACTTCAAACAGTAACACAGTGAAAACATAAACAAAAAAACTCCAAACCAGGTTCAAAAACTAGAGCTTAACTTTATGAATAAAAAAAGACCAAAATGACACATTTCCAACAAGTAGAAGTCTAGATATGAATTTTTAAATTATAAATGTAAAATATTATTTAGAAGCAGTGAGTACTTAAATGGGTTATCTGGTCGCGCTGTATAGGGACAAAGCCAAAAGTTCAGGCTGACAGCGAGTAAGCATAGGCGGGATACAGAGACCCACTTAGGCCTGCTGAGCCAAAGTGCCTTGATCCAGGATTGTGTCGACATTGAAGAAGATGCAAAGTGCAAACAAAGTGATGCGTTGGTGACAGGCCACACAGTGGGCACGATGCGTTGAGATTCTCCACGCAATGGTGCTGATGCGTTAGTTCCGAGTGTTAAGCACTGGTCTCAAAGGCGATGTCCAGCTACTGCTCCCGCAGCAGGCGATGCATCGATTCCGAAGGTGATGCGCTGGTTGCAAGTGCAATGACCCGGCTCCGTTTCACAATTTGACGAGGATGCTCCAGTTCTGATCCACGCAAAGGCGAAGGTGCGCCAGTTCCGACCAATGCAAAGGTGAAGATGCACCTCTTCCAATGAGGATGCGTGCGTTCTGGTTGTAGAAGCGCCTTAGGCAACACTTCCAAGGGTCCAGGACTGAGGTGGCACCACTTGGCAGGGCTGACTCACAGCTTGTAGAGTTTGGATGCAGATGTAGGTGGTTGAAGGCTTTGATATCCCTGACACTTATAACAGGAGGCAAGCCAGTAAGCTCTTGGAGTCACTCTGGATTCAAGTGATGCAGGTCCAGTCCTCACCCAGGCAGAAGAACGTCAGGCAGCAGGGCAACACAGCTAGGCAGAAGTCCAGCAAAGCAGCAATCCAGCAGAGTGGCAGTCCTTTCAGCAGCAAAGCAGCTCTTCTTCCTGGCAGAGTGGTCACAGGTCCAGAGGTGTACTGAAGTCATGGTGTCAGAGGTCCAGTACTTATACCCAATTGTGCCTTTGAAGTGGAGGAGACTTAAAAGACGTACACAGAATTTCTCCCTTCCTGCCCTGGTTCCAGACTCACTGCAGGGGAGAGGGGAGCAGCTCTTTGTGCGTGGACAGGGCCCAGCCTTTTCAGGTGCAAATGTGAGGCTGTGCCCAGCTCCTCCTTCCCATCTCCCAGAAAGGCCCATTAAGACACACCTCAGCTCCCTTTGTGTGTGACTGTCTAGGGGAATACACAAAGCCCAGCTGTCACCCAACCCAGACTGAACAGAGACAGGCAGCAGGCACCAAATGGCTAAATCAAGTAAATGCCAACTTTCTAAAAGTTTAATGAACAAGGAAGGCTTGGGTCCATACACTACCTGGACTAGATCCCTCTTAAACTATACTAACAATGAAAGTGTAGAGAGAGCTCATTTTCTTAATTAATCATCCGTGACTTCACTGCTCTGTTATGAAGCCTGTGTGTTTTTATTTCCCTTCTTTTTTCAAAACTTTTTTTATCAAACAAGATTAGATCATTATTTGCACGTCATCTTGTCGGGCAACACATATTTTCTCAAAAGATTATTAAACAATAAAAACAATAACTCATAATGCAACACCACAAAATGCAAATCACAATTCACATTACAATACATAAAGTAGTACATATATAATACAATTGCAAGTAACCAGTCCTTATTTTGCAAATACACCTGGCGGACACTTGAAGATAGTCCCAGAGGTCACTGCCTCTTGTCCTGCCTGTGTAAAAACTCAGGGAATAATTATTTCAAGGGTGTTGTCTTTATGGGAACAAGGAGATGTATACATTCCCTCGTGGCACACCCAGCTGTTTCTCCCATGAGCACAAGCCAACGCGTTTCGAACCCTATCCTGCTTGGGGGTTCTCCTCAGGACTTGGACTTGGTCTTGATAAACTGAAAATTAAAACCAAAAAATTGTATATTTTAATGTTGTGTCCCTATACTCTGCACACACTCCCAACTCACTCTGTGTTTGATTAAGAAATTGACCTACTTTGTTTCAGCTGCTGGTAGGCCCCTTTCTTTCAACACTGTTTAAATCTCTTTCAGTTTCCCTGTTTATAATAAAATGATAGATTGTTATACTCCAGAACAATGTACCATTAGTTAGTAGTCATTAATGGTTTAAATAGACTCTCGACCTGTACCTTAGTTGCTCTTTATGTTTCAAATGTCAGGAATCCTTAAGGCACTTCAACTTCCGTAGTTTGTATATGCTGAAAGCCAAAAGATTGCAATTCCCATTAGGAACTTTTTTAATGTCAGTGCGCTTCAATACAAGCTACCGCGCTACTGTAGTGCGCCAAATTGTGTTGAAAGTTCGAAAATCACAGGCACTGCGCGTGTTCTTTTAAAGGATTTCTAACTCCAATTCACGGTGCACAGAGACTGCAAGTTCGCTGCGCGCGTTCTTAACAAAAGATTTGTCACTTTATCAGCCCATGGTTGCTGCATAATTCCCCAAGCACTTGCCTTTCAAGATCTTCTAGATAGGATGCCGTTCAGCTCTCCAGTCCTCACGTAGTCAGTACTAACAATTGAATGGCAGTTATGTTGGTTTTGAAATTGTGTCGGCAAAAAGCAAAGCCCGGAATGGATCAAAAAATGAGTAACATTACTCATTGCATTCTGGGTATCGTAGTGCACATCAGATTAGTTTTAGCCAAATGTCTCACACCCTTGTGATTTCTGACAGTTAATTCAACCTCACGTAGTCAGTACTAACAATTAAATGGCAGTTTTCTTGATTTTGAAATTGTGTCGGCAAGAAGCAAAGCCCGGAGTGGATCAAAAAATGAGTAACATTACTCATTGCATTCTGGGTATAGTAGTGCACATCAGATTAGTTTTAGCCAAATGTCTCACACCCTTGCAATTTCTGACAGTTCATTCAACCCCCGTATCGCTGTGTCAAATTTCATGATCAGATATGCCTCTTTTTGACTCAGAAGTGTATCCGGATCTCCCCTCGATGTTGATTTGATGGAACATAGAACTGTCCACTTAAACTCATTCTCAGAGTGATTGCTTGCAATGAAGTGGTTCACCATAGGTGCTGTTAGAACCTTATTTTTCAGCCTTGAACGATGTTGTATAATTCTTTGTCGTACTTCCTGACTTGTTTTCCCTATATACATCTTTCCACATGGGCAAAGGATTGCATATATCACTGTTCAAGTTGTTGCCATCACCAACGACTCCATGAGGGCTGGCTTACACTCACTCCACACACATCCAGCACATGCGTCACTGTACATGTAACCATGCCAATAAAGGTGTCGAGCGCACGTGCCCGTAGCCAGTTCAACGAACTATCTGAGTGTGTCCGTGTGCTCATGATGTATGCATTAGGGCCCCGGGCCCTACAACATTACATTGTGCCGTGTACAGAGGACGCAGCCATGTCACCGCAGGCAGCGGGTGAGACATTGCACATGTAGCTTTGTCATCCCCCACTTAATACGTAAGAGGAGTGAACTGGGGCGGCGTACGCCAGTCCAGCATGGGGGTGTGGATGATTATCCCGTGGCTCTGGGTGTGGTTCAGTACTGGAAATGTGCAAAGGCATGTGTCTATGTCACAATGTGGGTCTACGTTGGGGAGTGTAGGTGGTCCGTGATGGGACTTAGACACCCACGTATGTGATCTAGTTCGGATTCCATGAGGTAGTACCCCACCCGCACATGTTCAGCCACCCCCTTCTGGCAGTCTGACACCTGGCCTTGGAATGCGATGTGTGCTTTGGTGGGCTGCTGGGAGCCAGCCGGGGTGGTGGGTGCGTCCAGCTGTGTTGTCTGTGCAGGGGTGGGGTATCCTCGATGCAGCGGTGCTGCCCTGCTCCTGGAGGTCGATTGCCTAAGATGTCCATGGACTGTTGTAGGGTGTCGGTGTCGGAAGTGTGGAGGTCCTCTTCAGCATCACTGTAGAGTTGTCTGGTCTGCCCTGCTGGAGGTGTTGTGTGTCCCTCTGCAATGTGAAGGGGAGATGCTTGTTGACATTGTGTTGGCATGTATGTTGCCGCATTGTTCAAGTTTACATACAGACTGCATGACAATGTACATTGTGACTGTTTGGGAGGGGCGGACTATTTGATGCGGGACAGTGGACATTTGGACTACATGATGTAGGTGAGGTTGTACACGTACATTTGCATCTCACAGCTTCCTGCTATGTCAGATGTGATTGGCCATTTTCTACGCACAGGCGGACTCAGTTGTGTCCTCTGTTCTGCAGTGTAAGTGTTGCACTGTGTACCACATTGTCGTCCATGTGGATGTGCTGTCATTGCTATGTGTGTGTGCTGCATTGTGTGAGAGTCGCACCTGCAGCTGTGATTTTGCTGCCCCTTATCCCTTGGAGGCGGTGTGCCTTTGGCTTTTGTGCTTTTAAGGTGCTGTGATGTTGGCGACTTGGGTCATTTGTGCTCTTGGACGGTTTTTGTACTCTTGTGCATTGTTTGTCTGCAGATGTATTGTTGACGTCAGTGGTTGTTTGTGCACGTGGATGTGTCAGAGTGTGACCTGCTCCTTTCCGGATGTGGTCCACACTCAGCTACCTCAGTCTCGTGGCGTGCACAATGTCATGGTGATTGTACTCCAGCCATGCTGCTCTTCATGTGGTGTCACTTGCATTGTCATTGTGGCTCTCACATATGCATCTTTGCTGTGTTTCGCACGGGTGCATGTGTGTGTTTTGGAATTGGTGATGTGTGGGGTGGGACCCCTTTGGGCACATGGCGGACGGGGGCCTACTTGATGTTTGTATGTGTGCTGCAGTGTGCCACGGGGATCAGGGACATGACCCAGGGTCATTGTGGGTGTGCGGTGTGCTACACGTTGTTGTGCATGTATGCCATTGTGCCCGTCCCCCCCGTCCCCACAGTCCCTGTTCGTTACTCACCCTGTTGATGTTGTGTCAGGTCATGTCGAGCAGTGTCCGGACTCCCGACTCCTTGCACCGTCTCCACACTGATGACTGTGGCCCTCCATTTGCTCCAGCTCCTCCTGTGGCGCAGGACTCCCACCTCCATTCGCCGTTGCTGCCTTCCTGTTGGCAGTGGGTTTCTGCTTGGTTTGGCTTTTCACATCGTGCCAGCGCATCTTGGCCTCCTCGACACTCCGGCTGCATTCACGATGGGATGCCATCTTTCCGTCTGTATTGCCAATGACACGTTGGTGGTGACGGATGTTGGACTTGGCCCTTTTTGCAGGGTCATCCCTGAACTTTTTGCCTTCCTCCTGTATTTCTCTGACCTGTTTTTGTTGGTTTTATGACTCTGGGCACTTTACCACTGCTGATCAGTGCTAAAGTGCATATGCTCGCCCTATTGTAAATTGATGTGTTGATTAGTGACTCCATGATTGGATGATTGGTTTACTTGTCAGTCCCTAGTACAGTGCACTGAGTGTGCCCAGGGCTTTTAAATCCAATGCTGCTGGTGGGCTTGCAGCACTGGTTGTGCCACCCACGGAAGCAGCTTGTAAAGTGTGTCTCAGGCCTGCCATTGCAGAGCCTGTGTGCAGTCTGTGACTGCCATGTCGACTTGGCAAGTGCACCCACTTGCCAGTCCCTAAACCTTCCCTTATCTTCATATCAGACACCCCTAAGGTAGGCCCAAGGGCAGGGTGCATTGTAAGTATAAGGTAGGACATGCCCTGATGTGTGTGGCATGTCCTAATAGTGAATTACAGCCATTTTCGTTTTTCACTATTGCAAGGCTACCTGTTCTCCATAGGCCAGAATGGGCAGTTTGATTATTACACCTTATAATCCTAACTGACCCAGGGAACATGGTAGAAAAACGAATTTAGTATGCCTGAACTCAGAATGATAAAATACATCTTTTAGTGAAGTTGGTTTTAACATTCTGTGTTTGAAAATACCACTTTTAGAAAGTGGGTATTTTCTTGCCTAAACTTCCAAGCCTGCCTCTGCTAGGTTGTGTATTCCTTGTCTGGAGATTGAGTGACAGGGGCTGGGGGTGGCTACAGGAGACAGGGTGAGTCAGCACAGGGCTGAATAGAAAGATCTGCATCCAGAGTGGAGGGAGGAGTTGCACCTGGGTCTGAATAGGGCTGTGCCTGCCTTCCACAATGCTGGCTCCACCTCCTGCCGGGCGGCTGAGCACTCTGCCCCACATTCTGAAAGGAAAGAAGGAGTCAGAAAAACAAAGTGCTCCAGGACTGACCAGAACTGGTTTTGGACTAGGCAGAGGCCTCTCTGCCTTCAGAGAACAAAGAGAAACTGTGTATAAAAAGGGGACCCAGACCCCTAGGAAATTAGATCACTTCTGGGAAATCAAGAAACCTGTTGCCAAGGAGAAGAACCGGAGAAGCTGAAGGAGGAGTACTGCCCCTGTGCTGTTTTGCTGATTGGGGTTGGCCTGCAGTGGTTGCTTTCTGCCAAGGACAGGAGAAAAGACTTTGCTGTGCTCTGTCATCTTGAAGAAGAGAATCTCCAAGGGCTTGAACTAGAGCTTGCCTCCTGCCTGAAGTCTCAGGGATACAAGACTTCACCAACCAGCTCCCCCTGCATTCCCTTGCTGGGAATTGAAGTGCCTGCTGTTGTGCTGGGCCTTCTGAGAGACTGCGTGTCGCTGGGAGCTGGAAGCGCGACGCAACAACGAGAAGCGTGTCGCCGCCGCAGCCGCGGTCATCGCATCGCCAAGGAAGCGAGACGCCGCTGCCGCTGTCATCCTCGCATCGCCGAGCGCGGCGCATCACCGGAGAAGCGGGACGCTGCCACAGAGGTCATCGTCGCATCACCGGAGAAGCGCGTCGCAGGGCCTGTCGCGGCTCCAAAGATCATCGAGTCGCCGCACGGCCGTCGGGCGTGCACGCATCACACCAACGTTGTCGCATCGCAACCAAGACGCCATTTTGTCGCATTGTACCGGAGAAGAGTATCGCATCGAGGTGCCATCTTGTCGCATCGCACCGGAAAGCAGTAAGAAACCGACGCATCACCTCCCCACACAGTAAGGAAGCGAGCATCAACTCCCTGCGCAGCAGTAAGGAACCGACGCATCCACTCCCCTGAGTGTAAGGAACCGACGCATCACCTTCCCTGCGACCCTTTTGTTTTCTTTGCGTTACGCATTCAAGGTACATTGAGAGTAAAGTGTCGCATTTACAACTTGAGAGAACTGAACTATTTTATAACCTTTTAAAGTCTATTATTGAGTACAGTATTGTGGATTTTTGCTATTGGGTCTTGTGATAAGTCTATATAAAGATTACGTATTTTTACATAACCTGTGTGGTGTCCATCTGTAGTGTTTTCACTGTATTACTGTATGTGTTCACAAATGCTTTACACACTGCCTCTGAGATAAGCCTGTCTGCTCGTGCCAAGCTACCAGGGGGTGAGCAGGGGTTATTTTAGGAGTGTATCCCCCTTATCCTGACTAGAAGCAAGGGTCCCTATTTGGACAAAGGTGCAAACCATTGCCAACTAGAGACCCCCAGTTCTAACATTGGTGGTCAGCGGTGAGGATTTGGACTTGCATTTGTGATTCATATACAGTGATTGGTGTACACTACTAGTGAGTGCAGACCAATACGCGATCACATACATTTGGATAGGACTTTTTTCCTTGGGACCTTTATTTTTGTTGAGAACTGCCAATTTTCACAATGAGCAAAAAAGGATCCATTGCACCTGCAGATATTGAATTTGAAGAAGATAGGGTTGATACCTACACTGTGCCAGAACTCAAAGCTGTTTGTAAAAAGTTTAAAATCTCTATGAGAGGCCTCACCAGGAAGGAGGAGCTTCAAAAGGCGCTGAGGGCCTGGTTGGAAGCACGGAATGCCAGTGGGCAGCCCGAGGAGCCTGTGGAGGAGGCAGAGAATTTAGATGAGCAGCTTGAGGGGCCATTAGGCTTACCCGGGAGGAGAGTGCCTTCCAGGGAGGGCAGCAGTGTTTCTCAAAAGGGCCTGTCTCCAGAGGAGCTGGAGGACAGGGACAAAAGCAGGATGCATGAAATGGAAATGGCCAAACTGAAACAGGGAAGCCATGATAGGCTTGAGCACAAGAAATTGGAGTTGGAAAGTAAGAGGTTGGCCATGGAAGAAAGGAAGATGCTTTTAGAGCATGAGAGAATGATGAGGGAGTTGGAGTTCAAAGCCAGGGGCTTAGGGATTCCTCCCTCTGGTGGCAGCAAAAGTGAGTTATCTAGTGCTGAGGGAGTAGTACACACACCCAGAGATGTGGCGCCTGACTTGGAGGGGGTTAACATACACCAGGAGGTTCAAGGACATGAGGTAGCTCCAGCAGTGCGCAGTGTCCCTGAGAGGAATAGGGAAACTGACGCAGGGATTCATGGTCCGAGTAGCAGGAGGGACACTCTACTGACTCTAGATGGGAGGTGCAGGGAGAGTGGTTCCCCCACAGTTGAAGTCCTGTTATGTGAGTGTGAAGACCGCCCAGAAGAGTGTGGGTTGAGTGACAGAGACAGTCAGATTCTGTCTTGCCAATCTGAGAAGAGTGGTGTGGGGTACGTGTGCGAGGCACTGGATGGTGAGGTGAAGGATAGTTTGGTTAACCCCTGTGGGGACTGTGTGATCCAATTTTGGGAGAGCATATTGTAAGTCCCTGTTTTCCAGAGCTATGCCAACACCTGTTGGAGAGTGAGTTCTCTGACCCCAGGGAGCTCACATTGGAGGCAGACCTTTTGGTGGATTCCAGAGGGTCTGAAGAGGCATTGGGGAGTGACCCTAAGAGGAGTGGCTCAGGTGTCTTCCAACCCAGAGTGGTGGGAGAGGTTCAGTGTAGCCCAGCTAGGTCCCGTGGTAATGGGAGGGGTGTAGGGACTCACGTCCTGTCTCAGTGGAGAAGGAGTGAGAGTGGGGCTGCGTGTCCCAAGGAGCCCGAAACCCAGTCTCAGAGCCTGGATGGTTCTTTAAGGGAACACCAGGTAGGGAGCCTAGGCTGTCCTGATGGGCCGCCTGTGGAGGAGGATCTCCTAGTGTCTAGAGAACCTGGAGCGTCTGTAAATGGAGCTCCAGTGTTTCTGGTGTCTGGCAGTGCCGCTCCAGTTGGGAGGGTGCAGAAGTCCAGAGTGAGGGGTGAGAGGGGAGAGAGTCCCCAGTGGAAGAACCAGTGGGTCAGGGACCAGCCAGAAGGGCTGAGTCACCAGTGAATGACCATGGTGACACCACTTCTGTCCTGGGGGATCTTCACGCGCGGTCAGATGGACAGGGGTCGGGAGATCTGCGCCAGGCGGACTGTCACACAACACATGAGAGATGTGTTACCCTCTGGGGGGCATGCGTGCTCCCCAGGAAGTCCTGGTGCGCCAGGCAGATTATTACACAACTCTAGAGGAGTGTGTTTCCCTTGGGGGGGGGGTTGGTGTACCCTCCCGGAAGTCCTGGGATGCCAGGCACAGGTCCAGCCTAAGGGTACAGACCCTGGGTTGGAGGGCCAGGTTCAGGGTGTCCCCCCTGACCTGGAGGAAGGGGCGGCTGCTAACAGTGCCCCTACCAGTTTGTCTTCTGGGGACACCACTTCAGGTGGGAGGGTGCAGGGCCCCACTGAGGGAGGCGGGGAGAGGGCAGCCTCACCCCTGACCTCTGCCCAGTCTAAGGGTACAGACCCTAAGCTGGGATCCCAGTTGCAGGATAGAACCCCTGAACTGGTGGGCGAATTGTGCAGGACACCTGCCACAGGTGCCCTGACAATTCTGGTAGGGGGTACCGCTCCTGATGGGAGGGGGCAGTACTCTGGAAGGGGGTGCAGAGGGAGGGAGTCCTCGCCTCTGACCCCGGTTCAACTAGAGGGTTTAGACCCTAGATTGGAGGACCAGGTTCAGGGTGTCCCCCCTGACCTGGACGCCCAGTTGCAGGATAAAACCCCTGAACTGGTGGGCGAATTGTGCAGGACACCGGCCACAGGTGCCCTGACAATTCTGGAAGGGGGTACCGCTCCACGTGGGAGGGTACAGAGCCCCAAGGAGGAGGACCGGGTGTGGGCAAGCCCCCCCCAGTCTCCAGTCCAGACGCCGGGTACAGGCCCGGGGCTGGTAGATCAGTGTCAGGATGTCATACCTGACCTGACAGGAGGGAGAATGGACAAAGGGTGCCAAGCACCTGGGGCTACTGCCCCCCGCTCTCTGACGCCACAGAGGTTTGAGAGCCCTGAGAGGCATAAGGCCTGGGTCTCATCCCTGACCGCTGTCAGTGGCCACTGTGGCTTGCTTTCTGTCTGTTGGGACACACCTGTGAGCAAGCTAAGGTTAGGTGCTGCACAGATGGTGTCCACAGGTGAGGATAAGGGTTCCCTATGGGTTAGCTTAGTGGGCCCTGAGAGTATGGACAGAGGGATCCAAATAGGTTCAGATTGGCGTAGAACTGGAGTATGTCCCTGCTGTTGCGGGCCAGGGTCCAGGTTCTATCGCCCAAAGCAGGGAAGCACATCAGGGTAGTGATTGGCCTCCCCTGCGTTTTGGCTGGAAGGGGGTTGTGTTGGACTTGGCCCTTTTTGCAGGGTCATCCCTGAACTTTTTGCCTTCCTCCTGTATTTTCTCTGACCTGTTTTTGTTGGTTTTATGACTCTGGGCACTTTACCACTGCTGATCAGTGCTAAAGTGCATATGCTCGCCCTATTGTAAATTGATGTGTTGATTAGTGACTCCATGATTGGATGATTGGTTTACTTGTCAGTCCCTAGTACAGTGCACTGAGTGTGCCCAGGGCTTGTAAATCCAATGCTGCTGGTGGGCTTGCAGCACTGGTTGTGCCACCCACGGAAGCAGCTTGTAAAGTGTGTCTCAGGCCTGCCATTGCAGAGCCTGTGTGCAGTCTGTGACTGCCATGTCGACTTGGCAAGTGCACCCACTTGCCAGTCCCTAAACCTTCCCTTATCTTCATATCAGACACCCCTAAGGTAGGCCTAAGGGCAGGGTGCATTGTAAGTATAAGGTAGGACATGCCCTGGTGTGTGTGGCATGTCCTAATAGTGAATTACAGCCATTTTCGTTTTTCACTATTGCAAGGCTACCTGTTCTCCATAGGCCAGAATGGGCAGTTTGATTATTACACCTTATAATCCTAACTGACCCAGGGAACATGGTAGAAAAACGAATTTAGTATGCCTGAACTCAGAATGATAAAATACATCTTTTAGTGAAGTTGGTTTTAACATTCTGTGTTTGAAAATACCACTTTTAGAAAGTGGGTATTTTCTTGCCTAAACTTCCAAGCCTGCCTCTGCTAGGTTATGTATTCCTTGTCTGGAGATTGAGTGACAGGGGCTGGGGGTGGCTACAGGAGACAGGGTGAGTCAGCACAGGGCTGAATAGAAAGATCTGCATCCAGAGTGGAGGGAGGAGTTGCACCTGGGTCTGAATAGGGCTGTGCCTGCCTTCCACAATGCTGGCTCCACCTCCTGCCGGGCGGCTGAGCACTCTGCCCCACATTCTGAAAGGAAAGAAGGAGTCAGAAAAACAAAGTGCTCCAGGACTGACCAGAACTGGTTTTGGACTAGGCAGAGGCCTCTCTGCCTTCAGAGAACAAAGAGAAACTGTGTATAAAGGGGACCCAGACCCCTAGGAAATTAGATCACTTCTGGGAAATCAAGAAACCTGTTGCCAAGGAGAAGAACCGGAGAAGCTGAAGGAGGAGTACTGCCCCTGTGCTGTTTTGCTGATTGGGGTTGGCCTGCAGTGGTTGCTTTCTGCCAAGGACAGGAGAAAAGACTTTGCTGTGCTTTGTCATCTTGAAGAAGAGAATCTCCAAGGGCTTGAACTAGAGCTTGCCTCCTGCCTGAAGTCTCAGGGATACAAGACTTCACCAACCAGCTCCCCCTGCATTCCCTTGCTGGGAATTGAAGTGCCTGCTGTTGTGCTGGGCCTTCTGAGAGACTGCGTGTCGCTGGGAGCTGGAAGCGTGACGCAACAACGAGAAGCGTGTCGCCGCCGCAGCCGCGGTCATCGCATCGCCAAGGAAGCGAGACGCCGCTGCCGCTGTCATCCTCGCATCGCCGAGCGCGGCGCATCACCGGAGAAGCGGGACGCTGCCACAGAGGTCATCGTCGCATCACCGGAGAAGAGCGTCGCAGGGCCTGTCGCGGCTCCAAAGATCATCGAGTCGCCGCACGGCCGTCGGGCGTGCACGCATCACACCAACGTTGTCGCATCGCAACCAAGACGCCATTTTGTCGCATCGTACCGGAGAAGAGTATCGCATTGAGGTGCCATCTTGTCGTATCGCACCGAAAAAGCAGTAAGAAACCGACGCATCACCTCCCCACACAGTAAGGAAGCGAGCATCAACTCCCCTGCGCAGCAGTAAGGAACCGACGCATCCACTCCCCTGAGTGTAAGGAACCGACGCATCACCTTCCCTGCGACCCTTTTGTTTTCTTTGCGTTACGCATTCAAGGTACATTGAGAGTAAAGTGTCGCATTTACAACTTGAGAGAACTGAACTATTTTATAACCTTTTAAAGTCTATTTTTGAGTACAGTATTGTGGATTTTTGCTATTGGGTCTTGTGATAAGTCTATATAAAGATTACGTATTTTTACATAACAACCTGTGTGGTGTCCATCTGTAGTGTTTTCACTGTATTACTGTATGTGTTCACAAATGCTTTACACACTGCCTCTGAGATAAGCCTGTCTGCTCGTGCCAAGCTACCAGGGGGTGAGCAGGGGTTATTTTAGGAGTGTATCCCCCTTATCCTGACTAGAAGCAAGGGTCCCTATTTGGACAAAGGTGCAAACCATTGCCAACTAGAGACCCCCAGTTCTAACAACGGACATTTGTTGTTGGTGCGCTGTCACCTCCGTGACGACGATCGGGTTTTTCTGCAGACTGTACCCCGTCTTCCTCTTCCTCTTCTCCTTGGCCTTCCCCGACCCCCAGGTTCCTTGCTGGTGGTCTGTGGGGCTTGTGGGGTTTGCGTTGACCTGGGCACTCGTTCCGGGTGCATCCATGTTGCTACGCAGTTTATTTTGTTTATGGTGTGTTTTTCTTGTTCAGCTTTTATAGTGCATTTTCCCGCTTGACGCGTGTGAATTGCAGGCCTGTCGCTGGTTATCGCAGATTTTTGTATCGCGGTTGGCCTCATCGCAACTTTATTCGCGCTCGTGTTTCGCATTTTTGCGGCGTCGCATTAATTTTAACACGGTCATTTGACGCGTTATCGTGGGACTATCGCATGGTGCCGCCAGGTTGGGAATACTACGTTAACACGGCGTTGTTTTCCCGCGATAGACTGCGATATGCAAAGTTGCGTTAAGCTAAACTTGCGGTGGTTATCACACGTTCTTGAGAATATGCCCCTTTGATTGTTAGTATAACTTTCTAAAAGTGGCATTTGCTAAACTATAATTGAAGATCCAACTTCCCTATAAATTGTGGCTTTAAATTGTGAGCTCAGTGACATCAAACTTGAAAGGTCAATTTCTTCAAAATTGGGAATTACACCTAAAAGATGTAATAAGGTAATCCCAATGTTACCCTATGGGATAGACATTTAAAATTTAAAAGCACATGTCCTGCCTTTTAGATACATTGCACCCTGCCCTGTGGGTCCTACGGAGCCTGCCTTAAGGGTGACTAACGTATAAAAAGGGAATGGTTAGGCCTGGCAAGAGGTTTATCTTGCCAGGTCGAAGTGGCAGTGAAAACTGCACATACAGGGTCTGCAACGGCAAGACTGAGCCATGGTTAGAGGGCTTATAGAGAGCGAGGCACAATGAGTGCTGCAGGCCCACTAGTAGCATTTAATTTACAAGCCCTGGGCACATGTAGTGCACTCTACTAGCGACTCATAAGTAAATTAAATATGCCAATTTGGGTAAGCCAATGTTACCATGTTTAGAGGAGAGAGCACAGGCACTATAGCAGTGGTCAACATTGTTAAAGTACACAGAGTCCTAAAACCAGCAAACGAGGTCCGCAAATGGAGGGGGGCAGGCAAAAAGTTGTGGGAAGACCCTAAGGCTGTCAGGTCTTAACACAGGTCAAAATTACTTGCCTGAAATGCAATCATTGGCAAATGAAGGGGAGACATATTTGTCTAAATGGGACAAAGACCAGAAATGTTGATGTGATTTTGGTAAAGAGCTCTCCTTTTCACAACCAAGTACAGTGGTAGCCAGAAATATCAGCTCTTCATGCTGAGAAGGATCCTCCTTTCTTTTCAATTGTGAGACCACGTTGAGTTCGCTGCAGCTGTTGTTTACCACTGTGCTCAAGAAAGGTGCCTTAAAATTAAAGGTGATGCAGGCAGAACCAACCAGCCACTGCCTGAACCTCTAAATTTGAGATTACATTACCTTTACTGATTCTCATAGTGCAGAGAAGAAAATTCAATTTACTTTGTCCAACTTTCAAACCATGATCAACTTGCTAAAGTTCATAACAGAGGCAGACCCTGTTCTATATTAACAGATGCAACTTAGTGTGTAACAAAAAGACCTGACACTCAGCCACATTCAGCCAAAAGAGTATCCTGGGCACATTGGTATGGAAATCACTGACCCCAGACCTTACAAACCAATGAAATCTAACATAATTCAAAAGGAATATGAAGGTTGTGGAGTGCTTAACCTCATTAATCTGAATACTCAAGACAGCCAGGGGAGCCGACTCTCCTTCACAGGTTGTGTGCCTAGTGTCCTCATATTTTTATTTTATTTATTTATTACAATTGTAAGGCGCAACAGCTACCCAAAAAGGGTTTCCCAGCGCCAAGCAGATCAGAGACTGAGATGAAACGGCCAACAGGTTATTGGTTAAATAGCCAGGTCTTCAATGATTTGCGAAATTGGACGTACTCTGTTTCATTTCGAAGAGCAATGGGCAAGGCATTCCAAAGTGAGGAACCTAGATATGCAAATGCCCTTCCACCCATCCGAGATAGTCTAGTTTTGGGAACGAAAAACTTCCCCTGAGTGGATGAGCGGAGATTGCGAGGAGGGACATATGGGCGGACCAGAGATTGCAAGTACTGCGGGGCAATCCCTATTTTGATTTTAAACATGTAGCTCAGGGCTCGTACAAAGGGAACAATCACAATATCCTCTCTGATAGGCTCCCAAAACTTGAAGGAATGAGGAAAAAAGCCTGAAACAAAGTGATGAAAATAAGAGAAATGTATTGGCTATTACCACAAACAGAAAACTAGCATTGGCAAAGCCAATAGGTCTGGTGTTGTCCGACAGCCTTTTGGCAATTCTTGTTTTGACATGGATTTTGCAACATTTATTGTTACGGAAGCTGTCGGGTGTTCATCAATCTTAAAAAAATAATCGACTAAAGGCAAAAATGATTTTGGGTATCAAAAAAAGCATACATTACCATAGTACTCCCTGGTACTAAAGGGAGCTACTTTGTTTGTGAATGTACTCATTGTGAAATGGCAACATGCCATTACTCATAGTGAAGTCAGCCAGTGGCTAAAGTGGGCTGACCCATTGCCTCTCGATGCATGCTTGAGTGGAGCAAGAAAGAAAGCAAGAAAGAAAAACTAAAAGAAAGAAATATGGAAAGTATGAAAGAAAGAAAGAAAGAAAGAAAGAAAGAAAGAAAGAAAGAAATCCAGAAAGAAAAAAGAAATCCAGAAATAAAGAAAGATGACAAGAAGACGGAGGGAGAGAAAAAAAGAAAGGAAAGGAAAGGAAAGGAAGATGGAAAGAAGGAAGGAAAGATGGGAAAAGAAGGAAAAATTAAGAAAGAAGGAAAGAAAGAAAAAAGGAAAGAAAGAAAGCATTAAAGAAACAATAAAGATGGAAAAAGAAGAAAGGAAAGATGGAAAGAAAGAAGGCAGGAAAGATAGAAAGACAGAAGGAAGGAACGGTAGAAAGATGGAAAGAAAGAAGGCAGGAAATATAGAAAGACAGAAGGAAGAAAAGATGGAAAAAAAGAAGAAAGAAAGAAAGGAAAGAATGAAAGAAGAAAAGATAGAAACGAGAAAGGAAAGAAAGAAGACAGAAGGAAGGAAAGAAAACAAAAGGAATGAAGGAAAGACATAGAAAGAAGGCAAGAACAAAGAGGGAAGGAAATGTGGAAAGAAAAAAAGGAATGATGAAAAGAAAGAAAAAAGAAAGAAAAGAAAGAAGGAGAGCAAGAAAGGAAAGGAAAAAGAAGGAAAGAAACAAAGAAAGCAGAAAGAGAGAAGGAAAGAAGGTAAGAAAGATAGAAAGAAAGAAGGAAATAAAAAACACTTTTATTGTTTTTAGCAATACAATAATTACAATTATCAAAAGAAAGAGGCCTGATTCTTAAAGGAAAACTTCAACTTTTGTGTAAGTTTACTATTTTTGGTATTCACAAACTACAAGTTTCATTTTACTAATAGTAATTTTACAACTGCGGAGACTTTGCAGTCAGGGCAGAGAACTCTGCACGTAAAAAGATAGGCCTATCCTATAGGGATGCACTCCTGACTCTAGAAGAAGCGGTAGCTGACTCTTACTCTCACATAAAGGAGGCCTGGGTGCAGGCGTTTGGTCTCACACCTGAGTAGAATCAGAAGATGTTCCAGCACACAAACAAGGGCACACAACAATCCTGGGTTGACTTTGTAGACGTCTCACTAAAAGCAGAAGGGTCAGTGAAAGGCAATACCATCACTACTTTTGATGGGCTATATAATCTGATTCCAAGCGGTCTGACCCCAGGCAGCTCAGTAAAGCAGCTGACCTGTGGGTACTCACCAAGGTGTCTAAAAAGTCCTATGGTGTGATTGCAAGAAAGTGGGTTCTCATAAGGGCCCCAAAAGTGCAACACAGGCACCCTTGCACTATTGTGCAAGGGTGCCTGTGTTGGCGCTAGGCAGCTGAACTCAGCGTCAGCGGTAGGGGAAATGCAGGGGTACGCCGCATTCTTGTGAATACAACACATCCCTGCGTTTTCAGAATGGAGAAGCGTGGCGTTAGCAATGTTTGCTTACTGCCACCCTTCTCCATTCTGCTGTAAATATGCCCTGAAGACTCATGCAGAAATGTTGGGTCTGGTTAGGTGGGTGTGTGGGGCCACAAAGGCCCAGACAGCCCACCAGGGACTTCAAGGGAGCCTCAAATCTGGAACAATGACTCAGGTTCCCATAACCAAGAGAAAAGGCAAGAGGTGTGGGAAAACAACCTCAAAACTTCCCATGGTCCAGAAGGAATCTGACCCCATGAGAAAACATTTGAAGCCTAAATGGGAAGAAGAGACTACCCTAACAGATCTGCCAGAATTCTCTGAGTTGTATATGGCAGGAGGAACCTCCAGGGAGGCATTCTGTCAAGCACAGAGAACATGCCAAGCCCTTAAAGGCCTTCCTCAGCATGTGGAAGTCCAGGAGCAGTGGGATACCAGTAGAAACCATAGGATTTACTGAAAGGATGGTGTCCGAATACAGTGTGGCTAGGGACACAGCTTCAGATACCAGGTTCATCTTGTTAGTGATGGACCATGGCAGTAGGTACCCTAAAGCCATACCTCTGAGGACGGTGACTGCACCTGTCATGGCTAGGACCTTGTTCCGTGTTTTTACCAGAGCAGGGTTCCCCAAAGATGTATTCTCAGATATGGTGAGGACAAACTTCAGGCCTGTGTACTTAAAGGATTTGTATGATGAGTGTGAGGTGACATTGAATTTCACCACCCCTAACAAACCCCAAACCAATGGTAAAGTGGAGAGATTCCACAGCACCTTAAAAGGTTTGATTATGGGGTTATCTGATAAACTCCGTAGGAAGTGGGATGTCCCACTACCATGCCTTTTATTTTCCTACAGGGACATATCACAAAAGGAAGTGGGCTTCAGCCCTCTTGAGCGTTTGTGTAGGTGCCTTGTCAGAGATTCCACAAGTCTTATCCAAGAAGGGTGGAAGAAACCTCTCAAGAAACCCAAACAATACATTGTGACCATGAGCTGGGCCTGCGCTCCCACATGGCTGAGTACATGAAGAGGATTAGCAAAAAATTGGAGGCCAACCAGGAGGTTATTAAGCACTGGCCAAAAAGGAACCTTGATGGAATACCAGCCAGGTCAAAAAGTGTAGGTTGTGGAGCAGGCGGCTTCCAGGGGCCCTAAATGGTACTTGAAAGGTTGGGTGAGGTCACCTACCTGGTGGACCTTGGTACCCCCAGACACTCCCACAGGGTGATCCATGTCAACCCTCTGAAGCCCCACTTTGACAGGGTGGATATGAACATGTTCATGGTCACTAGCGGAGGGAAGGAAGAGGAGATTGAGGTTCTCCCAGACCTCCTATCCCACAATGCCAAAGGATGGTTCAGTTGAGGGAGTAGTGCTCTACACTACACTGCCAGAGCAGCAGCAAAGAGAATGTCTTCAGTTGTTGGAGCAGTTTGCTGGACTGTTCTCACTGACACCTGGACTGACCCAGTGGTGTGTTCATGACATTGACACTGGTGACAGTTTACCTGTCTAAAACAAAGTATATAGGCTATCGGACAAAGTAAGAGCCAGCATCAAATAAGACGTTCCCAAAATGATATTCACTGTGTTGATTGAGGCCTCTAGTAGTCCCTAGACCAGCCTAACGGTGCCGGGGCCCAAGGTCAACCCAAAATCGGGTATCCCAAAACTGAGGTTCTGCGTGAACTACAGAGGAAATAATGCTGTCACCAAGGCTGATCCACATCCCATTACCAGAGATGATGAGCTCATTGGCTGGTTGAGGCTGCCAAGTGTCTCAGCATATTTGGTATGACTTCTGGGTACTGGTGGATTGCCCTGACTGAGGAAGCAAAGGAGGGATCGGCATTCTCAACCCCTAAGGGCCACTTTCAATTTAAAGTAATCCACTTGGCAGGAATACCTGACCCACCTCAGGGAAGTTCTGCAGGCCCTGCAACAGGCAGGTCTGACTATCGAAGTCAGCTAGTGCCATATACGACGGGGTCTGTGGTGTACCTGGGCCACCAAGTTGGCCTCTCCAGCCCAAGAACCAGACAAATATGCCATTGGAACCTCCCAAAACTCTAAGTCATGTCAGGGCTTTCCTCGGTCTGACAGGTTGCTGCAGAAGGTTTGTCAAGCAGTATGGCAACATTGTAGCCCCTCTGACAGAGCTGACTTTAAAGAAGCAGCCCAAAAATGTTATATGGACTGAGGAGTGTCAAAAGGCCTTTGATACCCCGAAGGAGGCACTGTGTACAGCAACTGTACTCAAGGCACTTGGGGGGTCATTAGGATGGCGGGCGGATAGCCATCGCAAGCCAGGCGGTGGCGATCCGCCCGCCATCTCCACCCAATTCACCCCCACCATATTATAATGGCGGGGGTACCGCGGCGGACGCAAAGTGCGTCCGCCGCTTTTCCGCCGGTCGGCAATTGTTCCGATTGCTGGCTGGGCGGACTGGGGCCTTAATATGGTGGCGGTGCCTAGCAGGCACCGCCATCCATATTAGGATGCTGGGTTTCACAGGCCTTTCCATGGCGGCTTTGCTGCCACGGAAAGGCTGGCGGTGAATTGCTTTGGGGGCCCGTTGCGGGCCCCCGGGGGCTGCACTTGGGGGGGTACCATAGGTACCCCCCTTCATTGCCATGCACAAGGTGGCAGGCACTGCGCGGTGCCTGCCACGTTGTGCATGGCAATGCACAACATGCCTCTTTCGCATTGCGGCGGGTGCTGCTTACAGCAGCACCCGCCGCAATGTCAACAATGCGGAATGCGACCGCCACGGTGGCGGTCGCATCCTAATTGGCGGTGCGGGACCGCCGCACGGCTGGCGGCCGGTCCCAGCACTGCAACGATGGCAGGTGGACTGATGTCCACCCGCCATCGTAATGAGCCCCTTGGTTTCAGAAAGGAGTCTGTGGGCCAAACAGATGCTTCACTTCATGGGACTAGAACAGTGTTATCACAGTTAAATGATGGCGGTCAGAATCAACCCATTACCTCTATTAGCAAGCAACTACTCCACAGAGAGCAGCGCTGGAGTGTCATAGAGAGTTAAGCCTTTGCTGTTGTTTGGTCACTGAAGAAGCTGCTACCCTACTTCTTTTGGGCTCACTTCAGGGTTCAAACTGACCACAGGACTCCCATATTGCTCATGCAGATGAAAAGTAAAAACCCCGAACTGTTGAGGTAGTCCATCTCCCTACACAACTGTGTATAACAGAAGGACCTCAGATACCAACTCTTCAGTATACTTCTGGACTTGTGGATAAACTGCCAGGTAGAAAGACTGCTGTGCTGCTACAAGGTCCACCACTCTGCTGGACTACTGCTCTAAAGGAACTGCTACCCTGATGTGCTGGCCTGCTGCCCTCTTGCCTGGGGAAGAAGAACTGGACCTGCAACTTCATCTGGAACCCAGGACCCCAGAGTGGCTCAAGGGGCTAGTCTGCTGGCCTCCCGATCTGAGCCTTGGTCACATAAAAGGCTCCTCAACAGCTCCTGGACCCATCTTCAGTGTGTTACTGACCCCCAAGTGGCCCATCCATGATGCCTGGCCTGCTCTTCTTGCCATGCCAACCATCACCCGTGACTACCGCCCGTGATGCTCTCCTTGCGCCTTGTGACCCAATACAACGCAAATGGGATTCTTGGCACAAAACTTTAGAAGGTAAAACTTCAGCTGGACTAATCTGGACTGTTTCTGATCTGCGCTCCATTGCAGTCAGCCTGAACGTTAGACTTTGGCCCTGTCCAAAGTGACCAGATAGCCATAGTTGGAGCTTCATGGCTTCAGGCACTATATTGCAGTTTATTCTTTAAAAATTCATAACTGCAGTTCGACTGATTGGATTTTTGTTGGTTTAGTCTTGCTTTATTTATTAAATTAAGCTCTATTTCTCTAACTTGGTGTGGGATTCTTTGTGTCTGCTTTTTTCACAGTTTTACTGTTTGAAGTGTTGCACAAATACTTTACACATTACCTCTATGTTAAGCCTCACTGCTCTCTGCCAAGACACCAGGTGGTGAACGCAGGTTAATTTGTGGTTTGCTTGTGCATTACCCTGACAAGGATTGTGGATGCTGCTTGAGAAGGGTTTCACTCCCCTCAACCCGTAACCCAATTTCTAACATTGGTGATCAGCGGTGAGGATCAGGACTTGTGTTTGTGCAGTGCCATACAGTGATGTGGTGTACACTACCATCCCATATCTAAGACAAATTCAAGTTTCAAATTCCACCTGATTGGCCTTTTTTGTTCTAAATTCATTCCTACTCTACCTTACTAATTGTGTCTGTGACCTTACCTGCAAATATGGAGGTTGAGCTTGTGAACCTGGAGAGCTACACTGTGGCTCAGCTCAAGGAGTTTTGCCAGGAGGGGCGGGGGTGCTCGCTAAAAGAAGACCCTAGAAGGTGGAGCTTCAAAAGGCCTTGAGGGCATGGGCTGAGGCCCACCTGTCACCAGTCACAACGGATGACCAGGAGGGAGAAAATGATGGGGAGGGATCAGAAGAGGACCTGCAGGAGGGTCTTGAAAAGCAGCCGGCTGAGAAGGGGCTCACCCACAGGATTGGAGATCCTTCACCGTGCAGGAAGCAGTGTGTCCTCTTGCAACCTGTCCCCAGAGGAATGGATGGAAAGGAAAGCAGAATGAGAATACAGGCAAGAGATGGCCAGACTCAGGATGGAGGAGAAAAAGTCTGAGAGGGATTTGGAGGAAAAGAAACTGTCCACGGAGGGAAAGAGACTGGCCATGAAAGAAAAGAAAGCCTTGTTGGCTCATGAGAGGAGCCTTAAGGAGCTGAACATCAATGCCAGGCAGGCGGAGTCCGGCAGTGATGGTGGCAGCATACCTGCACTGCCCTTTGGAGATAAGAGGGTCCATATTCCTAAAGGTCTGACTTTGTTGTGGGAGGCAATATTGACAAGGGATTTAAGGCTCATGAAATTGCCTTACAGATGCACAAGATTCCAGAAGGGAATTGGGGGCTATTCTGTGAAGGCACATCCCTAGAGAAGGGGAAGAAACCCTACTGGCACTATAAAACAGAGACAGGGTGAGGTATCCCCCATGAAAGAAGCCCTTGTAAGAAAGTATGGTCTGACCCCAGAGAAGTACAGATAGACATTTAGGGACAGTCAGAAAATGGCCCAACAGACCTGGGTGGATTGTGTGGATTTCTTATGCAAGGCATTGCATGGTTGGGTGAAGGGCAGTGAAGTAAAGGATTATCAGGGGCTGTACAACTTGATTGCAAAGGAGCACATGCTCAGTCTTTGTTTTCCAGATCTGCGCCAACAATTGATTGACAGTAATTTGTCTGACCCCAGGGAGCTTGCTAAGGAGGAGAACCGCTGGGTCAGTACCAGTGTCCAGAAGAAGGCATATGGGGGGGATCACCACAAGGACGGGCAGGGTCCCCATTAGAAGAAGGAGGTGGGAGATAAACATAAAAACAAGGAGTTCTCTAAAGGCCTCCAAACTAGTTCCAAGGGTCAGGACTCCCAATCCGCAGCCGAGGAGACAAAGAGATGGTTCCCTGATAGTAATTCATCAGGGAAAGCACCCCCCAAGTATTATGAGTGTCAACAGGAAGGGCACTTCAGGGGGGATGCCAAGTGTCTCAAGGGGTCACAGCCCCATACCGGTGGGCAGTCACTGGGGTTGGGTAGAGTAGCGTTTGGGGAGAAGATTGTCCCAGTTAGTAGTGGGGCAGTGTAGAGGTTACTCTAGTGTCCCTGGGTGACAGAGAGATGGTGCAGAGAACTCACATGCCTACCAATACTAGGAAATAGAGGCAGTGGGTCACCATCAATGTGCAGAGGGTGTAGGCTATGAGAGACACTGGAGCCAGCATGACAACTGTCAGATGTCATCTGGCGATCTCAGAGCAGGTACTCCCTAATGCATTCCACAAAGTTGTAGCAGCTAACAAAAATGAGAGTCTCTATCCAGTGGCTCTGGTTCCCTTTGAGTGGGGTGAAGGTGTCAAGTTGTCATGCCGCCCCTCGAGACAGTAATTATGTGATGTCATGCTACCCATAGACATTGGAGACATTGGTTATAGACCAGCTGGTTTGACTTTGATGACACTGGCTACAAGACATAATGACACTGGCTAAAGGCCATAACCCAGTATCGCCAAGGTTACTGCTGCAAGACTATATGGAAGGCTGAGAACACCATGGTAATATTTATTATGAACCCTGTAGGTATGCTGAAGTATTGTATAAAGGGGGTCTGAATTAATGTAGTCCAGCTCACACACTACCATAGCGCCAGCATTAGCGCTTTGGTCATTCTTTGTTTTGTGCCGATATTATATTGTCCTTTGGTTATTTCATAGCTCTCCTCATTGTGCTCTTCGCGTCTTGCGAGCGCACGTTTTTGCTGACGTCAGGATTGCAAGTGAACGCTCCTGCTCTATTTATACCGACCGCACCCTGCCACTGATGCTTGCAGTGAAGTCTTCTACCTTCGGCCAGCACCGTGTGCAGAGACAACGCATCCCGGTAAGGCATGTCTTTTCACATGCATTTCTTTTCATTTCTGGCACTGTATACATAGGCTACGGAGTGAGTCTTTGAAGTCTTTTGTATCTGCGCTCCCTTGAGGAGCATTTGAAAGTATTTTGTGACATTCAAACTATCTAGTGTGATGGAGCAGGGTTTCGCAAAAATGAAACCTGCTCGAATTAACAACTCCATAATACGTACTAACAGTATGCAGTGATAGTTTAACAAACACATTACATGAACACGAGGGAAACCGATTTACGCATGTGTGTACTAATGTAAACTAATGCATGAAAGAACTAGGCCGCACACTAAAATGCGTTTCGAAAGAAACAGAATTAATACATGTTTAAGCTGCATTTTATATTTCGCATCTTGCATCTTGCTTTAAAAATAATGAATAAGGCCGCATTTGCCTTAAGCTTCTGCTAGGAAAACATGTAACAGGGGATAGTGCAAAGGTGGGTGGTAAACAGTGAAAAGTGCATTTCTATGTAATTAATGAATGCTTATGTTTTATTTGCTGTAATGAGCTGAAATGGGCCTCCATTATTCTTAAGTTAGCCGGATAGAGGAGGGGCTGGAGTGAGAGCGAAAATGTCATGAGAGAGCAGCCAGAAGTGCTGAGTGCTGAAAAGAAGGGACAAGAAGTTCAAGGATACCCAGCACTGAATGCATTGTTCGTCTGCCAAAAGGATGTGACTGACCGTGGGACTAAAGACTGCTCTGTGGACATTGTTGGAAAAGATGTGCGAACATTTATTAAATGTATCATATAATAAGTCATGTGAATGAGTCTTTTATTAGGTAATGGGAAGGGATGTAGAATTATATTCATGAACAACTAATGCATGAAATCACAGTGGTGTGACAGACCACCTCCTAAGTCCACCAATGAACTGTCGAGTTTCGTGAAAATGTTTCAACTGATGTGGGACGGACATGTAGGTTTTAGGGTAGGGTTTTAGGGGTGTCTTTGGGGGTGTGGTTTTGAAGGTCGTAGGAAGGGAAGGTCGTAGGAAGGGAAGGTCGAAGGAAGAGAGGAGTCGTTCGTAGGGAAGGAGAGGGCCTGAGGTCGGATGCTGAGGAGAGAAGGGTGATGCGTCGCGGTCCGTCGGTTTGCAGAGAGGCCTAGCTGTTCCAGTCCCGGTCCCATTCCTGTCTCTAAAATCTTTGTTCCCTGGCTCTAGTTAGGGGAACCCCCACTGTCCCCTCAGCCAAGGTGGTGGTATTTCACAGATCCTTTGGGTTTGTATTATTCTGACTCGTATTTTTGCATAATTATTTGCAAATGTATTCTTGTCTCTGAAATCTTATGTCTCTTCATCGATCCACTCCGTCATATGAATATTGTTTCGCATTATTTTGCTGAAACTTATGTCTCTTCATCTATCCACTCCGTCATATGAATATTGTTTCGCATTATTTTGCTGAAACTTATGTCTCTTCATCTATCCACTCCCTCATATGCATATTGTTAATTGTTGATGAGGTCTGACACTGTTTGCATTGCTGATTATTGTTCTCTCCCTCTTGTGAAATTTCATTTGTTTGTACTTGTAACCGTATGCAATTGAGCATTGATGATTTACTTCAATTTGAGATAAACTTTATTAATCTTTCCAAGAGTCTGTGATTATTTAGCTGGATCACTGACAGAATATCGACTCACAGAATATCGTGTTCCCCAAATATCGGGACATAAATATCGATGTCAAAACTATCGACATCCTATCTTTATAATGGTAAGTACTAAAATATTGAGGAAAAAAAATATCGTTGTTAAAAATATCGAAGTACAAAAAATAGTTTTTTTAAATGTATAAAAAATAATGTAAAATAAATTAAATAATACATATAACTTTAAAAAATATTTAGAATTATTAGAAAATGTTAACAATTATAAGTAACAAATGTAATGTAAAAATAAATTAAACATACATATATAAAACGTAATATATTTACTTAATAATAATTAAGGGGCACATTACGATACCCGGCGTAAATAATTCCGCCAGGCATGGAAGCGGCAAAAATCCGCCCGCACACACCGCCTGAACACCGACCACGCCATTACGATTACACAAAGCGAATACCGCCATCGGCGGAAAAAGCACACAAAATACCGCCCGCCAACGTCCGAGTCGGAGACAAACCGCCCGCCACGGACGGAAACACGCACGACAACACAAAACCGCCCGTCCTCACGGCCGACACACCGCACGTGAAATTACGATCGCACCGACATGAGCGCGGAAAAACCACAAATATACCGCCCGCCAGCGCAAACAACGCCGATGAGAATCGACACGGCAGAAGCCATGGCGCCCACGTACCTGCACAGAAACCATCCGCACACAAAACCAATAGCACACAACATGGCCAACAAGTCCACACAGCAAGGCACGCACAAATACACAAGCACAGTACATATCCCGAAAACACCCCCCGGACAAACAAAAAATACAAAGGCCAGAACCCCAGACACAACACACCTGAAAACAACAGACCATGAGGACACACCCACATAGGTGAGTACAAAAGCAGCACTCCCACAGACCACAACCCCTTGCTACATTGCAAACCAGAGAGGAGAGGAGAGGACACAGTGACACAGCAAGGACAGCAGCACACCACAGAAACGCACACATCACTACCACCACCACCACCACCACCACCACCAAACACCACCACCACCACCACCACCACCACACCCCGGCACCACAAACCCCCTGCACATTACACAACACACACCGCACCAGCACCACAAACACCATGGCACCACAAAGGATGCCCAAGTTCACGCCCATGGAGCTGACGGTCATGGTCGACGAGATCATCAAGGTGTACCCACAAATCTATGGGAACATGGTCCAGCACACACCACTAGCCACCAGAAACAGAATGTGGAACCGGATCGTAGACCAGGTCAATGCAGTCGGGACCCTGCCCAGGAACAGAGTCGAGATTAACAAACGTTGGAATGACGTAAAGAGCCTGGTCAAGAAGAAGGAGGGCAAAAACAGAGAGCTGGCTGCCGTCACTGGCGGAGGGAATCCCGCGCTCTTTAAGACCTTCAAAGCGTGGGAGGAGAAGGTGCGAGTCGTAATCCATCCGGAGATCCTCGCCGGATTAGCAGGGGAGTGGAGGCTGGTAAGTACAAACTAATGTATACCAGCACACCGCTATGTACTCACATGCACTACCACCATGCCACAGCTCCCAGGGACAAACACCCCCATGTCCAGCACACAATACACAACACATCACACACACATGCAACAGACACCACCACACACAGCCCAAACCGAACAACTGCAAGATGCGTGGGGACATGTGTACACTAAGCCAGCCACGTAACCACCAACAGGTCCCCAAATATGCCAGAAGCGCCACAACGAGCACCCACCACACCCATGTGTCCGCCACAGCTGCACCAACCGACAAGTAACAGGTAAGTGGCAGGAACACAAAGTGCAGTGGGTGGGACGGTGGACAGCCCAAGTACAACACACACCAGGCCCCAGTCCCACAGCACAGCAAGGAGGAGCATCCCCCACACCCCACACCCACGTGTCAGCCACCGCAGTGCACAACGACAGCCGAAAGGCAGACATCACGGTCCACAGCAATCGGTGTCAGTGGGTATCCAGCCACCCCCACGACCCACAACACCCTCCCACCCCCACAGACCTGCAACATGGAGCACCCCCCGCTTAGAGCCATGTGGCATCCAGTACAGTGCACGCACGAACAACTTGCAGGTGGGAAACTGGACAGGGCCGGATTACTGGAGGCATGAGGACCGTAACACGACCAACACATGGGACATGTCACGTAGCAGACGAACACGCAGCACCGCCCACCGTCACGAACAAGTGAACAATGTGCACACGGACATGAACAACAGACTCACACCCCACATGACCCATCACAGACATAGCAACACCCAAGGAGCCACGTCTGCATGCACAAGCCACACTGAATATAGTACCACACGGCAGCCACTGTGCAACTCATCACACACAACCGAAACACCATTGAAGTCCTGTCCATGTAGCCCCAACTGCCTGTCAACCACACACCCCACAACTACGCCTATGTAAGACAAACAACACTAGACGCAACAGAGCGGAACAACATAAATGCACACGAACACCACTGAACCCATCAAACACACAGACACACCATGCACAAACAACATACCATCCATCCCATCCGTCAGCCCCAGTCTCATGAAAGGCATGTCATCCGCACAGCTGCCACACATACAGCAGTCACGCTAAGATACATGCCCATTACCAACCATGTGCCAGAAGTCAATGAAGTGCACGACACACTGTGAGCAACAACACACAACATGGGCCACCCCCCCGAGCACTGCAGTGATGCACATGGCACAGGGCAGCACGCACACCAAGGAGATGGGACAACTGCAATACGTTGGCTGGCACACAACCATCACTCACTCATAACGATGCGTCCAATGCCATGTCCAGTAATCACAACAGACAGCAAATATGCAGGCCATGTCAAGCATGCACACACCTCAAACCATGCACTGTCATGCTGCCACAACACATGTCACGTTCGGCACCCATGGCTCACAGCTTGTACCCCAAAAGCATATTCCCTCCCAAATGCGAATCCGGGGCATGGCCCCCATGTTGCCATATGCGTTCCTAAGCGTTCCATTTGAACCCCAAAAGCATATTCCCTCCCAAATGCGAATCCGGGGCATGGCCCCCATGTTGCCATATGCGTTCCTAAGCGTTCCATTTGAACCCCAAAAGCATATTCCCTCCCAAATGCGAATCTGGGGCATGGCCCCCATGTTGCCATATGCGTTCCTAAGCGTTCCATTTGAACCCCAAAAGCATATTCCCTCCCAAATGCGAATCTGGGGCATGGCCCCCATGTTGCCATATGCGTTCCTAAGCGTTCCATTTGAACCCCAAAAGCATATTCCCTCCCAAATGCGAATCTGGGGCATGGCCCCCATGTTGCCATATGCGTTCCTAAGCGTTCCATTTGAACCCCAAAAGCATATTCCCTCCCAAATGCGAATCTGGGGCATGGCCCCCATGTTGCCATATGCGTTCCTAAGCGTTCCATTTGAACCCCAAAAGCAAAGTACAAACCAGACCCAGGATGGGCCAGGAGCCCGCATACACCAGAGTCACAATAAGTAGGGGCACAGCAACACACCCATCGGCATGGCCAATCCGTCCCATGCCACATGTGCACAGCACACAGTCCCATTGCCAAGCACACACAACTACAGATGCTACAGCCACACACACGCCTCCGGGAAACCCATGTACGAGATTGCACGAACTGTCAATGTCAGACGACAAATACATACTTCGCCAGGTGCAACACAATAACTAATCTCATTCTCTCCACAGGTGACTAACTGCTGGATGCTGGGGATGGAGCCAGCAGCCAGCACAGCCAGCCTACAAGCCCCCAACGAGGACACACGGATCTGGAGGATCTGTCCTCCTCTTCGGACACGGACAACCAAGCAGGCCCATCTGGTGTGGCAGGGCCCAGCCGCTCCCCAGGACCCCTCCTACCCACCAACCCATCATCCAGGGCTGCTGAACATTCACAGCCCCCTGCTGCCACTGTCGTTGCGGCCACACCCACGGTCATTGTGGCCACTACCACTGCCGCAACCGCCACCATCGCCGCACCGACCACCACCGCCGCCACCACCGCCACGTCTCCGCTGGCACCAGCCCCAGCGCAGGTGGTGGCCCGGACGACTGGATCCACCCTGGGAGCCACAGCGAGGACCGTGGTGAGCAATGTGGCTAGTGGGCAGGCCGGTGGCAGCAGGACTGGTAGGAGGAGCAGGGTCAGGGAAACGCCAGCCTCCCCTGGGAGCCATGCCCTGCCTCACATGGCCAGAGTCCTTGGGGCCTATGAAGAGGCCCAAGGACAATGGGTCCGGTCTGCCTCAGACACGCGTGAGGTGCTGGGGGTGTTGAGGTCCATGGACGCCCGTATGGGCCAAATCGTGGACCTCATGGGACAGCTGGTGGTGGCGGTGAGGTCACAGCCAGGGACAGCAGCTCCCCTCCGCCACCACCTGCCGGGGCGCAGGGTGGAGCAGCAGTGTCCAGTTCCCCTGCGTCCACAGCCAGTGATCACACCTCAACCACCAGCATGTCGCAAGCAGGCACCCCCTCGCAAACGTGGAAGGGGCCGTCCGAAGAGGAAACAGATCTCCCGGGAGGACTTCGCACGCTCCAGTCGCAAGTGAGGCAGCCAGCCAGCCTTCCGCCAGCCTTCCTTGACCAGCCACTGCATTGACTTGGACTACGATCCCACTCCACACAGCCATCTGGATGGCATGTGTGTGTTGGACTATGGACATAGAACCAGTGGGTACACCCTGATCATCACGCAGCCATGACCGACAGCTCATTGTCACTGCACGCACCACTTTTGTCATCATCTTACACACAATCACATGTCACAGTTTGTAATAAATGCACCTTTTTCACTAACTGCTGTTTGTGCCCTGTGTCTTATTTGTACGGAATACAACGGCCACCTTGGGCGGAAAGGCACCTGATGCGTGGCATGGCATTTGAATCCGGAGGGCCTGTAGGGACCTAGGGGTGGGAGACAGAACAGGAGCACATTCAATGAGTGTGTCACACACCCATCACACAGTACATGTCAACAACTACAAGCAATGTACACACATCGCACAGAGCAATAGGGCACAATGCCACAGCCACCAACAGTGGCATACTACCCTGGCCATGGAGCGTTGACACACAGCACGCAGTGAACAAACGGCCACCCTGACACAGCACACACACACCTGCACAGATACAGCCACATCAGCCGTCGTACATGGACCCTCACCGTCAAGTGAAGTAGCGGGCGATGAGCTGCTGCCGCACATTACCAGCTTCCTCCTCTCCGCTGTCCTCCTCACTCGAGCTGTCCTGGTCTGCGGGATGGGGCCCTGGTTGATCTCCGTCATCCACGATGAGGGGGATCTGCTTCCGAATGGCCAGATTGTGCAGCATGCAGCACGCCACCACTATCTGGCACACCTTCTGTGGGGAGTACGCCAGCGCACCCCCGGTGCGGTCCAGGCACCTGAACCTGGACTTGAGGAGGCCAAAGGTACGCTCGACCACACGTCTGGTCCTCCCATGTGCCTCATTGTAGCGATCGTCTGCTGGGGTGCGAGGATTCCTCAATGGACTGAGCAGCCATGCCCCATTCGGATACGCAGAGTCACCTGGGTGTGAGGGACACAGAGAACCGTTGCTAATCCAACTGGACAGGGGACAGCATCGCACAGCCAGCACGCTACACCACTCCACATACTCACCGACAATACAGGCACGATCCTGTTGCATATTGTACATCAGTCGTGGCAAGATGCTGTTGCGCATTATGCGTGCGTCATGGGCCGAGCCTGGGAACTTTGCACACACGTGGGTGATCACCATGTCCGCAAGGCACACCACTTGCACATTCAGGGAGTGCGTGTGCTTCCTGTTGCGGTACAGGTGCTCAGTGGCCTGTGGTGGAACAAGGCCGACATGTGTGCAGTCAATGGCTCCAACGACGTGTGGGATTCTGCCAAGGGCATAGAATGCACCCTTCACTGCCGCCAATTCACTGGGGAAGCGGATGTACCTGTTCCGGTACAGCATCATGGCTGCCAGTACATCCCTCAGCACCTTGCTGAACATGGGCTGGGACATCCCTCCTCCACTGCCCACTGTGTGCTGGAATGACCCAGTGGCGAAGAAATGCATGGCGGCCATCACCTTAGCCGTGGGGGTGACAGCAGTCGGATACACCCTGCGGGGACGGAGATGGGGTTCTAACATGGCACACAGTCGATGCAGGGTTGGCCTGTCCAGCCGAAACTTCCTAATGACCTCCGTATCCTCCATGTCTGCCAGCAATTGGTATGGGCGGTCAATGTTCGGTCTCCGCCTAGGGACAATGGCAGAGGACACATGTCAAAGCAACACGACACATAGCAATTTCGCATACACATCACTGACATGACTGAGCAAGCACATGAGCCACAGCCCAGCTGTCAAGCTGGGACGGCACGGCCACAATACACTTACACAGGTCTCCCAACAATGGCAATGGCTAGTGATACAAACCACTGCCATGTGCATGCACATGGGGATCTAGGCCCCAATGACTTGCGGGCGTGCTGATGGGGACTGACTGCATATCCGTCAAGCGGCAACGCCACGGCAACATGAATGTCTGCTGAGCATGGAACTGCTTCCGCGGCTGGATGAGTATGGCACACGACGACGACGATGTGGGCACAGGCTGAGCGGCCAAAACAAGTGGGACCTGTGGCACGAGGGGATATGAGACAGTAGTAGGTGTCAGCACTGCACCCTATGTACAGCACTGTACGGATCACACCTCCCGAAACATTGACAGGTGTCCACATTGACAGCCCCATGCCAAGACGGCTGTGTGCTTGCAGTCACACGTCACAGGTGAGAGGTTACATTGCACGTGCCAGGTGGCAGTCGTACATAGTGGGAGCTGGCATGTGTGTGCATGTGTCTCCTGTTCAGGATCCACCACATGGGCGCTGACTCTGTACTGACCATTGGACACAGCATGTTCCGTGGAAGGCTTGTGTGTGTGGGATGGTGGCACTGGATGTGCCTCCGTTGGGTGGGGGGCCATGCACAGGGCGGGTACGTCGATGATTGCGCATTGTTGGTCACGGTGGGTGCACCCACTCAGATGTGTTGCCCTGTGTTCAATTCCTATGTCCGCATGATGATGGACTGTAGATGTGGGCAGACTACACATTGGTCGATGTGCTGTCTATATGCATGTGCCTTCACACCAGGCACAGCTGCCCCTGCACATGTGACCCCTGCTGGACTCGCTGCTGGGTCTGTGGAGCTGATGCACCTTCTGCGCGTGGGGCGGACAGCTCTCCTCACTTCCCTCATTGCGCATGTCATGACTTTGCCGCAGGTGACATGGATCATGGAGGGCCCACATGTACGCGTGGGTAGGCTACACATGATTGTACACTGGTCGCCACCCCCAGTCAGTGTTTCGAATGGGAAGGTTGTCGTGCTGGTGGTATGTTCGATGTGGCGGATGGGCGGGCCTAGGTGCGGGCTTACATTCCGGACATGGGGGTAGTTGGATTGGCGACTAGTTGCAGTACACACGGGACACGTCTCTTCCTTTCCACATCTGGGTCATCCCTTGTACTTACTGACAGTGATACAGTCATCTTCGCCCCAGCCCTCATGTCCTCCCCTCGCTCCCCAATATGCATGCTCACCTGCGAGGCTAGCGCTTGCACAGGCAGCCCCAAGCTCGCACCAGAGAGGGCAAGGAGTGTATGTGTGGGTCCAGTTGCACGAGTGGGCTGTCTCAGGGTATGATGTGTCGCGGGACGCCGTCCACCTGCGTGGTGCCCCAAATGGAGACCCGGCCTGCATGGACTATGCATCACAGTCTTCGCCTTCCGGATCCGCCACCTGCGACACCCAGTGGCTGTGGCTGCCCTTGCGGCCAGGCCGCGTCCGTCTGTGGCTGATGGCCCACACATTCACTCTTTGGCCTCTCTGGGGAGGGCTCGGGGGTGGTGGCGCACGCGCTTGCACTTAGTCGCAATGGCATGTGGCGTGGTTGGTATGATGGGCAATGGATGGGATGGTGCGAGCCACCTCCCGTGACGTCAGTGCTGCTCGTGCTGTGGTGCGTCCCCCTACACTTCCATCTGACTTGTGCCATGCTAGACGTTGAGGTTCTATTGCCTGCGTGATATGACCAGGAGGAGCGCGAGGAGACCTCTCACACACCATGCTCCACTGCCATCCCGTGCCCTGTATCGCCTGTGCGGATTGACTATGTTGGGGTTACACCTGGTCGACTGGGGCTGTGTGTGCCTTGTCAGGGGCATGACGGGCGCACAACAGGATCCAGCTTGTCCACAGAGGGTGGGCTGAGGTGCGCCTGGTACCGCTTTGTACGTGTGCCCGGCTGCTATGCACACACGTGTTCACTCCCCCCGACAGGTGTCCTCTCACAATGCCCAGGGAAGCGGTGGTGTACTGTTCATGACCCCTCCCAACACGGCGTGCTCCAACTTGGCATGTGCGCATCTACCCGTCGCACCCACCCACCTGAGCACTGCGTCCATACGACTTCACACGACACATGTGTGTCTTCCACAGTAGTGCTACTCATTTGCGTTGACATCCAATACCAGTGGACTACATGGTCATGTCACGACTGCCGTGTACTTCACATACTCTCATCCTCTCTCATTCGTACTTGTGAAATGAGTCAGCGGAGACAGTTTTGGTTTCAAACATATATTGAGTCTTCTGTCCTCTGTGATGCAGTATAGTGGACACTACTGGCAGCGGAATACATGTTGAGGATATACTGAGCATGATTGCAAATGGGATAGGGAGTGGGGTTACATGTGATTGGCTGTTGCATGTGGGATGTGGGCTTCAGAGTGACATCTGCTTGGCCAAGGCTGTGCTAATGTACATTTACGTATAGCTGCGGAGCTGCGGACTTTGACACAGACGGTATACATGTAGCCTACCAGACCGCTTGGCATCATGGGCACAGTCCATCTCAGTTCCATGTGACAGGTTTGCTGCGGTTGTTCCTCATGCACGCGTGCATGTGAGATGACATCAGGGCATGTGCTTGCGTGCATGCAGCGGCGTGCCACTTGTTGTTGCACTGTGGTGGTTACTGGACATGTCACAGTCACTGGGGTCGTGTTGTTGTTGTATGCACTTGTCGTCCATGCAAAGGTCCTGGTATGGGATTCCCGGGGCGGGGGTGGGAGGGGTGCAGCACCCACAGACTCCAGGCGACCTATTCATGTCCACTGAGCGGTGTGTCTGTCCATGGGCGCTGGATCCATGTCGTGTCCTGGTTGTCCGTGCAGTTCCGTCCATGTGGGTGCGATACACAGAGCCCATGCCACTGCCTCCCACGATGCATGCGGTGTTCCTGGATGTGATGGGGAACAGTGTGCATGTCCCGGTCATATCCGATGTCATGGCGATGTCGTTGATGGTGTGGTTACAGTTGCCGGTCGTTTGGTATGGCTGTTGTGGTGGTGACTGGCCAGTCCGTGCGGAAGCTAAGCATGGGTGCGGGGTTGGACATCATAGGTCACTCGGGGAACCTGCGTTGTGGTCCGACGTATTTACAGGTTGTCAGGTATGCGATGCCGTCCAGCAGGGCTTCCATGTCATTGGTGGTGTACATGTTTGCCAGCCAATGAAGCGGATGGTGGCTGTCAAGGTGTTGTTCGTAGGTTGTCCCTTGGAGGACCATGATGGGGCATGCTGGGTGACATTCGATGTAGCTGTTATCGATGATCCGTCGTGTGGAGGCACAGTGGTCCCATTTCAGTGCGGGTGCGATGTTGGCCACATACGCCATGCCCCCATAGGCAGAGCAGGCCCTGTCGTGTGCGTCCAGAGGGAGGAGTAGTGGTAGCAGGTCCGCCTTCAGACATGCCGGGTTGGAGAGGCATATCTCGACGGGATGCTGGTAGGGACACCTCCGACAGTAGAAGACGGGCATGACGCAGCTGAACAATGTGATGCGGTAAGTCAGTCGGTAACTTACGTTCAGCAGGGACAGGAGATCGCATCCCAATGTATGGCACAGGTTCGTTTTGTACAGCTTGAGCTGTTCGGCGTAGTTGGGTAGGTGTGTTGCGGTTGCCATTTCGCAGCGGTTCGTTGAGGTGGCGTGCTCCGGCTGTGTGTGCAGTCTGCAATGTGCACGCTCCGGGGTTGCTGTGAGCTCTGTGTAGTCGTAGGGAGACAGGACTTGTGTTCTGTTGGCTTGTTTGGAGGACACGGGCCCTCTTCCCACATGCTTCTCAGACAGTTCAAGGTCAGTGCTGTGTGACTCCTTCCAATTAACTTGCATGTGGCCGACATGGGGGAGTGTTTTCTTCTTTCTTCCCCGTCCGTTGTGTGCTTCTGTGATATGCGCTATCTGCCGTGTGGTCGGTCTCCTCGGCATGCCTGTGTTGGTCTATTCTTGGACAATGGCTGTATTCACCGGCTTCTGTCGTAGGGCTGTGGTTTCGGAGTTGGAATGGAAGGTCATTCAGTGCTGTCTGCTCTCCCTTGTGTGGGCGGCAGGCTGCCTTTCCGCTCTGCGTTGGGCCTTGTGTGTGGATGTTATTCTTGGGCCACCTGTTGTCGGTCCCCGGGTTCTTTGGTGTTCCGTTTTATATGTCTTGTTCATATGTGCAGGGTGGTATGGGTGTTTCTGTGTGGTACTGGCGTTCCTCTTCCCGAAGGGGCCCTGCTTCTCCTAGTTGGTGTTGCCGCCGCTGTGTGCTACGCCATGTTTGTTACACTGGGGTGTGTCCTGCTGTTGCGTGTCTTCACTGACATGTGTGCGTCGGTTGTGTGGCGTTGGGTGTTGTCCGTGAATTGGGCGTTGGGGACATGTCTGTGGCCGGCCTGTCACGTGTCATGTGCGTTCGGGGTGGGGCTGATGTGTGTGCTGCTTGGTTGTGTCCCTGTGTCTGTGTGCGACGCATGCATGGCGCTGCGGTTGGCCTCTGCGTTGTGCGCATGTGTGGCGGCGTCATCGGCGCTTTGGGGCCGTGACGGGGTGGTTGGTTCCTAGTCCCAGGTGGTGTGTACACATGTGTTCTGCGATGTTACGATTTGGCCTGTGTGTCATATGTGGATGCGATGGTGGATGTGTTGTGTACACGCGCTGGTGGGGGGTTGTCCGCTTTTTCCGCCCTTGCACTGTGTGCGCTGTTTGCGTGCACTTGTTGTGTGTGTGCCTACCTGCGTCTCCGCGGTACGTTGCGTCCTTGGTGGTGCATCAGCAGGAGCATGGGGACGGCCTGCAGTGCTGGATTCATGCTCGGGGAGCCGCTTTTCGTTGTCCGTGCTCGGCGTCCGTGTTACCGCTTCGGTTTGTCGTACGGTATCTCTTGGCCGTGGGAGCCGTTTGTTTGCGGCATCGTAATTTATGCGCCGGGCGGGACGTGTTTCGTCGGACGGTGTGTGTCAGTTAGGCTGCGCCGCTACGTGTACGGGCGCACTTTGATGGCGGACGGTGTTGCTGGCTTGCCGGCGGTGTTTGGCCTGCTTTTCGCATCGTAATTGGGCGGGCGTGTGGACTGCTGCGTGCCGGCGGTAACTGGTGCTTTTTGCATCCGCCAGCACGGCGGTTGTGCTTCCGCCCGCCATCGTAATGGGCCCCTAAGAAAGAATTATTTTAATAAATTATAAAATGTTAGAAATATATTTAAAAATTTAAATACACATCTATATACATACACCTGTACCATAAAAATAAAAAATAAAAATATATATATATATATTATAAATTAAAATATTTATTATTTTTTAAAACTACATTTTACACTACACTGAGTACAACAGTAGGGAAAGTGTTGGATAGCGGAGGGGAATAATTTACTATTCCCACTCCAGTGAGTGCAACAGTAGGGAAAGTGTTGGATAACGGAGGGGTAAAAATGACTATTCCCACTCCAGCGAGTGCAACAGTAGGGAAAGTGTTGGATAGCGGAGGGGAATAATTTACTGTTCCCACTCCAATAAATGCAACAGTAGGGAAAGTGTTGGATAGCGGAGGGGAATAATTTACTATTCCCACTCCAATGAGTGCAACAGTAGGGAAAGTGTAGGATAGCGAACCGGAAAAAAATTAAAATTCCCATTCCAGCCAGTGCAACAGTAGGGAAAATGTTGGATAGCGTAGGGGTAAAAATTACTATTCCCACTCCAATAAGTGCAACAGTAGGGAAAGTGTTGGATAGTGTAGGGGATAAAATTACTATTCCCACTCCAGGGAGTGCACCAGTAGGGAAACTGTTGGATAGCGGAGGGGTAAAAATTACTATTCCCACTCCAGCTAGTGCAACAGTAGGGAAAGTGTTGGATAGCGGAGACATGAAAATTACTATTCCCACTCCAGCGAGTGCAACGGTAGGGAAAGTATTGGATAGCGTAGGGGTAAATATTACTATTCCCACTCCAGCGAGTGCAACAGTAGGGAAAGTGTTGGATAGCGGAGGGGTAAAACTTACTATTCCCAATCCAGGGAGTGCAACAGTAGGGAAAGTGTTGGATAGCGGAGGGGAATAAATTACTATTCCCACTCCAATGAGTGCAACAGTAGGGAAAGTGTTGGATAGTGGAGGGGATAAAACAAAACATTACAGCTATTGAACCTAAATCCCCAAACAAAATAAAAACAAAACAATTACTAACAATATTTATCAATTAATAAATGAGTATTAATGATCAACTAATGATTATGTTATTTAAAGTATATTACTTTCAACCCTCTACCCCAATAAACACAAAAACACACACCTAAAAATATTTACACAATTGCCATAACTAATTTTACATTAATAAATTAATAATAAACAACAAATCATTAATACATTTTTAAAATTTTTATTCACAACATTTGCAACTATAAGCGCCACAACTCACAGACAAAATGTATTCCAAAATTAGAATATTTCATTAATTAATTAGCATTAATTAACAATTATTTATTTAATTATAAATATTTTACCTCCCACCATATTCCCCTATAATTGACACCACCAATTTCGTAAAACATGACACAATTAACATAATTTATTAACAAATAATTAACTATTTAATAACAATTAACACACAAAATAAAAAAAAATATTAATAAATTAATTTACACAATTAACACTATAAAATAACATTAAATAAACATTATATTATGAATATTAAAAAATGTAATAAAAATAAATTACTTCCCACCCTACTTCCCTATCAACCCACAACGCACTCCTAAAAAAATGACACAATTACAATAATTACTAATTAATTAATAATAATTAACAACAAATTAATAAATAATTATCAATAAATTAATTTCCACAATTAACAATATAAAATATTAAATACATAAATATAAAATATTTAAAAATGTTAATTAATTAATTAGAATTAAATTACTTCCCACCCTACTCCCCTATCAACCCACAACCCGCTCCTAAAAAAATGACACAATTAACATAATTACCAATTAATTAACAACCAATTAATAAATAATTAATAATACATTAATTCCCACAATTAACAATATAACATATTAAATACATAAATATTAATTAATAAACAAAATATTAAATTAATTATAAATAAATTAGTTCCCACCCTATTCCCTATAAACCCACAACCCGCTCCTATAAAAATGACACAATTAACATAATTAGCAATTAATTAATAATAATTAACAAACAAATAATAAATAATTAATAATAAATCAATTCCCACAATTAACAATATAAAATATTAAATACATAAATATTAATTAATAACAAATATTAATAAATTAATTATAATTAAATTACTTCCCACCCTATTCCCCTATAAACCCACAACCCGCTACGGAACTAAAACGCAAAATTTAATTAAAATAAAATTAATAACTTCTAAAAATTATTAATACATTTATTATAATTAGATTACTTCACACCCTATTCCCCTATAAACCCACAACCCGCTACAGAACTAAAACGCTAAATTTACTCAAAATAAAATAAAAATTTAACACATATATTAAAAACAAAAAAATAGAACACATACATTTAAAATGCATACTAAAATACATAACACTAACTAAAAAACGAAATTTTTGACAACTATATTTTTGCAAACGATATTAATGACTTCGATATTTATAAAAACGATATTAATGACTTGGATATTTTTAAAAACGATATTACTTACCTTAGACTCGATATTCTTTCCCACGATATTCTGACAGTCGATATTTTTGACAAACGATATTCTGCACTCGATATTAGTGCAAGTCAACATTAACAACTCGATATTTAGACTGTTTACCTATTTAGCTGACTAGATAGTTAGTTAGATAAGTGCTATCATTACTAAGCCTGGGCGTAGTTCGCGAAGTAGCGCTACGCGAAGCTACGCAAAGTGCAGTTCGCACTACGCGAGCTACGCGTAGCACTACGCGAACTGCGTAGTGCACTGTTCGCAATGATTGCACAGTGCCGGATGCTTGTCCGCACTGTGCAATCATTGAAACGGCATCTTGCACAGTGCGAGCTGTCTTTTACTGCAGCTCGAGTAGATTTTTACTCGAGCGGCAGCTTTCTCAACGCGGACTGGTAGTTTCTCATCGCGAGCGGTCGCGAGCATACGCGACCACTCGCAATCAGAAACCTGACCTCCCCGCGTTGAGAATCTCGCCGGGAGGTTTATTTTCCACGCTCGCGATCGGCAACTTGATGTTGCTGATCGCGAACGAGGAAAAAGTCTCGCCGGGATGTCATTTTGCTTGCTCGCGGTCGCCAACTTGACGTTGAGGACCGCGAGCAAGCAAAAAATTACTCCTGCGCTACGCTACGCGTGTTTGCACTGTGCTACGTGCAATTCGCGTTGTGCGAAGTAGCGCAAACTTCGCAAACTACGCGAGCGTAGCGTAGTGCTTTGCTCAGGGTTAATCATTACCATCAACTACTCAACTAATTGGTCTATCGAGCGAGAGGAAAGAGAGTTGATATACAGGTCTAGTTATGTATTTAGACTTGTTAAACATGAATCTGTGAAGGAATCAAAATTCACGTCATTAAAACTTGACCCCCCAGCGCATCAGGGACTTGGGTGAATGTGTATGGGCCATTGTATGAATTATTGATGAGAATCGATCCCTGATTAGGTGTCGCGCTGGATCAGTTTTTCTGGTAGCAGAGGACGGTTTAATTATTGATTAGTTTTTTAATGATTATTGATTATATGTTCTTAACATGAAAAGTTAGTGTCCTGTTCTATGTTGTCTAGAAGTACAGGTACGGAGTTACCTGAGGAATAAGAATTAGCCTGGAATAGGCAGAAGAAGAGTGTGGATAAAGAAATCACACTGCAGAAGTACTTTGTCTGTTGTTATAATACCGAGGTTACGGAGGGCTGTAGGTGTTATATTTAGGGATAATTTCGTACGTGAGAAGAGTGTCTGAAATAGTGAAAGGTCCACTTCCGAAACTCTTGCCTTATCCCCAGAGGAGTACCAAGACCTCTTTTTACACCAAAAAGTCCTCTTGCGAAACTTTGGCCTTATCCCTAGAGGAGTAATAAGTCCACCTGTAGCTTGTTTGAAAGGTAAAATAGCGCTGGTCGTCGTTTTGCCTGAAGTGAAAGAACTTCTCTTCAGAAAGTGAAAACTATCTCTTTATTTAGCGGAGCAGACAAGGTAGCATTGTTTTGTGTTGTTACTAAAAGAATTTTTTTTGATTAAGAAAACTTAGAAAATATTACCGTATTCTTTTGTAAAGGGAGGGTCAGTAGAAGGAGTAATACTGACATCAGAAAAAGCCGCGCTGGCATTGGTCAGGCAGCGGGCGTGTACTGAGCTGTGATTGTTAGTTGATGGTTAGTTGATGGTTAGTTGAGGTGACATTGGCTGAGAAAAACAGATACGTAGAGAGCTGTGATTGGACGGTTGGTGTGAGTCGCGCTGGTATTGGACGAGAACTAGCAAATAGAATAAGAAGAATTACGGAAAGGTTTCCTTGTGTGTTCTGTTGTGATACATTTGCATAAAGAGTCAGAAAAAATGAAGGGGCATATTCTCAAGGAATCATCACCGATTTAGCTGAACTTTATCGCAGCCAAAGTGGTGATAAATTAATCGCACAATTCACAAGCTGGTGCTAACAGCCGATATCACCAGTTTTCCTGCGATAGCAGCCGCAAAAAACATCGCCACGGATGACACCGGTAACTAACGCTAATGATATGCAGAGTAGGCGTTCCCATGCAAAAAGCCGCGGAAAAACCACTTCGCAACATTCTCAACGACCAGCCAGATCGGCGATAAGAATCAAAAACATGATATAAGGCGTGTTAGCAGCAGGGATTTAACACCTGCTCCTACCTGGTGTTAAGTCGGACGACAACCTGCACCATGAAAGGGAGCCCAGCCCAGAGCCACACCTGAAGAACAACAGATGCCATGGAGCTACTGATCATGCAGCTCAGAGCCCCAAGAAGGCCACAACACCCACCGCCACCACCACCAGGCCCCCCACCCCCCCAGGACTCCCCCTCGGGCCCTACCCCGGGCACCCCCCCGACAAAGATATTTCACATCTACCTTACAAATTCATGAACACAGCAATTCGCCTGATGTCGCACAAGTACAACAATTAACATTCATGTGTGGTCAGAAAAAGGAAAAACATTCATACATCTTAGAATTTCAAAAATAATTATTTTATTCAAATTTAACTCAACACTAATAATTGGAAGAGTCATGGCGGGTCTTCTCTGGACAATCTGTAAGTCACAGCCTGCAAGACAAAATTGAAGATAAGAAGGTGTGTCATGCGCTCAACAAAGGACAGAGAGAGAGAGAAAGAAATGGAGAGAGAAAGAGAGAGAGAGAGTGAAAGAGAGGGAGAGAGAGAAAGAGAGAGAAAGGGGGAGAGAGGGAGAAGGAGAGAGAGAGCAACAGAGGGAGAGAGAGACAGTGAAAGAAAGAGTGAGAGAGAGAGAGAAAGAGAAAGATATAGAAAGAAGTGAAAGAAAGAGAGGGAGAGGGAGAGAGAGAGAGAAAGAGAGAGAAAGATAGAGAAAGAGAGGGAGAGAGACAGTTAAAGAGAGGGAGAGAGAGAGAGAGAAAGAGAGAGAAAGATAGAGAAAGAGAGGGAGAGAGAGAGACAATGAAAGGAAGAGAGGGACAGGGAGAGTCAGTGCCGACACTGCGCACCCAGGCCTCACAGCTCACCTGCTGCCACCGGTGTGTCTCCAACCACGTGCCGGTATACACTGCAGTCCACCAGGTCCCTCATCTGAAACAGAGTCCACAGCTAATGATGGCAGAGTTCATATCATTGCACACGGCAACATCGCTTGCCCGCCCCTGTGCACACAGGCTGCTGCACCTCAGCCGCTCCCGCCGCCCAGCGGGGATTGCCCGCCCCTGCGCACCCAGGCCTCACTGCTCACCTTCCGCCACCGGCGTGTCTCCAAGAGGGCCCACCACGTGCCGGTGCAAGCTCCAAGCCCGGGGCCCGCGACCTTGGCAGCCTCCACATCATGCAGCCCCGCACCGCGGTCTACCAGGTCGCACACTTGATTCTGGGTCTTGATTTTGCAATGGCAGAGATCATATCAGTGCACACGGCATCATCGCAGGCTGCACACCCGCTCAGATCTATAGGTGCCACTAACTCTGTGAACCGCGAGGCAACGCCACGTGGCGGTAGGCCCGTGCTGCCCGCTGGCTCAGGCCTACACTGCAGTCCACCAGGTCGCACACTTGATTCTGGGTCTTGATATTGCAATGGCAGAGACCATATCAGTGCACACGGCATCATCGCAGGCTGCACACCCGCTCAGCACTTTAGGAGCCCCTACCTCAGTGCACAGAAAGTCACCATCCCGTGGCGGTAGGCCCGTGCCGGCCGCAGTGTAACCGGTGCCACCGACTCCGTGCACCGCAAGTCATGGACCCTATATGATTGAGTCTCGTCATATGCCAGGCGGACGCAGCCATGTCACCTCAGGCAGTGTGGAAGAACTGGGACACGTAGCGTTGTCGTCCCCCCATTATACGTAAGCCGAGTGGGCTGGCTCAGCGTACACCAAACCAGCGTAGGGGTGTGAACAATTATCCCTGGCCTCTGGGCGTGGTTCATATCTGGGATGCACAGGAAACCAACTGATGCGTGTGTCTCTGTTGCAGTGTCTGCGCCACACGGCCCGCAATTGACAATGTTGCAATGTTGCATGCAGCCGGAGGGCATCCGCGCACTAAGGGATTGTACAAGGAGTGCAAGGCCACTCGGGGTCTTGGCTCATACATGCCAACTGTTGTGTGTGTTCATCGCTTTTGGTGCACCATAAGCCCAAGGCCTAGCCTCAATTGCAGCGCGAAAGCCACATCACATTCCCAGGATTCAAGCAGTAGTCAGACTAACATTAGGGATGAAAGCCCCTTTGTCTCAATACAGAAGGCGGAAGGACATCTGCACCTCCGACCTTGGAATTGCATGCGGCAGGCACCCCCTGAGAGAGATACCATGGCAGATGATGACGACTCCCACACTACACACAGCGCTAATGAAAGATCAACGTATCCACACCCCACACACAGAAGTCCTTGCTCGAGGTACTCCTGCATGGAATGGCCTTGACACTTACGTACAGGACAACCCATACGTCCAAACTTTGCACACTCATACGACTCATTGCTCCGAGCTGTGGCATATCATCCACATAACAGCCGCAGGTCAGAAGAGTGCCGGTTCTACGAGGCGAACAACGCAATGGCAGAACATCCCGGGCACATGCACAACCCCTGTCACGTGGAACTGTACCGTGACCGAATGCTGCATTTGTTGGGGGCACTGGCAGTGTTGCGCATCAGTTACCGTCTGAGCTTCCGTCTTGCGTACGTCACCTGCGTCCAGCCCTGGTTCCACTGTCGATCATGCACATTCGAGTGGCCCATGGATGTCTGCCTATCCAACACAACGGTAGCTGAACTGGATTATGACATGTGTGTGCGCCCCTGTTGGACCACGACCAGGAGTGTAACCGTGATACCCGTTCATGGGATGCCTTGATATTTGGCGTATGTGCTGGCAGTTGGGCATGTGAGATTGCACAATTCCTCGTGTGCAGTGACCACATCGAAGCGCTCCCCAATTGGGCTGTGTTGCGGATTGGTGAAACGGCGTGGACGGAGCACATCTGTCCAGACCAGCTAATGGATTGGCTCGCCGCCGTGTTCGTTAAAGTCGACAGCGACGTACTCTTGGAACTGATTGCCCATGAAGCTGCGCTCGCCTTCATGGATGAGTAACTAAGTTCCTGCAGCCACAAAAGATTGTAACCCATAGCACAGGTCCCAACACCCTTTTGCATCTTGGAGGAATGGACACATATCCCACCATAACAGTGGACATGGCTGCATTCGCCTGGACTCAGAATGCATGTGCGTGCAACACTGCAGGTTGACACACACCTGTGCAAGGTGAGTGGACAGCGGCGCCTGGCAACGTTCCTCAACCTGACACACCGCTGGAGGGAGAGTACACACATGGCAATGTAGTACTACATGTGACCTTGTTGGACTCCTTCACCTGCTCACTGTCAGCAGAGCAGACAGTCAGCGCAGTCTGGTGGTACAGGACTATGCAGATCCCATGGGCTGTGAGTGGTGTCCCCTGACACGGTGCAATGAGCATTCGCCAAACACCACATGACTCGTCCAGCAAGGCAAGGTGGGCTGAGACCGTTGGCATCCATAATGATTGGTGTTCATTTCTGCCTCCCCATGTCTTGCAAATCTACATGTTCCTTTGCTGCCTGTTAGTGTATGATGCATTGGTCTGCATGTTGTGGCCCTTGTCTTGCCCGCACTGACACGCACATGCTAATAAAGTGTACGCAACTTCACTAGTGTTCAACTGTGATGAGTGTTGATTAGCATGCCAAATCGTGTGCCTCAATTAGCATTGTCCGTACACAGGGAGGGACTGACTGATGCATTTCACTTAGGGGTGAGTCCCTATTGCCAGCTCCACCTCTGTGAGCCAGACATTGTGGTTGGGAGAGTTGCTGGTAGACCTGTGCGCTTACGTGTCTTCAGCAATGTGAGTATGGTGTCCAACTTCTTGCCATGTGGATCAATGTGTTCCATCAAACCAGGCTGTGTCCACACAGTTTAGTGTGTGTAGGTATGCGAAGAGATGTTCTGTTGTCACATGTGATGTGGGACACTACTTTAGGCCTCCTACCGACTTTGACATTTTTACACACAACCCTATTTAATACATGGACGTGGGGCTACGTTGGGGGGTTGCGAGATTGTTGTTCATGATCAATGAGGCCACAGCTAGTTCACACCTTCACAGTCATCTAATTGGCCATGTGTGTCATGGTCAAACATGCGCATTGATGTCATTTCCCAGGGTGTATCTTTTTGTGCAATCAATGTCCCTACAGTCATCCATACTGTTATACTTGATTGAACATAGACATGACACATCTGTGTGATTAGGAATGTTTTATTCACATTCTGTGGAGTGTCGGAGCTGGAGCAGTACATGGCCATGCACACCCCACATTACATGGTTGCCCAGTGGAGGGCCAAACAGAGTCCTTTAGGGAATGACAAGTTAATCGGTAGAGGAAGGGTTGATTCCGCAGCCTGTTTGCTGTGTCATTGGTAACCAGAGCAGATATGGCAGTCCATGTCGGGGTCCAGGTGAATGTCACAGAGTGTTTCGGGGGACAGTGGAAGGTGTTGTACCAGGGCATGATGCAGAGGGCTGTACCAAGCAGAAACAGGCCATATGGCGGGATGAATGCTACAACCTCCTTTTTGACACTGAGTCATTACCATCCACATCTTCGTCCTCTGATATGTCTTCTGTGTCAGGTGTGCCAGGTGTGTGTGGTGGTATTATGGCTGCATCACTGTGTGCCACTGACACATCAAGGGACGGAGGTGGTATGGCTGCATCACTGTTTGCCACTGACACATCAGGGGCGGAGATGTGTGTGTCGAAGTTCCTGCAGCAGTCATCTGGGACAGGCTCTGTGGCAGCAATGGCAAGATGAGGATCGGCAGGGCATGGAAGATCCCAGCTACATCTCGCTGGTGTTCAGCCGTGGCAGCCATCCTTCCTGCCTGCATCCGCTCCATGTTCTCCATTGTCCTCCGCATCTGTGCCAACTCTGTGCTGTCATCGCTGGAGCCTGTCTGACTAGACAGTTCTTGCATCCGAGTAATGGCTCCAGCGAGGTCAGCCAAGGATAGTTGTAGGGCATGGAGCGGACTGTGGGTGTCCGTTAGGGACTGTAAGTGGTCCCTGATGGGACTAAGACACCCATGTATGGCATCTAGTTTGGCTGCCATGAGGTCGAAACCCACCCACGCCTGTTCAGCCAGCCCCCTCTGGCAGTCTAACACACGGCGTTGGAATGCCATGTGTTCTTCGGTGAGGTGCTGGGAGCCAGCCGTGGTGGTGGGTGCTTCCTGCTGTGTGGTCTGTGCAGGGGGTGGGATCACCTCGATGCAGCTGGGCTGCCCTGCTCCTGAAGGTGGGGTGCGGAGGCTGTCCATGAGCCGTTGGAGGGTGTTGGAGCAGATGGCCAGGGGGTCCTCTTCATCATCACTGAAGAGATGTCTGGTCTGCTCTGCAGGAGGTGTTGATTGTCCCTCTGCAATGTAAAGGGGAGATGCAGGTTAACAGTGTGTTCCATGTATGTGCAAGCATTGTACATGTTTACATACAGACTGCATGACAATGTACATTGTGACTGTTTTGGAGGAGCTGGGTATTTGATGGGAGACAGTGGACATTTCGACTACATGACGGATGTGAGGTTGTACTCGTACATTATCATCTGACAGTTTCCTGCTATGCCTGATGTGATTGGCCAGTTTCTACGCACATGCGGCACCAGTTGTGTCCTCTGTTCTGTGGTGTAAGTGTGGCACTTTGTACCACATTGTCGTCAATGTTGATGTGCTGTGATTGCTATGTGTGTGTGCTGCATTGTGGGAGAGTCGCCCCTGCAGCTCTGATTTAGCGGCCCCTTATCCCTTTGAGGCGGTGTGCCTTTGACTTGTGTGCTTTTACGGTGCTGAGATGTTGGCGACTTGGGTCATTTGTGCTCTTGGATGGATTTTGGACTTTTGTGCATTGTTTGTCTGCAGATGTGTTGTTGACGTCAGGTGTTGTATGTGCACGTGGAGGTGTGAGAGTGTGACCTGCTCCTTTGAGGATGTTATCCACACTGGGCCACCTCAGTGTCGTGGCGTGCACCATGTCATGTATTTTGACTGCAGCCATGCTATTGGTCATGCAGTGTCACTTGCATTGTCAGTGTGGCTCACAGAGCCGCTGCTTTGCTGGGTTCAGCACATGTGCATGGGTAGGTTGTGAAATTGGTGATTGGGGGGGCATTGGTGCACATGGTGGACGGGGGCCTACTTGGTGTTTCTATGTGTGCTGCAGTGTGCCAAGGCCATCAGGGACATGTTCCACAGTCATTGTGGGTGTTCAGTGTGCTACACATAATTGTGCATGTGTGCCATTGTGCCCATCTCCCCCCGTCCCTCCAGTCCCTGGTCGTTACTCACCCTGTTGCTGTTGGGTCAGGTCATATCGAGCAGTGTCCGGACCCTCAACTCCTTGCACCGTCTCCGCACTGATGACTGTGGCCACCATTTCCTCCAGCTCATCCAGCTCCTCCTGTGGCGCAGGACTCCCACCTCCAGTCGCCGTTGCTGCCTTCCGGTTGGCAGCGAGTATCTGCTTGGTTTGGCTTTTCACATCATGCCAGCGCCTCTTGACCTCCTCCATTGACCTCCTCAGCACTCCGACTGCATGCACGTTGTTCACGATGGACTGCCATATTTCCGTTTGTGTTGCCGATGACACAGTGGAGGTGACGAACAGTTGTTGGTAGTGTTCTGTCACCTCCGTGACGATGATCCGGTTTTCCTGCGGACTGAACCCAGTCTTCCTCTTCCTCTTCTCCTTGCCCTTCCCCGGCCCGGGGTTCCTGGCTGGTCGTCTGTGGGGCTTGTGGGGTTCGCGTTGTCCTCTGCACTCGGTCCGGGTGCGTCCATGGTGCTACGCAGTTACATTTTTTTATCTTTTTTTTATCTCTGCTTTTATAGTGCATTCTCATGCATGACGCGTGGGAATCGCAGGCCTGTCGCTGGTTATCGCTGATTTTTGTATCGCCATTGGGGACATCACCACTTTTTTCGCGTTCGTGTTTCGCATTTTTTCGGCGTCGCGTAAATTTTTACGTGGGCATTTGGCACGTTATCGTGAGACTATCGCATGGTGCCGCCGGGTTGAGAATACTGCGTTAACAGTGTTATTTTCCCGCGATAGACTGCGATGTGAGAAGTTGCGTTAAGCGAATTTGGCGATATTTAACACACGTTTTTGAGAATATCCCCCGAAGTTGTTAAAGAAAATAAAGAATTTCTATAAGAAAGATAAACCAATAGTGACTAGAGAGGGAGTTCTTGTTCCACCTCCAGGAACGCCAGCCCCTTATATGATGTTGGAGCGAGGATACCATACATGTACTTGGTTAGAGAATTGAGTGGAATATACAAAGGATGATGGTGTTATAGCTTTCCCACAGCATGGTTCGTTTAATATGAGGATTTTGCAGAATTTGAGGAATCGAATGAGTTCATTAGAGCCAAATCCCAGATCTACACAGTATGAAGCGTTAGAGGAATGGGAGATAGAAGCATACGAAAGAGAGAGATATCGAGGTGGTAGGAGATATAGAGGTTTTGGGCCTAGATATCCTTTTGAGAGAAGAGAGGATACAATGAAAAGATGGAGAAAATCTATGGTAACTGTAGGTTTGTACCCAGTTTTAGTTGCTGACGATCAGACAGGAGGAAAATGTAAAGAGAAAAAGAAACATATAGAGACTTCAAGTTTATGATGATGAGTTGTTGGAGGACATTATGACCAAAAGACCTCCGCTATACCAAGAAAGTCCAAGTGCGCCACAATTGGGAACCCCATTAACTCCACAAGTCACGGAAATAGCTAGAGTAGTACGAGAAAATGAAATAAGTTTGTTAAATAAGGCAAGGCTAGATGAGGTCCAGAAATTAAATCAGTTAAGTCTGAATGCAGAAGCATTAAGGGTACCGGTAACAATTGGTCCCGTTGTCCCATTGTACGGAGAAAAACAGAATGTATCAAAAGCACATACGTTATCAGTTCCAAGGAGTAGCATCAGGAGTGAAATGGTGATGGTAGCGGATGAGGATGAACAGGCTGACACGAATAATACTTTGTTAGATCTTCCGGTTTGTGAGATGTTAACAGAAACCCCTAGACGAAGTGTACAAATAGATCCAAGGAGAATAGGACTAGTGCCACTCCAATGGCAGGGAGTTCAGCAGGTCTTTCGCCAGAGGAATTGAATGATTGGATAAAAGAAATGGTAAAGCCAAAACCGCAACCACAGAGTATAAATGTGAGCCAATTGAAAGTAGATTTGGAAGAGGTGATTATTGGAACAATAAGTCCAGACAGATTAGGGACTTACCGAGATGATGAACTGTGTAAAAGCATTACTTGGAGAGCGAGGAATCTACATGAGAAAATATCAGAGGCTGCTAGTGAGTATGGAATAGACATAGAAAAATCGAAGGTGTTGCAGAAATCATACAGATTGGCTTTCACTGATAAGGATTTAGAGCAGGGGTCTCCAACCTTTTCTGTAATAAGAGCTACTTATGTTCAATAGAACTCATCGATAGCTACTAATATCATTAGTGTTGCAATAGTGACTACATCAGACAAGACTACATTAGTGACCACCCTATGCAAAGTCACTTCCGGCGATAACCTCAGTGCATCAGGCATGGTTGCAAGTAGTAATGTATAAAAGACTTTGTCAATATGGAATGCCTTGACATGGGTAATACATAACAGCCATTTCTGAAATGCCTCCGGCACCAAGGTAATAACATTTGTAAAAAAGTCTTCCCAATGCCACATTATTTATTACTCAAATATCAACTTTAAATATATTTTAGAAATTCACCCATTTTAATCCAGATATCAGCTTATGAGTTCTGAAAATAAAAACATTTGTCTCTGCCATACATTCTAAATTTTAGTATACGTATATTAATTGGGGAACAGTTGGAACACCGCGGTCTATGTCTACGTGTGTTCCGACTACGCAAGCGCAACCACACTATCCTTAACCACGCATATGCCTAAACCATGCATATGCGTGGTTAAGGCAGTGCGCAGTCTAGCTTCTGGCTAGACGGAAGACAGAAGCAGGAAGACACCTCGGTGGGCTGGCGGGGGGGTCGGGTAGGTTTCAGGGCAGTGGTAGTTTAAGGGACAGCGCAGGGTGGGGGGTCGGGGTAGTGTAAGTAAAGGGGCAGGGTTTTAGGCCTTAGGGTAGTGGGAGGGGAATGTGTAGTCAGGGTAGTTTTTAGGGCTGGGGGGTCGGGGTAGGTTTCAGGGCAGTGGAAGGGGTTGTGGTAGTTTAAGGTACAGCGCAGGGGTGGGGGTGTAGTGTAAGTAAAGGGGCGGGGTTTTAGGCCTTAGGGCAGTGGGAGGGGAATGGGTAGTAGGGGTAGTTTTTAGAGTTGGGGTCGGGGTAGGTTTCAGGGCAGTGGAAGGTGTTGGGGTAGTTTAAGAGACAGCACGGGGTGGGGGGTCGGGGTAGTGTAAGTAAAGGGGCAGGGTTTTAGGCTTTATGGCAATGGGTAGTTGGGGTAATTTTTAGGGCTGGGGGACGGGGTAGGTTTCAGGGCATTGGAAGGGGTTGGGGTAGTTTAAGGGACAGCGCGTGGGGGTAGGGATGTAGTATAAGAAACGGGGCAGGGTTTTAGGCCTTAGGGCAGGGGGAATCGGTAGTGTCAACGTGGGGGTGGGGGGTTCAGGGTAGTGTTAGTAAAGGGGCAGGGTTTTAGGAACAGCACAGGGGTGAGGGGGCGATCGGGGTAGTGGCGACCTTAGCCACACATACCCCTTTAACATTCATGTCTATACCATGAAATTGCATGGTAAAGGAATGGGTGGTTAGGACGCATTCGTGGTTTGGGCTGGGTGGTAGAGGCACGCATGGCTTAACCATGTGTGCTTCTATCATACAACCATATTAATTCAACCAAGTAAAAGCTTCTGATTTAGTAGTCTGGGTTGCACACAGGAGAGCTACTTACAGATACCTGGGGAGCTACCAGTAGCTCACGAGCTACTCGTTGGAGAAGCCTGATTTAGAGAGTTTGAATGCGTCTGGAAAAAGGTTGCAGCTAAAAGATATTTTGAAGCAATGGGGAGATGTGGAACGATGGAAAGGTAGATAGACGAGAAAGAAAGAAGAAGCAGCTGGTAAAAGAGTGTCTATGTTTCCGTTAAAAGAAACAGAACAAGCTGAAAGGGCGTGTCCAATGAGAGAGGTTCCAGGTGGTGGATATGTTCATGTTCCATAGTCAAGACAGGATATATTATCTTTTACGAATGATTTCCCTAGGTTAAGGGAGAAACCAGTTGAGTGGTACAAACAAGTGGAGAGGTTTGTAAAAGTTTCTACGGTTTTGTTAAAGGATCTAGATGGATTGTTTGAGATTGTCGTTCCAGCAGATTTGTGAACAGAGTGTAAGATCACTGTTGATTGGCCAAAAGAAGAATACCCTAGAGATCCTAAAACAGGTGCACCATCCGATGAGGTGATGAGAAAATACAATCAGGTGATCACTTTCTTGAAAGGGAAAATTTCCCCTAAAGAAACAGATTGGGTTAAGATAGACAGAACGACCCAAGAACCAAAAGAGTCAGTGCATGCTTATTATGAAAGGTTGTTGCAGGTATTTAAACAGTACAGCGGGTTTGAGAACATTGGAGACAAAGACATGGGACATTTTGTGTATCGTTTTGTGTTTGGATTGAAACCGGATATTAGTAATATGATTCAGCAGCATTTGATTTGTTGGCAGAGCAAAACAATTGACAAAATCTTAAGGTATGCAAAATATTGTAGTGACGACATTGAATCAAGACATAAAAAGTTAAAAGAGAAAATGATGTGGGCACAAGTGAAGGTAGCAGAGCAGCAAGAAGTAAATACTAATTCTCAAGCAGGTTACCAAATTAATGGTCAGAATCAAATTGGTCAAATACCCAATGGAGGTAGAGGTGGAGGTAAAATGAGTAAAGAAGAGGCTAGGAAGAAATTTCCTTGTAATGCGTGCGGAAAGATTGGACATTGGAAGAACGAGTGTAGATCTGCTCAAAAGAATAATGGGGTAAATCAAAATTTAAATCCACAGATGCAGAATGAGGTGGTTGTGAACCAACAGCAGCAGCGGCAGCAGGTAGTTACTCCACAGTTACAGGTGCCACAAGTTCCCATACCAAATAATGTGAATGCTCAGGTGCAGAGGTACAGTGCGAACACTGGATTTCACGGAGGTGACCAAGTTGGTAAAAATCAAAGTGTGCAAATGGTTCCGCAATACTGGTTGCAGTACAATGAGAGTGATTCAGACTCATCTCAATGACGGTGCCTGAGGGGGGAGGAAGAGTGCGTACTTGGCGCATCTTTGGCGGTAGATCAGTCAGGTCCATTTGTTGAAGGAAAAGTGGAAGGTAATGATATTACATTCCTAGTGGACACTGGTGCTACCCGTTCTACTGTGAGAGCAGCAGAAATCCCAAACCTACCCCTCTCGGGAGAAACTATCCAAGTTGTAGGAGTCTCGAATAAGCATATTAGAACGCCAGTCACAAATCCAATAGAAGTTCATATTGGAAATTTCAGAGACATGCATCGTTTTGTGGTATGTGACTCAAGTCCAGTAAATCTCTTAGGTAGAGATTTATTGTGTAAAATGAATTGCACCATCTATTGTACGCCAGATGGTATTGCATTTCAGACACCTGATGAGGATGTCGAATTTAAGATGATGCTAGCGAAGCAAGGGACAGTAGTGGATGAGTTGTTTTCACTTCTCACAGAAGAAAATCTGCCTGAAGAATTAAAGAGTGCAGTAAGGTCGAATGTATGGGATTTTACAGGAAAAGAGATTGGTCTAGTGACAGATGTAGACCCGATTCAGGTTACGGTGAAAGAGGGTGCTGTATATCCAAACACACCTCAATACAAAATGAGTCCAGAAGTGATTGCAGGAGTAATTGATCAAATGATTGAACAGGGAATACTGAAAGAAATACTGAGCAGTCCTTGTAATTCGCCTATTATCGGTATCAAAAAGCCCAGTGGGAAATACAGAATAGTGCAGGATTTAAGGAAAATAAATAAGATTGTAGTGCCCTGTTGTCCCGTAGTGCCAAATCCAGCAGTAATCCTTTATCAGATTCACCATGACGCTGAATGGTACACAGTGATTGGTTTGTGCCAAGCATTTTTCTCGATTCCTTTGCATCCAGAAAGCCAATATCTTTTTGCGTTCCGGTTCGTAGACCGTGTTTTGGCATGGTGCCGAGTTCCTCAAGGGTACACAGAGAGTCCCTCAATCTTTAATCAGATCTTGAAAAAATGTCTGGAGACTTTAGTCATGCCAGGTAATTCAGTTTTGGTTCAGTACATTGATGACCTGTTAGTGGCATCAAAGACACGAGAGGCATGTGTAACAGATACCATTGCCTTACTGAACGATTTGGCAGAAGGAGGACACAAAGTGTCACCAGCAAAATTGCAATTTTGTAAACAGGAAGGCCAGTACCTAGGACACAAAATAGAAAAAGGAGTCAGAAAGGTGACACCAGAGAGAATTAGTGTGATTAAACAGATGAGCCCACGCAAAACTCAGAGAGAAGTCCGAATGTTTTTGGGAATGGTTGGATACTGTAGGCAATGGATCAGTGGTTTCTCACTGATTGCAAAACCTCTACAGAGGTTGACACGAAAAGATGTGAAAGATCCGATTGTGTTGGATGATGAAAGTATGGAAGCTTTTACTAAACTGCGAAACAGTCTTTGTCGAGCACCTGCATTGGGAATGCCAAATTATGCCAAGGATTTTGCATTGCACTGTTGTGAAAGAGATGGGTGTGCACTTTCAGTCTTAACTCAGAAACATGGAATGGCACGGCGTCCAGTAGCATATTTTTCTGCTACTGGATTCCGTAGCCGCAGCATTACCAGGCTGTTTGAAAGCAGTAGCTGCCACTTGCGTGAGTCTGGAACAGAGTGAAGCAATTGTGATGGGATATCCAGTCAAGGTATACGTGCCACATTCAGTTGAGATCCTTTTAACCTGCACCAGGACACAGTACATGACCTCTAGTCAGCTGACTAAGTATGAAAAAGTGATCTTGGGTGCTGAAAATGTGACTGTAGTAAGGTGCACTACAGTAAATCCAGCAACTCTTTTGCCGAATTCATATTGTGAGGAAGTGAGAGAGGAGGCGGATCATGATTGTTTTGATGTGACAGAGTTGTGCACAAAACCCAGGCCTGATATTGAGGATGTTCCATTAGAAGAATCAGATTGTGAGATGTTTGTGGACGGATCTTGTTTAAGAAATAAAAAGGGAGCATTGTGTACTGCCTATGCTGTTTGCACCATAGCAGGAGTTCTAGAAGCATCCTGTCTAAAAGGGGTAAACTCTACTCAAATTGCTGAATTAATAGCTCTGATTAGAGCGTGCAAAATTGCCAAATGCCTGAGAGTAACCATATTTACTGATAGTCAATATGGGTTCGGGGTTGTCCATGATTTTGGGCAGCTATGGATGCAAAGGGAATTTCTGACTTTTTCAGGTTCCCCTATAAGGAACAGCAAAACTGTAAAAGATTTATTGGATGCTTTACAGTTGCCCAAAGAATTGCAGTGCTCAAATGTTCCGCACATAAGTCAGGAGATGACTATGTGACGAGGGGCAACAGATAAGCGGATCAAGTAGCGCGTTTCTGTGCACGAAATTTGATTGCCCTAAACAGAGGGATTGAAAACGAAAATACCAATTGCCATCTTATGTTTTCTTCTTCTTTTGAAACTTGGGAGGAGATTAGGCAGTTACAGGAAGAGGCAAGTGATGAGGAAAAAGAAATCTGGAAAAATTCAGGCTGCAGGAAAAGAGCTGAGGACGAAGTGTGGATTTATACAGACGAAAGACCAGTCATGCCAGACAGTTTACTATCCCACATGGCCAGGGTGTACCATGGAATTGCGCACATTGGAAGAGATGCAATGATCAGATTCTTCAAGCAGTCATGGTATAACCCCAAGTTCAGGGTCATTGCAGAGAGTCTTTGCCAGTGGTGTGTCACCTGCCAGCAGCAGAATCCAGTCAGGAAGACAGTTGTTAGTTGGGGACGAATTGGAAAGGCAGCAGGTCCATTCACCCAATTACAGTTGGATTTTATTGAGCTCCCCCCATGTAATGGGCTGAAGTATGTTTTGATTGTTGTCTGCTTGTTCTCTCGCTGGGTGGAAGCCTATCCAACAAGAAGGAATGACAGCCTCACTGATGCAAAACTGCCTTTGAGGGAACTGATCCCTAGATTTGGATTTCCAGTCACTTTAGAAACAAATAGAGGAACCCATTTCAATAACGAGATAATTCCGATGATTTGTGCAGCATTACAGATTGAGCAAAAGCTGCATTGTGCCTAACGACCCGAAGCATCTGGAATGGTTGAACAGATTAATGGCACTATAAAATCTTAATTAGGAAAAGTGTGTGCATCCACAACACTGAAATGGCCTGATGCTTTACCCCTTGTATTGATGAGTCTTAGAATCATTCCTGACAAAAAGACGGGTTTGAGTCCACATGAAGTCCTGATGGGAAGAGCAATGAGACAAGCATTTATACCAGCGAACAAACTGATGAATATATCTGATGATCTATTGCTTGATTATTGCAGAGGATTGGCTGATCTGGTGCGTTCTGTGTCTCGCCAGGTTGGAGAAGATGCCACTACGACACAGCCAAATCAAGCTCATGATCTGAGTCCTGGTGAGTGGGTTCTCATCAAAAAGCATGTGAGGAAGTCGTGTTTAGAACCCAGGTGGAACGGACCTTACCAGGTGATTTTGGTGACGACAACAGCGGTGAAGTGTGGTGGTTTGCCAAATTGGATCCATGCCAGCCATACCAGACGAGTCCCAAGTCAACTTGAAAGACAAGAAGAGCAGCAACTGGTGACCAAAAGCCAAAGACCAGAGGCTGAAGTGTGTGAAGCTGAAGAATCTAGAATAACAGATTCTGAAGAACAAACAGATGATGAACAGCCAAGCACAAGTCAAGTAGAGTGGGCACCAGTTACTGGGTCTCATGAGACTGCTGTTGAACCAGAAGAAAGAGAAATTACTGAAAATCAAGAAGAAGAGCAGGTAGAAGGAAGGCCAAATAAAAGAACCTGTGAACCAGAAGGAGAAGGTGAAAAAGTAGTCCAAGTCAAAAGGCCAAGAAAGGGTGACAATTGGCCAAATGTAGTGAAAAGACTGAAATACACTCTAGTAAGGAGGAGAAAGTCGAAGAGAAGACCAGAGAAAATTAATGAGGTCTCAAGTCAAGCAGAACAAGAAGAGTCAGAAGAAGAGTCAGTACGAAAAACAAAGGGCCTCATTAGGATGGCGGTCCTATTAGGATGGCGGAAGGACCGCCGGGCCGGCGGTGGTGGTCCTTACGCCATCACGAAGCGTTTTACCCACCACCCAATTAGGATGGCGGTGGGTACCGCGGCGGACGCAAAGTCCGTCCGCTGCTTCACCACCTAAGTCAATCGTACCGATTGCCTGGCGGACAGTGCAGGGCACCTAAAATGGTGGCGGTGCCTAGCAGGCACCGCCCACCAAATTAGGATGTGGGAAAAGAAAGGCCTTTCCATGGCGGCGAGGCCGCCAAGGAATGGCTGGCGGGGATTGGGTTCGGGGGCCTGTTGCGGGCCCCCCTTGTGTCGGGGGGAGGTGGGGTGCACTTGGGGGGTACCTATGGTACCCCCCTACATTTCACTGCACCAAGTGGCAGGCACCGTGTGGTGCCTGCCATGTGGTGCAGTGAAATGCTAGACATGCGATTTTAACATCGCGGCGGGTGCTGCTGTCAGCAGCACCCGCTGCAATCGGTCGCATCCTAATTTGTGGTGCGGGACCGCTGCATGTCTGGCGGGCGGTCCAAACACCGCAAGGATGGCGGGCGGACTCCGCCCGCCATCCTAATGAGCCCCAAGGAGAGTAAGAATTCCAAGCAGAAAATATTCAGCACCAGAATGGACTTACGTTTTCTTGGAGGAAATTGAAAGCTCCGATCCGAGTGAAGAAAAAGACAGTGCTGACACTGAGCAAATGGATGAAAACAAATTGAAACCACCTTAAAAGAACTATGAAGAATTAAGGTGCAACCTTGCCAGATGAAATGAACTAAAAGGACTCAGAAGATTTAAAGAAAAGAAAAGAAAGGGGTAAAGAAGAAAGCCGTGAAGTGTAGGATTACACTATTTTGTTCAGAAAATAATTTTTAAGTAAGTTTAGAGTTTCTATAGAGTTAGATTTTATATATATTTTTCTAGTAGATTACAAAAATGGCTGAAGCAAAAGTGACTGAACATCCAAAGTCTAGTCTAAAACGTAGATGTATTAAAGCTTGCTTATGTAGTGTCTTGTTATTAACATTTATGTGGATATTATTAACTGTCATTGTACCTATTCTAATGGTAACTAATAATAAAAACAGTACTAATGATGTAATAAGTGAAAGAATGAGTGATGTTACTAAAGAAACCTCTAATACTAACATAGAACACATGGATGGAAGCATTCTCCATCATGATAAATCAATTAGTGATTTCTCGTTAAATGTCTTTACTAAATTGTTGTATGAATATATGGCTACAATGAATGTGAGTGATTGTTACGTGTGCATGCAATTACCTTAGACTGTCTCAGAGGGGGTGACATATCATCATCTACCTTTACGAATGGTGTGTCTTGTAGTGTCTTATCCAGCCTCTTCTACGTGACGGGGAATATCATTATTCTAATATAGATTTAGTATTTTCAGAGATACCAATTATAAAGGAGCTGAGTAAAGTTTTAAGTAGTAAAAATGTGCATTGTATGGGAGAGTTCTTCCATATTACCAAGGCTTTAGATATAGAGTATGCTTATAAAAACAATCTAACATGTAGTTTACAGGTTGAAGAGAAAGTAGTTATAGAAATGGTAGAAAGTAGAAGGAAAAGTTTCCAAAGAAAAGCTGCTGAACAGTCATCACAGGTACCACCGTGGGCTTTCAGAGAGGGAAATTATGAGAAAGGCGAGACATACACTGCAATGTCCCTGGACTGGCATCAAAAGGGAAAAATATGTTTGCTTAGAATGAAAACTAACTATAACAATTATTTCATTGGTACAAGTGAATGTGAGCATACTTTCCAAATTACTAGAGGTTTGGGATTGAAGGGTGGAACTGATACTGTTTTCCCGGGAGTTTATTATGTGTGTGGTAAGAAAGCCTATTACAGGTTGCCTGCACATTGGTATTTTAGTTGTTATTTTAAAATCGTCTTTCCAAATGTCTACCATGTAGACAGAGACAGCAATAGTATCCATGAAATAAAACAAGGACTAACACGTAACAAAAGAGCGAGTTTTTCAGAGATAGTAGGTGATATTTTTGGTGCACTGATACCCTCAGTTGGAGTCGTTCTGAATTCACATAAAATTCGAAAACTGTCCACAGGGGTTGATCGTTTATCAACAGATACTGCTGGTGGGTTCTTGATGATTGACACAGAAATGGTTGCAATCAGATCAATGGTTTAGCAGAATCGACTTGCCCTTGATATCCTACTGGCAAAAGAGGGTGGAGTCTGTGGCATGTTGAAAATCCAACACTGCTGTACCTATATTCCTGATAAAAGTAAAGGTATTGAAGGATATATTAAAAATATTACAAAATTACATGAAGATTTGACCCAACTGGAGGTTGATGGTGTCTGGGAGAAACTTGGTAAGAGTTTCTCTTCTGTAGGTAAATGGTTTTCTACTTTTGGAAGTAGCTTATTAGGGAAGATAATAATGCCAGTCATTTCAGTAGCCATAGTAGCCATAGTAATAATAACAAGTTATAAGTGCTGTAAGTATAAGAGTTGAAGAAAAGGAATGACAGAATCAAAAGACAAATGAAAAGCAAGAAAAAGAAAAAGAGATGAGATAGAACTAGAGGAGATGAAAGGAGATTACTATGATAAGATGAAAGATTTAGACGAAAACCTAATGAAAAGAGAAAAGATTACTGAATTTTAGATAGATGAAGATGGCACTTGGTATGGTAGGTATTTTATGATGGCTCCAGAAAGCCATCAGAGGGGGAATTGATGGAGCAGGGTTTCGCGAAAATGAAACCTGCTCGAATTAACACCCCCATAAAACGTACTAACAGTGTGCAGTGATAGTTTATCATACACATTACATGAACACGAGGGAAACCGCTTTACGCATTTCTGTACTAATGTAAACTAATGCATGAAAGAACTAGGCCGCATACTAAAATGCGTTTAGAAAGAAACAGAATTAATGCATGTTTAAGCTGCATTTTATATTTCGCATCTTGCATCTTGCTTTAAAAATAATGAATAATGCCGCTTTTGCCTTAAGCTTCTGCTAGGAAAAAATTTAACAGGGGATAGTGCAAAGGTGGGTGGTAAACAGTGAAAAGTGCATTTCTATGTAATTAATGAATGCTTATGTTTTATTTGCCGTAATGAGCTGAAATGGGCCTCCATTATTCTTAAGTTAGCCGGATAGAGGAGGGGTAGGAGTGAGAGCGAAAATGTCATGACAGAGCAGCCAGAAGTGCTGAGTGCTGTAAAGAAGGGACAAGAAGTTCAAGGATACCCAGCACTGAATGCATTGTTCGTCTGCCAAAAGGATGTGACTGACCGTGGGACTAAAGACTGCTCTGCGGACATTGTTGGAAAAGATGTGCGAAAATGTATTAAATGTATCATTTAATAAATCATGTGAACGAGTCAGTTGTTGGGTAATGGGAAGAGATGTAGAATTATATTCATGAACAACTAATGAATGAAATCACAGTGGTGTGACAGACCACCCCCTAAGTCCACCAATGAACTGTCGAGTTTCGTGAAAATGTTTCAACTGATGAGGGACGGACATGTAGGTGTTAGGGTATAACTGGGGTGTCTTTGGGGGTGTGTTTTTGAAGGTCGTAGGAAGGGAAGGTCGTAGGAAGAGAGGAGTCGTAGGGAAGGAGAGGGCCTGAGGTCGGATGCTGAGGAGAGATGGGTGATGCGTCGCTGTCCGTCGGTTTGCAGAGAGGCGTAGCAGTTCATGTCCCTGTCCTGTTCCTGTCTCTGAAATCTTTGTTCCCTGGCTCTACTTCGGGGAACCCCACTGTCCCCTTGGCCAAGGGGGTGGTATTTCACAGATCCTTTGGGTTTGTATTATTCTGACTCGTATTTTGCATAATTATTTGCAAATGTATTCTTGTCTCTGAAATCTTACGTCTCTTCATCTATCCACTCCGTCATATGAATATTGTTTCCCATTATTTTGCTGAAACTTATGTCTCTTCATCTATCCACTCCCTCATATGCATATTGTTAATTGTTGATGAGGTCTGACACTGTTTGCATTGCTGATTATTTTTCTCTCCCTCTTGTGAAATTTCATTTGTTTGTACTTGTAACCGTATCCAATTGAGCATTGATGATTTACTTCAATTTGAGATAAACTTTATGAATCTTACCAAGAGTCTGTGATTATTTAGCTGACTAGATAGTTAGATAAGTGCTATCATTACCATCAACTACTCAACTAATTGGTCTATCGACCGAGAGGAAAGAGAGTTGATATTCAGGTCTAGTTATGTATTTAGACTTGTTAAACATGAATCTGTGAAGGAATCAAAATTTACGTCATTAAAACTTGACCCCCAGCGCATCAGGGACTTGGGTGAATGTGTATGGGCCATTGTATGAATTATTGATGAGAATCGATCCCTGATAAGGTGTCGCGCTGGATCAAGTGTGAGCGCACATAATTACTCAGTGTCTGGACTCTCAGAGATAAGAAGCAAGACTCTCAGTGCCTCTTGACCCCCCTTTTATTGTTATTCTGTGGCAGTATCGTCAATTGTCGACCTGAGTTTCATATTAAGAAAACCTTGTTTGTGCACAGAGACTTATTATCTGGAAAGGCCAGTTTGAACATTTGGAGTCTCTTTTGTCAAATTATGTTCCTGGAGCGCCCTCTTCTGGTTTGTTGAAATGATTACAGAACTGTGCTGTTTCAAGTAATGAGAATAGTTTGATACTACACAGCTATTGATGCCTATGTTTCTACAAAACATATCCAGTTACTGAACTGAGTAGTACTCTTAAACCTTTTAATATCAAAGACTATATTAGTACCAGAATCAAAAGTCATATCAAAGTTTATTTACAGGTAAGGAAGTGTTCCCAGGCAACACCCATGGAATGAGACACATTTCCAGATTTACGAGGAATCGTAAATCTGGAAATGCGTGTCAATGCTAGGCCTCCCCAGCGAGGCGCAACGAGGAGAAATGTTTTCATTTCTCCTCGTTTTTTTCTCTTTCAAAGCGTGCTGCATTCTATAGCACACATTGAAAGAGGAAAATGCCTGTAGTGATTGTTTTTGTGCAGGAAGGTGCCCCTTCCTGCACAAAAACAATCTCCCCAGGACGCAGGCATCCTTGCACCATGGTGCAAGGGTGCCTGCGCCGGCGCATGGCTGCAGTTTGTGCGCCAGCGCACGTGAGAGCACAGGAATGCGACATATTATTGTAAATATGTCGCATTCCTATGCTTCGGAAGTGCCGCAGCGTGGCGCAGCCAAAGGGCTTGCATTGCCGCGCTGCGGCACTTCCTTGTAGATCTGCCCCATTGTTTATAGACCAGCTGGTTCGACTTTGATGACACTGGCTACAAGACATGATGACACTGGCTAAAGGTCATAACCCAGTATCGCCAAGGTTACTGCTGCAAGACTATATGGAAGGCTGAGAACACCATGGTAATATTTATTATGAACCCTGTAGGTATGCTGAAGTATTGTACAAAGGGGGTCTGAACTAATGTAGGCCAGCTCACACACTACCATAGCACCAGCATTAGGGCTTTGGTCATTCTTTGTTTTGTGTCGATATTATATTGTCCTTTGGTTATTTCATATCTTTCCTCATTGTGCTCTACGCGTCTTGTGAGCGCACGTTTTTGCAGACGTCAGGATTGCCAGGCAACGCTGCTGCTCTATTTATACCGGCCGCACCCTGCCACTGATGCTTGCAGTGAAGTCTTCTACCTTCGGCCAGCACCGTGAGCAGAGACAACGCATCCCGGTAAGGCATGTCTTTTCACCCGCATTTCTTTTCATTTCTGGCACTGTATACATAGGCTCCGGAGTGAGTCTTTGAAGTCTTTAATATCTGCGCTCCCTTGAGGAGCATTTGGAAGTATTTTGTGACATTCAAACTATCGAGTGTGAGCGCACATAATTACTCAGTGTCTGGACTCTCAGAGATAAGAAGCAAGACTCTCAGTGCCTCTTGACCCCCCTTTTATTGTTATTCTGTGGCAGTATCGTCAATTGTCGACCTGAGTTTCATATTAAGAAAACCTTGGGGCAGATTTACAATGAAAGTGACTCAGTGCATTCCACAAGCCATTTGGCTGCGCCGCACTGAGTCACTTTCAAAGCACAGGGATGCAACATATTTACAACAATATGTCGCATCTCTGTGCTTCCCCCTGCGCTGGTGCACAAACTGCAGCCATGAGCCGGCACAGGCACCCTTGCACCATGGTGCAAGGATGCCTGCGTAGCGGGGAGATTGTTTTTGTGCATTTTCCTCTTTCAATGCGTACTGCAGAATGCAGCACGCATTGAAAGAGGAAAAAACGAGGAGAAATGAAAACATTTCTCCTCGTTGCGCCTCCCTACGCCTCCCCTGGGGAGGTGTAGGATTCACACGTATTTCCAGATTTACGATTCTTCGTAAATCTGGAAATGTGTATCGTTCCATGGGTGTTGCGTGGGAACACCCACAGCAACACCCATGGAACGCCCCTTTCACGCAAAATGCTGCATGTAAAGGTGCCATATTTACAAGGACAGGAAAAGCCACGCAGGGTGGCTTTTCCTGTCCTTGTAAATATGGGACAGGGAAATGCGCTGTCAGTGTGTCACAAAAAGTGACGTACTGGCAGCGCAAGGGGCTTGTAAATCTGCCCCTTAGTTTGTGCACAGAGACTTATTATCTGGAAAGGCCCGTTTGAACATTTGAAGTCTCCTTCTGTCAAATTATGTTCCTGGAGCGCCCTCTTCTGGTTTGTTGAAATGATTACAGAACTGTGCTGTTTCAAGTAATGAGAATAGTTTGATACTACACAGCTATTGATGTCCATGTTTCTACAAAAGATATCCAGTTACTGAACTGAGTAGTACTCTTAAACCTTTTAATATCAAAGACTATATTAGTACCAGAATCAAAAGTCATATCAAAGTTTATTTACAGGTAAGGAAGTCGATGTATAGTACATACTGAACAATTGATACATGCTCTTACAAATTGTGGTTGCATCCTGTAATAATCACCAAACACTGTCTGCTCCAGGTCTCCCTCCCTAATTCCCTTCCCCTCATCTAGCCACTCCGATCCTCTGGTTCAAATTATTGCCCAGAGTCGGTGCTGCTGGAAGGTGGGCTTTGGGGGTACTGCTCCTGAGGAATTGTGGTCTCGCCTGTCACAGGTTACTTGAAGGTATCTTCTTGGCAATGACCTCGAGCACTCCATCTGGAAGGAGGTGGAGCTCAGGTCTCACTTGAAAATCTTAGGGTTGCCTGAGTGGGTGTGCCTGATCACACAGCCCATGGCTGCCGAGAGGGTAGTCAGAAGGACTTGGATCCTGGAAGAATGGCCCAGGTGCCTGCCAGAAAGGGAAAGGGCAAGGGGCGTGGGAAACCCGCTCTTGAAACTCCTATGGTCCGGGAGGAGGCTGAACCTGAGGGGGACACTCCGGAACCTACAGGGGAAGATGTTACTGCCCTTGTGAACCTACCTGGCCAACGGGCAGAAGAAAGGGGGTTCCACCAGGGAGGGGTTCTGCAAGGCACAGATAGAATGCCTTACTCTTGTGGGCCTACAGCAGCAGGCCGAGGTCCAGGCAGCTGGTAATAGCTCTGGTGATCAGCTAATTTACTGTGAGAATTGTTTCCTGTATAGTGTGCCTAAGGTTCGTGAGCCTGTTGGTGGTCCCCCAGTGCTACAGCTCTTTCCTAATTGGTCCTGGCACATGATGTACCCCTGGCAGGTCATTTAGGCTTGTCACCTACTTTTATTTGCCTCAAACCGTGGTACCAACTTCTTGTCAGGGTACATGAAAGCCATGTGGATGGAGTGTGGGGTAACCTGCAAGTTCTCCACTCCCCACCACCATCGAACTAGTTGCTTGTCGAGAAGTGCAACAGGACCCCAAAAGGCATGATAATCGGCCACTCAGAAACCATGAGGCGGAACTGGGACGTCCTCCTGCCATGCCTTTTATTTGCCTACAGGGAGGTACCGCAGAAGAAGGTTGGTTTCAGCCCCTTTGAACTTCTGTACGGGCACCCTGTGAGAGGACTTCTCAGTCTGGTAAAGGAGGGCTTGGGGCATGCCCCCAGGAAGGCCCCCCAGGATGTGTTCAGCTACATGCTGGCACTCCGTATCCAGATAAAGCACTTGATGAAGCAAGCACAGGAAAATTTAGACGCCACCCAGGAGCACATGAAATGGTGGTTTGACCATAACGCCACTCTGGTAGAGTTTCAGCCTTGCCAAAAAGTGTGAGTTATGGAGGCTGTAGAGTCCAGAGCCCTACAAAACTGTTGGTCTGGGCCCTATGGTGTGAACGAACGCAAGAGTGATGTCACCTAACTGGTGGATATCAAGGCTCCCAGAACCCTTTAAGGTCCTGGCTTGTCAATTGCCTCAAACCCCAATTTGAGAGTTCTGAGAATACCATACTCCTGGTTATGGATGATGGGGTGTGAAAGGAGATTGATCCTCTCCCCGACTTCCTTTGTTCCAAAGAGCAGGATGGGTCAGTGGAGGGTGTCAGCCTCTTCCCTACACTGACCCTAGAACAGAGAGATTACCACCAGTTGTTTGGGCAGTTCAGCTCACTCTTCTTGCTTGCCTCAGGACTCACTACATGATGCATCCATGATATTGACACTGGGGACAGTATGCCTGAGAAGAGCAAAATTTGCAGGTTGTCTGATAAGGTGAGAGCCATCATTAAGGAGTAGGTATCCAAGATGCTGGAGTTAGGGGTTATTGAGCTGCACAACAGCCCTTGGCCCAGCCCAGTGGTGTTGGTCCCCAAGGCTGCTCCTCCAGGTGTTACTCCAGAACTTATGTTCTGTGTGGACTACCATGGGCTCAATGCTGTTGCCAAGACTGACGCACACCCAATTCCTGAGATGATGAGCTTATAGCTCGGCTAGGAGCTGCCAAGTTCCTAAGCATGTTTGATTTAACCTCGGTACGGGCAGAGTGCCTTGACCGAGGGGGCCATAGGAGAGATCTGTATTCTCTACCCCAGAACGGCACTTCCAGTTCCTGGTAATGCCCTTGGGGTTGAAGAACACCCATGCCACCTTCCAGAGGTTGTTCAACCAACTCCTGACTGGGTTGGAGAACTTCAGTGCCACCTACCTAGACGACATTGTGGGCTTTAGTTCTAGCTGGGAGGACCACCTGTGCCACCTCAGAAAAGTGCTATCAAGGCCAGTAAGTGCCAGATAGGAAAGGGTTCAGTGGTCTACTTGGGTCACTAAGTGGAAGGAGGCAAGGCGCAGCCCCTTCGGGCCAAGATTGTAACCATCCTGGCTTGGGAACCCCCCAAAACCCAGAGATGAGATCCTTCTTAGGCCTCACCAGCTACTACAGATTTGTCAAGGGGTATGACATCATTGTTGCACCCTTGACAGAGCTAACTTCCAAGAAGTAGCCACATCAGGTGATCTGGACAGAGGTGTGCCAGAATGCTTTTGAAACACTAAAGGAGGCCATGTGCACAGCACCCGTGCTCAAGGCCCCTGACATCTCCCAAGAGTTTAATGTGAGACAGGTACTTCATAGCATGGCATAGGGGCCGTGCTCTCACAGCTAAACAAAGAGGGCCTGGATCAACCTGTAGCCTTTATCAGTAGGAGGCTACCTCCCCAGGAACAGAGACGAATGCAATTAAGAGAGAAGCCTTTGAAGTGGTCTGGGCACTGAAGAGGCTGAGACCATACCTATTTGGTGCTCACTTATGGGTTCAGACAGCCCATAGACCCCTCAGATGGTTAATGCAGATGAGAGGTGTTAGAAGGTGGTTCTGACCATCTGAGCCGCCCAGATTTTTTCGCTTTTTGAACACCTATTTGTTGAGCTTTTACTGTGGGAGAGCCTCATAAGTTGGGACTCACCCACAGTGAACTCATGATGAAAGGGACTGCATGTGGATTTTACCGGTGTCCCCCTGGTGCGAGTAGGCCACTGCGCTGCAGCCAGAGCAAGGGGCACCGGGCTGGTTACATGCAGACACGTGTGTACATGTGTACATGCGTGTGCACAAGTGTAAGGGCTGCGCAGGGGAGATTCCTAGCGTGCGCAGCCCAGGAGCAGCTACAAATTGAATGGTGTGGCAGGACTTATGCAGAACTGGGTGGTGACATGGAATAGGCTTTCTACAATGGGAAGAAACATTGGAGGGAAAGTCAGTGTGCTTTACTGTTTTTATTCCATTACTCTCCTATGAGGATGGGGAGCACATGGCTAGTTTCGCTTTCCTAGGGCCTACAAATTCCAGACACGCACTAAAGTCCACTGTAACTTATTTGAGAAGAAGTATTCTGCAGAGTCCAAAGTCATATTTGTACTGCTTTTGGGTCATCCAGAAATGTCATATTTCTCTGAGTCAGCTCATAACCAGGGCCTGGCTGGGGCTGACCCTGCCAGGCTGAATTAATGACCTTCCTCCCCAAGCTGTAGCATCAGCCCTGCACCACAAGCATTCCAAGGGCGAAGGCCTCCACTCCAAGAAGAGAAGATGGGTGGAGCTACAGGTTCATCCATCAGCAGCTGACACCTGGTGCCAGGCACCAAGCTGCTCTGGAGAGAAGGCAGCGAGGGGGGAAGGGGCTCTCAGAGACCATGTGGCAGGAGCCCCCACGGACGACGCCATTTTGAACAAACCCAGAGGCCTGGGCTGGAAGGAGGGAGCAGGGGCAGAGAGGTGATGTGTCGCTGTGTGATGGGGCAAACAGAGACTTCCTGCCAGCCCCCTCCCCATCCTTTAAAAAGAGTCTGCACAGGAAGAGGAGCTCTCTCTGGGGTTTGGTCTGCTGAGGACGACTGGTGCTGGAGCCTGGCACCATGGGCAGCTGGAAGGAAGAAACTCCAGACTGGCCCAGGACCCTGACTTGTGCCACAAGGGGAGACCAGGACAAGTGACCAGGAGCCTGGGCCTCTGCGCAAGGAGAGGAGAGGCCCAGGGAGAGAGCCAGGCGAAAGGCTGACGCAGGGTGCCAGTGAAGATAGCTCCCTGCTGAATCCAACCTCCGTGAGACATGGGGGGCGAAGGAAAGTGCTCCCAGTGGCTGGGGAGCGCCACCAGGAGCAAAAACAGGCGACCGACGACGAAGCGCGTGGGGCTCCGCCGCCGGTCTTGAATGTCCCCCCGGGGTGGGTCAGGTCCCGGGGGCTGCCCCCAACACAAAGCAAAGCCCACCCTGGCCCCCGGCAATGACGGGGGGTGGGGAGCGCCATCGTGCCCCCGCGAAGATGCCTGTGGGGCCCCAACTCCAGACCCCGACGAGGAGAAGGTCCGGCGGGGCCAGCGGGAGTCTTCGCAGACCAGAACTGCGGTGCCGGCTCCCGGGGCAGCACGCGAGGGTGCTGGCCGGGTGGGGAGCCGGCGGGGGCAGCCGGGGGTGGGCTCCCCAGACTGCCCTCCAACGATTTAGCCATGCGGGGTTCCCGGGTGGGACCGGGACCCCGCAGAGGGGCAAAGAGGAGTGTGGGGGTCCGGGTAAGACCGGGCCCCCGAAGAACGGCCAGAACAGCCGGGGGTGGGCTCCCCGAGCTGACACTCACCTGGGGGTCCGGGTGGGACCGGACCCTCCAACGAAGGAACGACACGGCCGGAGGCCCACATCACGGCTCTCCCTGACGCAGCAGGAGAGCCGCTGCTATAATATTCATGGGGCTAAGGAGAAGCACCCCATAATGCCTTGCAGGCCCGGATTGGCCTGCAGGGGAAAGCCGCTTTTTCTTGGCTAGTGGTGGCCCCAGGAGGACGGGGTCACTGCAAGATGAGTGCCTGGGTGCAGGGGGAGTTGCAGGAGCTACGAAGTCTCCCCCAGCACGAAAATGGAACGTCCCTCCCTAAGTCTCTGGGGACTTACAAAGAATAACCCCTCAAGGGCTCAGCCAGGCGTCATCAGCTTCCCCATGGCTGGAACTTTTGTTCTCCAGCTGGTGGTGCCTTAGGGACTGCCTCAAGGTGTGAAGGGCTGAGTTGGGGATGTCTGGAGAAGGGCATCTCCTGGAGGTGAAGAGGTGTAATTGCACCACAAATGCATTTAACCATGTTATTTCTTTTTAGAGGGACTGAAAGGCACCTGTGTACTGTGCAGTACCTGCGTAAGGTAGAATCATAAGCAAAGTGGGGTTATGTTGTTAGACATTCATGCTAGGGTGTCTGGCTGTATATGCTTAATCCTGTGATTCAACTGTGATGCCTTTTAGGGGCTTTAATTGCAATGCATTACAACTGTTATCATCCATGATAAATACTTCATTTAAAGTGATGCCCAAACATGTATTCTTGCTACTGCGTTAGGGGAGGAACAACCCAGACTGTTAGCTACTAAGATGTAGAGGTGCATATTGTATGGTCAGTATACAATGGTCAGTCAGGGTTATGTGTCTCCAAGGCAGGTGTACCTATTTTTACGTGAACGTGGCAGGATTACTGCAGGTATGTACCGGGGATCAAAAATGTTTTCAACGGTTGATTCTGACAACTGTAAATCGGCGATGAGTTGGGCAGGATACTTTATAATGGGGTTCACATTTAGTTTTATCTGTAGAATTTAGTTTTTATTTGTAGAATTCACACAAGGTGCACATAAGAGTCATATTACTTTTGCATTTGAGGTAACGGGGCACTGATTCATTTGCATTGGGTGGTAATTAGTTGAGGATAGGGGGAGAGGAACACGCACGTAGACGTTGTACTTAAAATTAGTTACAGTTGTATAGATTTCTTTGTTGTTCAAGGAGTTGGGTTAAATAAGGAAATCATTGTTACATGAGAACCATTTGTTTGACTGACGCATACTTTTTAATACATTGTAGAAACCCCTGACGAAAGTCACTAATGACTGAAATGCATTGGGTGAATGTAAAATGTGACGGAGGATTCGAGATTCATAACATGCCTGTGATTAGGCCCGGATGGGCAATTCCTGGGCAAGTATAAAGCATGAAACAATGGAACCTCGCACCTTTGACGTGATGGACAAGTTTTGTTAACAACATTAAATAAACAAGATTGAACTTTTTGAAATACTGACTGAGTACGTGGATAATTTTGATCACAAATGTGCATAAGGCTGTGCAACTCTTTTGTGACTTGCAAACCGTGGGTCACCCTCTCTTGACGTAAAATCATCCATTTGCCAGGCCCAAACCTTACTTTTAAATACATATAAGTCACCCGTAGGGTAAGCCCGGGACAGCCCCGAGGGCAGGGTGCAAGCTATTTAAACAGCAGGACATGTACTTTTAAGTTTTACATACCCTGGTAGTGAAAACCTCTTAAATTTGTTTTCATTACTGCAAGGCCTATCTATCCCACAAGGTACCATCAGAGTTGACTTATCAAATTTTATTAGGTCAATTCCAAATTGGAAGAGATAACCAGTTCATGTTTGGTGTCTCTGGAATCACAATTTAAAATCCTAACTTATGAAGTTGGATTTTAAATTGCTATTCTGAAAATGCCACTTTAGAAAGCTGGCATTATCTTGCCTTAGCCATTTTGTGCCTGCAGCCTGTCTGAGTCCCATGACTGGATGCAGCTGACAGTTGAGCTTTGTGTATTCCTCCTAAACAGCCACACACAATGGGGAGCTTAGGTGTGACTGGATGGGCGATCACAGGCAGGATGGGAGGAGGATCTGGGCAGAGCCCCACTTACACTCAAATAGGCTGTGTCCTGCCTCCACACAAAAGGCTGCATACCCCCTGTAGTTAGTCTGGAGCCAGGGCCAGGAAGGCAGGGCATTTGTACACTTCATTTGCATGCCCTAAGAAGCTTTTGTCCACTTCAAAGGCACAATTGTGTGTGAAAGAACTCTTCAGTACACTTCTGGCCCTGTGGATACTCTGCCAGGAAGAAGGGCTACTGTGGTGCTACAAGGACTGCCACTCCACTGGACTGCTGCTCTCAAGGAACTGCTGCCCTGCTGTGCTGAACTGCTGCCCTCTTGCATAGGGAAGAAGTGGACCTGTATCTTCAGCTTGAACCCAGGACTTCAGCGTGACTTAAAAGGCTAGTCTGCTGGCCTCCTGATCTGAGTCTCATGGACATAAAAGGTTCCCCAACAGCTCCTGGACCAGTCTTCAGTGAGTTCCTGAGCCCCAAGTGGTGCCTCTCATGTCCTGGACCCTTGGTGTGGTTTTCAGGCTCTTGAAATCAAGCTTTTGGGCTCTTCCCGACCGCGAACGGGACTGTTGACACCAGAACAGCGCAGCTTGCACCAGAATCCAGCGTGAGTCACCGCCAGCCCATCTCTTCACACAGCAAGCACTGATCGCCTGCAGAGGACTGCCACCACGAAGCTCCAGCCCACCTATCCGCGACTCTCGGCCTGCTCTTTGCGCCATGCCAAAAACCGCCTGCAACTCTCTCCTTGCTCCCTGCGACCTTCTCCAACGCAAATGGAACTCTTGGCACAAAACTTGAGAAGGTAAAACTTCAGCCAGACTAATCTTGGACTGCTTTCAATCCGTGCTCCATTGTGGTCGGCCTGAACTTTCGACTTGACCTGGTCCAGAGCAAGCAGGTAGCCGTGAGGATGCTTCATGCTTTTATGGGCTATTTTTTGCTATTTATTCTTTCAAAATTCATCACTCCGGTTCTACTGATTGGAATTTTATTGTTTTGATCTTGTTTTATTTATTAAACTAAGCTCTATTTTTCTAAATTGGTGTGGGATTCTTTTTGTATGTTTAAACTGTTTCACAGTTTGATGTGTTGCAAAAATACTTTACACATTGCCTCTAAGTTAAGCCTGACGGTTCTGTGCCAAGCTATCAGGGGGTGAGCACAGGATAATTTGGAGTTTGTTTGTGCTTTACCCCGACTAGGATTGTGGTTGCTGCTTGAGAAGGGTTTCACCCCCATTAACCAGTAAGCCAATTCCTAACAATGCCCAATAAGGCAGGATGCATTGTATTTAAAAGTAGGATATGTAAAGGTTTAATGTCAAACATTTCCTTACAGTGGCAAGGTCTCCAAAGCTCTTTTTCCTGTGGCATGGTTAGTTGTTCCACAGGGAAGCATTTAGACTTAATATTAAAATTAAATAATGTTATCTATGCCTAGGAACCAGATAAAAGTTCATGCTTGCACTTATTTATTACACACCCAATTCATATACTAAATATTTTACAAGAGATACTTTTAAAACGTCACCAGTTGTCCATTTGCATTAGCTTCCAACTGTTTTCCAAGAGCTGAATAGCTCCTTGATGAGGTGTGAACTGGCTCTCAGAGGCAGTTTAAAGGTCTTGGGTATGGGGAGAGGTTGAACTTTCCTTGAGAGGAAGGCCTAGTGGCTGTGTCCAGCCCCTTGCATAATTTCAAAGAATGCCTACCCCGTCACTGGCAGAACCACAGAGAAAGGAATGCTCCTATCCCTGGTCACATCTCTAGGGTAGGCATAAGAGCTCTGCACAGGGGAAGAAAGGTTCTACATCCTTGGTTTTAGGTAGAGAATGGCACTGAGGGATTATTTGCAGTAGGGCACACAGGAACAGCTGCACAGATCAGTAGAGTTACCCCTAAGAACATGTTCCCTATTCGTTAGGGAGGGGCCAGGGGTCAAACCCCCCCACAGGTTAGTGCCAGGCATAAATTTGGTACTCCTAGGCACCCTCTTCAGAACACTACTGGACCTTTGGAGGACAGAAGCAGGACAGCACCTGCGGTTGAGTCCTGAGAGGAGAACCCTATGGGCTGAATCTGCTCCCACTTGTACCTAGGACAAAGAAGTGGACTCCAAGGGTGAGCTGGCTGAATACCCGTTACGGTACAGGAACACAAAAACTGCAAGAAGCCCACTTTCCTTAAAGAGCCCAGCTCACCAATTTCAACTGGACCTGCCCTGGACCCATCTGGTGGCTTCTGTTTGAGTCAGTCATGAAGCCCAAGTACTGTTCCTGAGGTCCTGGAACCCTTGGCTGGAGTTAGATTGCACTCTTCTGGCCTAAACCTAGAAATCTGGGATTCAGAGACCTTTTCCAACTTTTTGCCTAGAGAACAATCAACGGACTGGGACCAACCTGCCAGTCGATCCGCAGGGGGTGCATCGCTCATGACCTCACTTTGTGGCAGCTCCTGCTACATTCTACTCTGTATCAGCAAACCCATTTCAGTGGGCCCAACACCGACCTGCATCTGCCAATGGCCAACTATCTTTAGCTACAGCCTGCAGCCTTGACCTGCTGAGTAAATCCGAATTCCTGAGAAGAGTCTAAATCTAAAGGTAGAAATCTTCACCAGGCCAGACACTGAGCAGCATCTGATTGCCATGAACAACATTCTGGGTACAAACTCTGGACTTTTCCACTTGGAGCATTTCTCCTGCCTTCCTCAACCGCTTCACCAAGACCTTGTCATTCATATACTAGTCATTGACAAGCCCTTCTCTGGATTCAGCCTGCAGTCTTATCCCCCTGGAAAGCCTACCTTTCAAATTTGTGGAAGAAAAAAAAGTGTGAAGTTAACTTTTTGACCAGGACGAACCTGCCCTTTGTATCCGCCTTGCGCTGCATCACTATCAACCTCAAACCGGACCTTTGTCCTGATCTGGCACTATTTTTATTTAAAACTTTAAAAGGTCATATCTCCAGTTTCTTTTATTAGAATTGTGTTGTTTTGGTGTAATTTAGTTAATTCACTTATTCTCTATTTTTATAAATTGGAATGGGATTATTATTGTGTGTTTTCGACTTTATAACTGTTTTGATACTTCTAAATCCTTTCACATGCTCTTAAGTTATGTCTTTTCTGCTCTGTGCCATAGCTACCCGAGCTTGAGCTCAGGTTTAAATTACTGAAACCTTTACTGAACCTGACAAGAATAGTGACATTATTACTTGTGGTGTACTACGATCCACTCCAACTAATAGTCCAAATTCATAATCTTTGCTAATTACAATAACCACTTCTTTATTCTCATACTTCTTACTGTTCACCCTATCCTTGGTTGGCATTAAAGTGTTTTTATTCTAGCTGTCTGATAGTTCTTTCTCTGTGGTTCTTGCTCACCCTTCCCCACCTCTTCCAATAAGTGTCCCTCAAGGGTTTGTTCTAGGCCTTTTCTTCTTTTTTTAATACCAAATTTCTTGGCAAAATCATTAGGTATTTCAACGTTTCCTACCAAGCAGGAGATGCCCAACCAGTTTTCTCATTTCCTACTTTCACTCCTCACCTTAAGACACACACCTAAAACTGCCTCAGAGCCATCTGTTGATAAAAGGCTCTTCAGTCACTTATGCTGAGCTCATTAAATATGGAAGTCTGCATTCCTGCCTCTTCAGCAGCTGTGTGCCTCCATTGCCCTATCCACTTACCTCAGATATCCTAACTCCAATGCCCTTAGCCAGAAACCTCAAAGTAAACTTCAATCTCTTTTATGAGTATGGAAATAGTCATATGCAACACAAACACAGCGGCAAGATTTAATTTATTAAACTGAAAAATCTACACTTAAGTATCCCTCCACACATTCAAGAGCATAATATTGTCACTTGTCCTTAGTAACTTGAGTATTGTAACAATGTTCTGGTGGGTCTCCTTGGGCAAAGTCTTACATTTTGTTACAAAGACCCAGACACTCCTAACTCAGACTACTACCGGCACCGAGGTGGCTGGTTGTTTGTGAACGACTGAGCATTTTAAAAGCCATTAATCTAGGTTTTCACATCAATCAATAGATCTACCCAAACTACTTTTCCTCAATGGTGAGTAGATGCATCCCAACTCGTATCCTAATCTCAGCCAACCTTGATCTCCTGGTCCACACACAAATCTCAATGTGCAGTCCATCTACCTATTGGAACATCTACTCAGGAGCTCTCAGCTATATCTTGCTGCTCACCCCTTTCAAAACTGGTCTTAAGGAACAAGGAACACCTCACCTTGCAAGAATCTCAATATTTAACTACAGCTTCAGTTTACTGTAATTATAAATGTGGCACTGTAATTGTGCACATATGAAAAGCACTTGTTTGTATTGTCAAGTCTTTGTTGAACATCCACCAATGATTAAATCCAGAACCTTCTATATATGCTTCCACCAAAAACCGCTAAGAGCATTGTAACTGCTTATATATGCAGATTTTTTTAATGCTTCTGTTGCCAATTCAAATAAATAAGCCCATGCTGGAACAGTCAACGCTTATGTAATTCCCCTCAATAGGCCAGGATGATGGGCATCTATTTCCACGACTCGCATAAGAAATGTCCCCATCATGTTGGAAGATATTTCCTTGTTTGTGGGGTACATATAAAATATTTTCATTCTGGGGCCATCATGGTCTCAATTGCAATACAGGACAGACAGACCAGACAGGGGAATACAGTTAGATGGTGCACTTAACTAGATGACTCCTTTAGCATCATTCTTGGCAGTGCCATGTCAGATGAAATGGTCGTCTTGCAGCAGTCCGAACACTGCCTTCCCCAGCACTCTTAATAATGCGAAAAATGCAGAGGTTTCTGTAAGGAGAACCTGCTTTTTTTGTCAAATGTCACATTACCCCCACTTATGAATGCTGTTCTCAATCACCAGGTCAATACACTTGTGCAGCTTATGCCAGTGAACAGGAGAGTCAATAAATCTGTGTTGCTTATTTAGATAATGTTTGACAGGAGATCTTTGAGTACTCTGGACAGATTTTCTTTTAAGATTTTACAGAGATTTTTCCTCTTCAGTGGAGAGGGCCAGTAGGGTCAAGATGATCAGGGCTCCAAGGACTTGGACACCGCTTGTTGGAGCTCATGCTAGACAGGTTGGGGAGAGTTAAAAAAATATCCAGCGAGAGGTTACATCTTTTTCAGTGCAGGCACATCTTGCTTGTCTTCGAGTGGATAGAGGAAGGAAGTACTTGAGATCACTGAACCAAATCCAAGGTTGGGGTTGTGCAGATTCTAATTTCAGTGTAGCAAACAGGGATACCTAGTCAGTCCCTCCTCTAGAGCCAAGCACAAGGCAGAAAGAATACAATGGCCTTCATGCTTACAGAAGTGTAAATTGATTTCCCTATCTTCTGTTCATCGTGGTACCCACAACTAGCAAGTCATACTGACCTCCAGATACTTCATTCTGCAAAAGCAGACTCATAGGGCAAAGTAGGTAGAGTGAAAAATTGGTCCCAGCAGTAACATGTAAATCTGGCTGGAATTAATTTGTTGGTCAGGTTCATTCTAACAGTAGATCTAGCGCAGGAGATCAGGCTACCTCTTCCCACTGAATTCAGGAGACGTTCTGTCAATCCAGACGTTCTTATGAAAGCTATTCCTAATGCTCAAATTCCCCATAGCAAAGCTAACCCTAAACTAACCTACAAACACTTTTCCAAGAAAGTGAACTCCACAAAATCTTGTGAGGCTGCATTCAGAGCTCACATATTGTTATATCCTGGCTTGGTTGTCATGCTTGCAATCTCTTGCTCTGCCAGTGGAATGTTCATCCAATGATGCGTTACAGAATGTTGGGTGCCAGAGATGTCAGTTGAGAAGGGCTGAGCACCATCCTGGCTGCTCCTGGTGGGGTCTTGTATTGGATTTAACTGGATGACTTGTGACTTACTACTAATAAACATCTAAAGATCCTCTACACGTCTGGACTCAGTTACAACAAGATTTTGGCGACGATCTTCAAAAGAACCTGCACCTACCACCTCTTCAAGACCTCAAGAAACTTTACAAACACAGGACCTACTGCAACTCAAGTGAAGCTAAGTCTACTGCCATCTTGACCCCACCAGTGACCTCCCATCGGTCGCCCACAGCAGTCTGCCAGTGTTCCTGCGCGTCTGGGGAAGTGCCACTACAAGAGCTGCCCATCCTGTCTTTGGCGTCTTCTCCCCACTATCTATCTGCGTCCTGTGCTTTCAATGAGGGTAAGCCTGCCAATGCTTAACGTCTGCACTGTCTGGAAGAAGTGTGTTTCTGGCTCTATTCTGAGTTGCCTGCCATCTATCAACGTTTGCACTCTGGGAAGGAAGATTGTTTCTTGCTCACTGCTACCTCTACTTGTACTGTGCTTTCAGTGAGGGTAAGCCTTCTTACTTTGACATTCAAAGCCTTGTGTGCTCCTGTTTCAGCTACTCCTGGGACAATTTTCCGTTTAGGGGCAGCATTTCCAATTATTGCTGTTCCCTTCATCTCTGTCTCTTTATTCAAGACGCCAGTGTTTTAAGGCTCACAGTCGTAGCAAGGTGTTTATTTCAGCAGCGTTCACAACTTTTGACAATCTGTCATTTGATCTTTCCAGCTAAAGCTGTGCTCGAATTATATCCTGCAGCAATTGATTTTTCCTATGTTAGCTGGTCAGTGGGGGACTTCTGTTTTTTATTTTGGATACTGCTGGGGTTGGCGCTGCTACTTGGCAGTTGAATCTTTGCCATTCAAAATCTACACGAGCCTCCCGACGCGCGCACACTCTCATCGCGCGCAGCCTCTCCATACCTGTGTTCCCTCCGTGATGTCTCCCATGACGTGTGTGGAATCTTCAATCTCCGTGCTTGGAGGACGTTTGGGCGTACGCTTTTGCCGCAAGCCATCCGGTGCGGCGTCTGTAAGCGTGCCGCCATTTTGTGGATGGAAAGGTATGCTGATGCGGAGTCAGTCTCTACACCTATTGCGTTTTCCTTTTGTTCCGTTTTTACCGGTGCTTTTGGGGTGTCATTTATGGCTCGGAACCTGGGGAAATATGACTTTAATACAACCATGCCATCTAGTGGCCTTCTAGCACCACTGCAGCATCTTCGAATTTCCAGCTGAATACAGTTTTAGATTCAAGTCCTTCAGTTTGCCAACCACGCTGTTTCACGATTTCTTCAATCAAGTCTGTGATCTCACAGGTACTCTCTCTCCGTGTCGTACTTGTGCCTGCCTGTCAATGTGGTTCACGACTGGAACTTCTTTCCCTGTTTCAACCTCACTCATTTACCTTACTTCTGGGATGCCATGACTTGTCTCAAACTAACTGTTTCTGACTGAAAGTGCTGTATAATTATCTATCCACCGACGGCACCTGCACCTACTATTTTTGGGTCACAAAGTGTACATTGTCTGGTTGGTTTTCCTCAAGGATCTCTATTCTGATGTTAAGTTTAAAGTTTGCCTCCTTTTCGTTAGGTTGCGAAACTTACATGGAAAATGCAATTTTTCATTGTTTTTTTTAAAAATTACTCAGTGTCAGGGGGTTGTTTTTTTATTTACAGCATATTCTTGCATTTTCGTTTCTTGGCACGTTTATGTTATGTTCCTTCCCAGAAGGGATTTCCCAGGCAGTTGTTATTCGGGTGAGTAGTCGCTCACCGGCGTGGATCTCTGGTCTGCCTTTAACGCTATTGGCCATGGACCCTAGGTATACGCCATGTTGGTAAACACCGTCAAGAGTCCATTTCACTATTCTGTTTTCCCTTCTAACAGGGGATCTTTGCAATGGGTTTTAGTCCCATTTGCCAGCAATGGGTCTAAGTCCCATCTGCTCACTGTATGATTGTACACGCATTACATGTTCATTGTTGTGTTTACCCTTCCACAGGGGATCTATGCAAGGGTGTCAGTCCCTGTGCATCAGTACGGGTTCCTACCCAGATACTTTCAGTTAACGGGTTCCTACCCAAAAAGCTAACGTTCATTTTGCTTTTAGTGCACAGTGTGGAAGCTCCACACTAGTTGTCCATACACGGACACCTCTCGTTTTATTTGTTTACCCTACATAGGGTGTGCACGACTCTGTCTTCCTCCCTCCTGGGAGCTATGCAAGGGTGTTGACCCTTTGCATTAAGTAGATGGGTTCCCACCCATACACTATTTTTTTTTTGCTTGGAATTTTTGATGAGTACCTACTCATATGTGCTGTATTAACACAGTTACATTACTACAGTGCACGGTATGGTTTTTCCACACAAAGTTGGTCCTTACACTGAGATGTGTATGGGGAGCATTACCAGTTTTGTGCACAACGCATCTCTATCTCAAGAGATTAGTCATGGGTTCTCAACCATGCATTGGAGAGTACATATTTAGCTTACGTTTTTATTCTATTTGAGTGCTTTTCATGATTTTATTGCTAAGTATGTTCCGTTTATATTGTATTTTTTTATTGCTATGTTTACACTGTTATCTTTATATTATATGCTTCATTATGTATTGATAATGGTGTCTTGGTGAGGAGTTTCCTCTATCCTTCCTCATTTTCCTTGTTTCTCTCTTCATCTCTGTTTTCCTTCTGAGGTTTTCTTCTCGTGTCTCTTGTGGATTCTGGGCTTTCCTTTGCTTTTCTGTCGTGTTTCCTTCTTCTGCATTCATCGCAGCCTGTAGCCCTGTGTTCTGTTAGTTTTCCATTTTCAGCCTTCATTCATTCCTGTTCTGGCCAGTGGGTGTGCTTTGGGGCAGTCTTTTGTGTTTCCTTTTCTTCTCTCTCTGGCGTTGTGGTTTTCTTCTTTTCTGTTGTGTAAGAAGGAGGATGGTTTCTATGTCTGTTTTCCTTTCTTCTCTGTTACCTGATGTTGCTCCTCTTTAGAGTGTTTTGCGGTTCTGTTTCCTCTAAGTTTTCTCTTTCTGGTTTCTTCTCTCTTTCTCTCTCATTGTGTTCTTTTATTCATTTGGGAGAAAGGGGGATATGTTATATCTTGAGTTCAATGCTTTTCATGCTCTGCCTGTAGAACCTTGCTATGATGTCATCTTATGGAATGTTAGCGGTCAATGTTCACAGTTGGCTGGGCTGAGGAGCATGCTGGCTGCTCCTGGTGGGGTCTAGCTATGGTCTTGATATGATCTTGTTATGGTCTTGTTCTAATCTTCAATAAATCTACCTGAATCATACCAACCTTCGTGGACTCAATCACTACACATATCAGTTCCAATACTTATGAGATAATACAGTAATTCGCTTGTGTGCTAGATATCCTTTGTTTATTTAGAATCATTCCACTCATTCTTCCGATAGGCCCCATAAGGTAAGGAATATAAGCACAGAAGGACAGCCCTACCTTGAAGAAAAACTGTGGGACACAAAGATTGTGAAGGCAAAATACAGTTCAATTATCTAATAACAGTGAAGCTTCCTTACTAGATAAAGTCAAAAGTTATGATGGAGCAGGGTAAACGAAATAATTTTGTACCCCTTGGAAATTAATGACCTCTTAATAATTAATAATACTAACCGTTTGAAATGCATGTATTAACCAACAAACGCACCTTTTTAGTAAACACTACACGTGGGTAATATGCTGATTTGTGCAAAATCTAATCTACTTACAAATGTGAAGTTAATTAACCTTAGTATTGTGATTTGCGTACTGATTAGAGTGAAATTGCATGATTTGTGTTGCGTAGTAAATTTGTATTGTGGCAAAGAATGCAGATGGTAAGTAAAATGGCTTTAAATGTCGCTTCTGCTAGGTAACACCTAACACAGGTCTTTAGAATGGCGGGTGGCAAACAGAAAGGCTTATTTTCTTTGTTTTAATTTCGGTTGTGTTTGTTTTTATGATAGTTCGTTCGGGCCTGCTAGGCCATGCTTCAAAAATGGCTGCTGGAAAGGATGAGATCACGTGAGATGACTAAGATGGCCTCCGCGCAGAATCAGTACGGAAGCTCCAGTCACGTGAATGCGACCTGTGCCCGGAGTGAGAGATGTCAAGGTCAATCTGAGCGACAATGAAGAATGTGCCAAGTGTTCAGCATGTATTCCTGGGAATGGATGGGAAAGAGCCGAGTGACAATGGATGAACTAATATGTGACCATCAAAGATCGCTACAAAATGAATGGACAAGTTGGACTACTTTTGACCCCAGAATCATGAGACTTATTGTGTGCTTTATTGTCCCCAAACCAGTTTGAACAAGGAGGGCGATGAGGTGACCATCACCACCCCTCCAATGGACCAATTAGCGTGATTCTTGCCCCTAAGGATTGCAACTTTTATGTGTAGTAAGCCAGAGTATAGGGTATAAGAGAGTCTGCTCTTATGTGGGTTGGTTGCTGTTGGTGTTGTTGCCATGCCGCTTCTTTATTTTTCATTTTTCCACCTTGATGCTGCGAAAGACTGTCATTTTGGACTTTGAACTTTGACTGGGAAGGAACGAGATCATTGCGGGAATTCTAATCGGAAGGTGCGTCCGAGGAGGTTAGCGGGACAGTCAGTCAGTTTGGGAGTCCTATCCTGTGATCTGCGGTTCATCTTCCTTTGGTGAACCATTCTTGTCATCGCCCCATGGCCGAGGGTAATGCATAATTTCCACTTTTCCTAAAAACCTTTCTTAAATGTTTATTGACATTTTAAATATGTTTGTTTAATAAAGAATTTCACTTATTTGATTGAAGAATTTTAGATAAAATTATATTCTAACTTTAAAATGGGTCCGTGGTTCTTTAATAAATTTATGATTTATAAATATTAAAGGTTTTAATTGTGATTGAGCTGGTCTTAATCACCATCAACTAATTCTACTAGTTGGTCCATCGACCGAATAGCGGAGTACCTTGATGTTTAGAACCGACAGGATCCAAAGTTAATGTATATAATGTATAAATTATTATTCTGTCAAATTTAACAAGGTATCCCGTTCGTCCAGCAGCACATTCTCCTTAGCGTGTAATCCAGAGATTGAATGAATGTATGTATGCGGTGTCATGGGCCCCACCAACATAAGTTTTAAATAACAATAGGTTGCGTAAGTGTTTTGCCTGGATTGGTGTCCTAAGGAGCAATTTATATTAGCCGCGCTGGATCAATTACAAAATACATTTCTCACCAGAATATGATTATCTCTACTAATTCTAATTTTCTAATTTAGGGAAGCCAAAATAGCTTTGGGTTGTTCACATACCTGATGAATATTGATTACGTATGTATGCAGCATTTATTAACCCTGACTAAGCTAAAGAATTCAAAACTTTTTTTATCAATAATTGTCCAATTATTTGGTTTGCATGAAAACTTGCATATTCCTCTCAAATTTCATTACATCATTTGCCAAGATCAGAAAGATATGAAGACTTTATCTTTCAACATTGAAGACATTTACATGGAAGCTAGAGAATTGATCATTTCTCTCAACCCAACTTTAAATGTAGCAGGAGCTATTAGCAAATGTCAACAATTCGCATTATATGCTGCAGCTGGGGCAAAATCACAGAAGCAGCCTGGCCCAGCACATTCAGCACGTATCAACCTAGCCCCTCTGACAACCTTAATAAGCACATCAGCAACTTCCACAACTGGATCAAGAACTGTGCAGACTCCCTCGCACCCATCAAACACAACAAGCAATGTAGATTAAACAAAGAGGCCAGCTGGTTCATGGAAGACCTTTGAGACACCAAACAACACTGTAAACAGCTGGAAAGGAAATGGAGAGCCAGGCACGACACCACCACTAGAGCTACCTACAAGTCTGCAGTCAGACGCAATCACCAGCAAATAACAGAAACCAAGAAAAAACACCGGCGGACCACATCGAAGGAAGCTCCAACAGCTGCAAGGAGATCTTCTCAATTGTCAAGGATTTCACCTCACCCTCAGCCACTGTCAACAACATCGCTGCCTCCCAACAATTCTACGACAACCTATTCAGCTTCTTCCACAGCAAAATCGCAACCATCTACAGCAACTTCGCACAGCCCTACGCTCTTCAACATCTACATGGCCCCCCCTTGCCGCCATCATCAGACAGCATGGGCTCAGCATAGTATCTTACGCCGATGACACCCAGCTCATCCTCTCTCTCACGAAGAACCCCGAAGACACCAGACTCAGCTTTCAAGAAGGAATGAAAGAGGTCGCAGCCTGGATGAGCGACAGCTGCCTAAAACTGAACTCGGAAAAGACCGAGGTCCTCGTCCTCGGTCCCTCCCCCACGGCGTGGGACAGCTCCTGGTGGCCCTCTGCCCTCGGAAACCCACCCACCCCGACAGACCACGCCTGGAACCTCGGCATCATCCTAGACTCCTCCCTCACCATGACCCGCCAGATCAACACCGTCGCCTCGACCTGCTTCAACTCCCTCTGCATCCTCCGCAAGACCTTCAAGTGGATCCCCCACGAATGCAGAAAGACCGTCACCCACGCTCTCGTAAGTAGCAGACTGGACTACGGTAACGCCCTCTACGCCGGAATCAACAAAACCCTGCTACACAAGCTCCAAACCATCCAGAACACCGCAGCCAGACTCGTCCTCGGAACCCCACGACACGAGCACTTGACCCCGCACCTACGAGACCTCCACTGGCTCCCCATCGAGAAGAGAGTAACCTTCAAGCTACTCACCCACGCCTACAAATCCCTCCACAGCATCGGGCCCAAATACCTCAACGAAAAAGTCTCCTTCCACGTACCCAAAAGGGACCTCCGCTCCGCCGACCTCACCCTGGCAGATACCCCACGCATCTGCAGAACCAGAGCAGGCGGTAGAGCCTTCTCCTACGACGCAGCAAAGACCTTGAACGAGCTCCCAGTCAACATCAGACACTCCCCCACTCTGCACACCTTCAGGAAGAACCTCAAGACCTGGCTTTTCGACCTATCCGGAGCTGCACCCCTTCCCCCAGCACCTTGAGACCCTCACGGGTGAGTAGCGTGCTTTATAAACCCCTGATTGATTGATTGATTGATTGAACAACCAAACTCCAGAGAACTCATTGCTCACCTAACCACCACCAACCAAGGTGGCCACTTGACCGAATGGACAACCCTCACCCAAAAGAACCAGATGCAATCATGCGAACCATCATCTCAGGGGCTACAATGGACCCATGCCCCTACCACATCTACATCCTGGGAACATCACCAGTCAGCACCACCCTGACCCACATCATCAACATCTTCATCATGTCAGTCACTTTCCAGGAAGAATGGAAACTTGCAGAAACACCCTCCTCAAGAAGCCCACAGCCAACCCAAATCAAATGAGCAACTTCTGACCCATCTCCCTGCTCCCCTATCCAGCCAAAGTGTTTGAGAAGGCCATCAATAAGCAACTCACAACTAACTTCGAACTTCACCATCTTCTAGACACAACACATATTCCGAGCTCTTTAGCCCTGTAAAATGTCAGTTATCCAGGGATGAACTAGCTCCTACCCAATGTCCTGACATTCAAGATCTGCAGTGGTAGCCTATCCAGCTGGAATACTTCCTGAGACCTATCAGAGGTGTGGCGGAGTCCCTAAGAACGTAACACCGCTTATTTGCAAAGGGATTGCGTCACCGGAACATCACTTTTTATTAACGTTCTGGTGGCGCAATGCCCTGCGCCATATTTACAAAGTGGTGTTAAGCCGCTTTGTAAATATGGTACTCTTTCATGCAGGTATCTTCATGAAAGGGGCGTGCAATGGGTGTTGCTGTGGGCGTTCCACTGCAACACCCATGGGGCATATTAGCAAGACCCACGTTAAAATTATCGCCGCTTTAGCGGCAGTTTCCTGCCGCTAAAACGGCGATAATGGGCTTGCTAATATGCGTTATAGAATTCCAATAGAAGCTCCAGGTTAGATGTGCAGGACATCTAACCTGGGCTTCTATTGAATTCCATAACGCATATTAGCAAGCCCATTATCGCCGTTTTAGCGGCAGTTTCCTGCCGCTAAAACGGCGATAATTTTAACGTGGGTTTTGCTAATATGCCCCATTGTTTTATTTCTTTTTGATGCTGTCTCAGATTTACAAGGAAGTGTAAATCTGAGGCAGCACCAAAAACTAACAGTGTGCAATACCAGGTGTTAGAATAGCTCAACGAGGAGAAATACTTTATTTCTCCTAGTTTTTGCTTTTTCAATGTGAGCTGCTTTCTGCAAAATGCCATTAATGATTGTTTATGTGCAGGAAGTTGTCCCTTCCTGCACATAAACAATCATTAAAAAATGGCAATTTGCTACTTCTGTGTGTGCTGCAGAAACAAATCGTCATTATTGATTGTTTATGTGTAGGAAGGAACACCTTCCTGCACATAAACAATCATTCCCTGCAATGCAGGCACCCTTGCACTATGGCGCAAGGGTGTCTGCGTTGGCGGTAGGCAGCTACTGTGAGAGCCAGTGCTAGGAAAAACACAGGGGTGTGTTGTATTGTTGTAAATACTGTGCATACCTGTGTTTTGGAAATGGCAGAGCATGGTGTTGCAAAAATTTTCCGCTGCTCCGCGCTCCATTTTTTTCTAAATATGCCCCTTAGTTGGCAGGCACATCAGATTGTTATTAACCAGTGTAGGCGGCTGATGTAAACCTGGGCCCCTTGCACCAGGGCTGGAGGAGAACTGAGAATCTTGATAGTACAGCCCGAGGGGGTTTATCACCATTGCAGATGAGGAGGCTCCAACGATCCGCTTTCTCCGCTGCTCCAGACACAGCAGTGAGGCCTAAGACTGGAGGGTTTGTGGATAGGGCCTCCAGGAGAGAGCGGCCTGGAGTTTTCCCCTGCCACGGCTCTGACTTGGACTGCGAGCTCTTCTAAAAATAAAACTTCTAAAAACACATCCATAAAAGAGATATTTCATCAATCTAAAGGGGACAAGAGCTTCATGCCGGCTCTTCCTCACAGCAAGAAGTGGATATCAACCAAGAGCAGCAGAACTTGCAATCCCCATCAATAAAAACACATATCCAAGTTTTACTCTTGAAATTAAAAAAAGATAGGACTTCCCTTCGACTCAACTTCCAAAAAGCGTTTTCAGACCTGAATCGCTCTGCTCAAAAGGCTGAAACCAGAAATGATCATCTCGAGAGAGGCCTGGCTGAACAAGCCCATGAGAGGGATGAGCTGGTCTTCAACCAGGATATACTAGAAATTAAACAGATCTGGCTGCAGACAAAAATGAAGGATTATGAAAACAGAGCTAGGAGGAACATATTCGTATTAGAGGAGTAACAATGTCGTTGGAATGCAAGGCGTGATGATGCAGTAGTCGTGGTGTCGCTCTCGTTAGAAAGGCTTTTTGTTAATAAGCCTTCGTCAAAAGTGACGTTTCCTGCGGAAATTCGGTTAGATCACACCCACATAGGGTATTTACCATTCCAACAGAAGCATAACCTAATCCCGGACTACTTGATAAAAGTGCATTATTTTAAAGAGAAAGAAGACATTATAGCAGCTTTCTGAAGTCAAATTTCTATACAATACAAAGGGGATCATGTTTCCGCTGCAACTCTATCGCAGTGCTATTACACAACATTTGCGCCAAGAAAAAATCCCCTACAGGTGGAGGTAGCCATTTCATCACCTCTTCATCAAAGATAATAAACAAAATTAGGCCAAAACACCTCAAGAAGCCAGAGATATCCCCCACCTACCTTCAACAGAGGAGGATTGTGATTCCTCTCTGGCCTCGTGGAGCGGAACGGCTCGGGGAGAATGGAGCCTACAGTCCACCAACAGATCCAGGATTTTGGCCCGGCGTGCCTGCCAGTGGATGGAGAGAGCCAGTCAGGGTGCTACATCGGAAGAGGACTGTTCTTGAAAGTTTGAACTCTGCTCTGGTTGTTGCCAGGCAGTAATGCTACTGTCACATGTCTAGGTTCCCATGCTCCCTCTGCTCGTCACCAGATAACAAGCTAAATACCCGAGTGGAGGGGAAGAGAATTTGTTTACCTTGAACGCCAGGTCTCATTTGCTCGATGAACAACCCCTCTCTCTCCATGCCGCCAAATACTTACCTAGGAACTTCCGGGGGAACGGAATTGCGCAACAGAATCTGTCCCACCTTAATAAACATGACACGGCTGCCTCACGTGTCCTTTTGGGATCAGTGCCACTGGTCCTTGGTTGCATAACTTGTTGTTTCTATTGTGCTATTCATGGAATTTATTCCTTTAAAAAAAAAAATACACGAAGTCAAGCACTGTTGCTGGTGTCCAATCACATACCTGTCTCCTATTATCCATCTCCATCACGTGCCTTAGGCACATCTTGTCCTCCCACCCCTTGGGAGAGGTCGCGCCTCCAGCAGCTCTTCCCTGTAGTTGGCCCATGTCTCTGAGCTTCTTGATCAGAGACCACTATGACATCACTTAGGTTAGCTTCTTTAAATATTCAAGGCCAAAATTCTCCAATAAAGTGTAAGGCCCAGCACAAAGAAATAGGCATCTGACTGATGTAGTTAACCTATTTAAGAACAAGCTTTTGCAATGCAACAGGTCTCGCATTTACGCGAGTTTGAGCTATTGGCATTATAAATGACAATGCATTTTATTTATGTTTCAAAAATCAAAACATAAATAAAAGGCATTGTCATTTACAATGCCAATAGCTCAAACTCGCGTAAATGCGAGACCTGTTGCATTGCAAAAGCTTGCTTTTAATAAGGTCACAGGTGGCCTCCAGTGGGACGGAAAAAGTCAGGACAGGGCTGACCATAAGGGGAGACACACGAGACGGTAAGGAGAGCGTTGACAGGGGAGCCTTTCCTCCCAAGAGGTGCTATTGCTCTATTTGAAGAACTTAATTTTGCTCTCCCTATTATCCAACACTGATTGCACCCCCTCCTCCGATGCTCTTGGCTTCAGTTCTTGTCCACACCGTCAGTGTGTAGATCATAGGAGGGCGGTTCAAAGTGGGAGACAGTGCACTCCTTTCTTTCATGAAGGAATGGCTTGGAGTAGAGGAACCTGGTGCCTCTTCAGGGGGACAGTCCTGGGAATCTCTTTTGGGAATATTGGAATTTGGATGGCTTTCATGAGGTGTTTTTACCGGGCTCTTGTTTATCAAATATTCTGAGCCTCGTTGGTGGAAAAAATGGTGATAGAAGATTGGTCCCGAGACCTCCCGCTTGTTTGAATTGCAAGTTCAATAAGAGAATGTGTGGCCATAGCGGTGGTGGAGGCGAAGTGACCCCCTCTTGTACTACACACCCAGGTTTGCCCTTTCGTTGGGCTTTTCGTAGAAACATGCTCCTGTATTTCCTGTTTCTTCCCCCCTGGACCTCACCCTATTGCGGATTGTTACTGTTCTTGCCGGAACCCCTACATTTCTATGCTTCCTGTAACAGCAAATGCTCGGCTCTGAATGAGTGCCAGAGTAAAACTAGCTGTCTCCTGCCACCAAGCACCTTCGATCCCGCAGCTCTACTCATTTAAATTAAGGAAAAGCAGCAATCTGATTTTGGACGAGCTGCTGCTGCTCGTCCTGTGGGTGTCGTGTGGCACATTGTGAAAGTTGCAAAGTTACCCAAAAAACAGCTGCTGTTGAAAGAATAGCGTGTAGCACAGCGCCAGAGCTGCCGACTTTGAGCTGGGGATTGAGGGTTCGAACCTTGGTGTTGGCTCAGCAACCTGCGATCCTTTCCAAAATATGCAATTTCCAAATGATGTAATTGCAAAGCTCTTCTAATTTATATTAGAGAAAAGCAGCAGTCCTGCAGCTGTACTCATTTAAATTAAGGAAAAGCAGCGATCTGATTTTGGGCGTGCGGCGGCTGTGCGTGCATGTGGCCAAGTCTTACAAATATCGGGCTTTAATGATTGCCAGGATTTAAAAAAATGAATACAGTGTGAAGCTATTTCAATTAAGATGCATTCCCATGCAGAAAATTCATTGAATAAACATGTATTTTAGATAGCCAATTCATTATGTAAATACAAAACACAGAGGCCTAAAAAGGATCCCTAGACAATGAGACCAAAAGACCGTGTGGATATAATTAAACCAAAACACACATGCCCCAAAAAAAAAAATAACCTTAAAACGCGAAAATAGCATTGACTTTTCTTCTACCGATTCACCATTGCTTTTACTCCCCAACTGTGTAACCTAAGCAAATTCCGATCTTCTCCGTCCTCCCCGGGCCTCATGCGACTAGCCTGGCTGGCCCGGAGCACCCCACAGCCAGTATGAATTCCTAGGAAAGCCCCAGGCTTCGGAGGACCTCGTGCAGGCGGCATGAGGGGCGGCTTTTCAAACCGGCGAAAACACAGAAAAACATTGAAACAAATTAAATCAACGGATCCTCCAGCTCGATATACCGGCTTCTGAAGAACCCCAGCGTGCAGGCAGCCTCTTTTGCTGCACCATCTTCCTCCATTAAACAATCCCTCCCTTCCTAGTGTGTTCTCCGGTCCCTCGCCCCATTCATTCAGCCCCGTACACTGCGGACTCCCGCATCACACCCACCCACGACCCTTACAGGCATTTCCGCAAAATCCGGGAAAAACGGAGCAAACGCATACGAGAGCCCCAAACCCCACACTCACCGCTCCAGCGGGGCTTCCCTCCGTGTCCACGTCGCCCAGAGGATCATTTCTGTTTGAAAAGGCAGCGAAGGTGGTTCTAAAAAGAAAGACAAAAAAAGCATTTGGAATGCAATAGGACTCGAATTTACGCGAGACCTATTGCATTGCCAACGGGAGTGCGGGCAAGGGGCGAGAAGGCACGAACAACAGGAGTGAAGGCACGGGAAGAAAATAGTGCTTCCAATTTAAAGAGCACATACCGTGCAACACTCAAAGTAAAGGGGCCAGTAGCCTTGGGAGGATACAAATGACGACATTGTCGTCATAAGGAGGCCTAACAAGCCTATAAACCAATCGTAATGTAGCATTTAGGAACGACAAAGACACAAGCCAATGAAAAAGATGGGCGGGGAAGAGGGCGTGGCTTCTCCCCCGTACTCTACTACCACAGATCAACCCCAGGTTACGCTCATACTAGTACCCTCTCCAATAGCCCTCCTCTTCCATTACCAAAAAGAAATGTGTAGCCATTCTCATCCGTAGAGGACTGTGAAGATGAGCTTATGACGTAAGTTTATTTGTAAAAACGGGAGCCCACTTCCAACACTCATCACCCCAGGGAAGACCTCGGCCAACTGACCAGCAGCACCGGTGAATTCCCCAGGAGCGTTCGGACAGAATGTGGATCTCAGTGCAAAAAACAACACACAAGGCTTTGCATAGAACATTGCATGGAACAGGTAAGAAGTTCATCATTACCTCCTCGTCCGTCTTCCCATCCAATTCCTTAACAGATAGCAGCTCGTCTGCTCCACAGAAACCCTATACCTAGCAGAGCTATAACACTTACACCCCAATATGTTGCCACCTAGTCGGTGTGCATAAAGGGGGAAGTGTGTCACTAAGATATCCTGTTAATTTTTTTCTGCCTTCAGTTCCATGTGCCTAGCAGAGCAGGAGGTCGGGTAAGTGTTTTTGGCATTTTTTATTGGTCTTACTTATGTTTTCTTAGCGGCTTGCTCTAGCGGCCGCTTTTCTGCCTTGTTTGCCTTGGCGCCCTGCTTTCAGCGGGTGTATGGAATGTTGCTTACTTGCTTGATGCCCCTCCTTCTTACTTGGTGGGCGGAAATCGGCGGGCTGCTCTAGTGGCTGCTTCTCTCCGGTGGTGCCTTCACGCCCTTCTTCAGCGGGTGCGGGCCCTCAGAATTCCAGGCTGCGGCGCAGAGCATCCTCTGCTGGTTTGCCTTTGTGCCTCCTCTATGGGTGTTCCCCGTCCGGCTGGCTCCTATTTGTGGAGGCCGGGCGCTTCCTGAGGACGGGGGCTGCGGGACTTCATTTCCTTATAACGAGTCTGTTGCTGTTGGCGCCCGTCTTCTGCATTTGGCTGCCATGGAGCAAGGTGCTTCTTGCTCTTTTGTCCCTACTATGGACGACCTGCGCCTCCTTGTCAATGAGGCTGTTGCAGTTGCTTTCAGGGCTAAGGAGGCAGAAGGCCCTCCTGCTAAGGTGCCTCGCCCTTTTCCTTTGGCTGATGTTGTGGACCCCGAGGAGGAGGATTGTGTGCGTGGTCGTTTTGTCCAGGGTGCAGAGCTCTCTGATTTGTTTGGCCATGTCAGGGGCAATCTGGGTTTCACTCCTCCTGTGCTGGATGTCCTGGAGGATGACTTTTTCACGCAGTATCATCAGTCTGATCCTGACTCTTTGCCCCTGCACGGCGCAGTGCGCAAGATACTTACCCATGAGTGGAGGGATGTTGACAAATCTGTTTTTCCTCGCATTTTGAGTAAGCGTTATCCATTGGAGGGTTTTTCTGATGAGTTCCCTCAGTCGGTCAAGGTTGATAATTTGATGGCTGGCCTTTCCACGTAGGGCATGGTTCTGTCAGATGATGCCCTTCCTTCTGATGCTGTCGATAGGAGGGTGGAGGGGGCTGTGAAGCGTTCATACGCCGCTTCCAACTTTGCTGTCCTGGCTACGACCTACTCCAACTATATGGTCCAGTCCCTATTGAAGGATTTCCAGGCCCTGGCTCATCTATTGCAGAAGGGGGAGGATGCCTCCTCTCTCTTGGCTCTCATGGAACTGCAGTTGCGATACCTCTCTGACATTTCCTTTGATAATTTGTGTGCAGCAGCGGCTGCTTCTGGGGCTTCCATTGCTGCTCGTCGTCATATCTGGATGAGGTCTTGAAAGGTGGAGTCCTCTCAGAAGTCTGTCCTGCTTAGGTTGCGGTTCGTCGGTTCCAAGGAGTTTGGGCCCCAGCTGGAGGACTTGGTCAAGCAGTCGGCTGAAAATTGTAAGCTTGTGGCTCCCGTTCGACCTCCTTCTCGGGGGCGTGGGTTTGGCTTTCCTTCTGCCAGTGGTGCTCAGCAGCCCTTTCGAGGCAGGGGTCATTGCCGGGGCGCCCCTGGTGGTGCCAAGTCCCGGGCCCAATCCGATGGTTCTGCCTCCGCTCCTTCTCCAAAGCAATGACTATCTGCCTTTTCCGGTTGGTGGTCGCCTTCGATTCTTTTGGCATCGTTGGCTGAGTCTTCCCGATGCTTGGGCGGTCCAGTATGTGTCCTCTGGTTACCGGATCGAGTTTTCCTCTCATCCCCCTCCGGTGTTCCGGGAGACTCCTCTGCCGCGTCATCCTCTGAGGCAGGCGGCCTTGCTGGAGGAAGTATGGCTTCTCTTGGAAAAGACTGCTATTATGGAGGTCCCTCCTCTGGAGAGGGGGCTGGGTTGTTATTCCATCCTCTTTCTGGTCTCCAAAAAGGATATGACGGACTTGCGCCCTGTGTTGGATCTAAAGAGGGTCAATCTCTACATTCCTCGTCGTCATTTCAAGATGGTGACTTTGCTGTCTATCCTGCAACTGGTTCTGCCAGGGTGCTTCCTTGCCTCCCTCGACCTGATGGATGCCTATCTGCATGTGCCCATCCATCCTGTGGATCAGCGGTTTCTTCGCTTTGCTGTGCACTCCCGGCACTTTCAATTCCAGGTGCTTCCTTTAGGCCTTTCATCGGCGCCAAGGGTTTTTGAAAAGCTCTTGGCCCCTCTGGTGGGTATCCTCCATTCCAAGGGACTTCAAGTTTTTCCCTACCTTGATGATTGGTTGATTATTTCTCCTTCTTTCTCTCAGGCACAGAAGGATGTGGACAAGGTCTATCATCTTCCGGAGTCCTATGGGTTCCTCATCAATCACAGGAAGTCCTCCCTGCTGCCCTCCCAGACTCTGAGGTTCCTGGGGGCTCTCTTCCGAATGGATCTGGGGATGGTGTTCCTCTCACAGGAGAGACAGTTGACTTTGTTCAAGCATCTTTCGTGGGTTCTGTCTCAGTCCCAGGTGTCTGCCTGGCTCTGGTTGTGGAGTCAAGGGGAGATGGCTTCCACTCTGCATCTCCTTCCTTGGGCCCGTCTCCATTTGTATCTCCTCCTGCATCACATTCTGGCCCACTGGTATCCTGCCTCTCAGGCCTACGTTCCCTTATTCCTGTATCTCCGGGGATTCGGGCCTCTCTTCAGTGGTGGCTGTCCCCTTGGAATCTCTCCAGGGGTTTCGACCTTCTTCCTCCTCTGACCGTGGTGGTGTTGTCGACAGATGCCAGTGCCGTGGGATGGGGTGCAGTTCTGGGGGTTTCCAAGGCTCAGGGCCGGTGGTCCCGGTTCGAGGCTCTCCGGTTGTCGAACTGGAGGGAGTTGAAGGCGGTTTGGTTGGCCGTTCTGTGGTTTGCCTCACTCCTTCATGGCCGTGCTGTTTCTGTTCCCGCTCGACAACCAGGTTGTTCGCACTTATGTGAATCGGCAGGGGGGTATGTGCCGGTCTCTGTTTCTCCTTTCCAGGAGTATCAGTCTATGGGCCGAGCGGAATCTCCTTTCTCTGACGGCTGTCTATCTTCCGGGGAGGGAGAATGGGCCTGCAGACTCATTGAGCCGGGTGTTTCCTTCCTCGGTGACTGTGTGTCTGTCCCCTCTTTTGTTCAGTCGGATTCTCTCCCGGTTGGGCCTTCCTTGGCTGGATCTCTTTGCCTCGGAAGACTCTGCCCTTCTTCCTCATTTTTGCAGCCTTTTTCCATCTCGGCTGGCCTGGGCGATCGATGCTTTCTCCGTTCCGTGGTCCCAGGGACTCCTGTTTGCCTTCCCGCCCTTTGCCTTGATTCCCGAGTCCTCCGGAAGATTCGGGTGGATCAGGCGGAGGTTCTTCTGGTTGTGCCGGAGTTGTCCCGGCGGACTTGATTTCCCCTTCTTCTGGACTTATCGATATGCCCCCATTGGCAGTTTCCCCTTGGTCCCTCTCTGCTGCGTGCTCCTCTTCTCAGCATGTCCTCTCTGCGTCGCCTCCGGCTGGGGGTTTGGCACTTGAGAGGTTAGGTTTGTTGGACCAGGGTTGTTCTCTTGAGGTGGCCCAGAGCATCCAATTGTCTCGCAGGCCCTCAACAATGAAATCTTATGGCCGTCATTGGAAGCACTTTACCTCCTGGTGCCTGGGGAAGGGTCTGTCTTCCTCCTCCTGTGCTGCTGTGTGGGCACTGGACTTTTTGCGTGATGGCTTTGTCATGGGTCTGGCTGTCTCCACTCTCTGTGCTCAGTGGGCTGCCATTCTTGCCTTTCGGGGTTCTTCTGTGGCTTCTGTCTCCCACTTGGTGGGTCGCCATTTGCGTAGCTTTTTGATACAGCGTCCTGCTTCGCGCTCTCCTGTCCCGGCCTGGGATCTTTCCTTGGTCCTGCAGGCTTTGTCTGGTCTCCCTTTTGAGCCTTTGCTCTCCGTTGATCTTAAGTTTCTTTCAGCGAAGGTTCTTTTTTTGGTGGCCGTTTCTTCTGGGTGGCGGGTTGGTGAGCTTGGTGCTTTGCTGGCTTCCCCCCCTTTTTTGTGCTTTTGCTCTGACAAAGTGATTCTGCGTCCTAGTCAGTTTTTTCTGCCCAATGTTTTGTCTTCTTTCCACTGTCAGGAGGATATTGTCCTTCCTGTTGTTTCCCTGATCCCTCCTCCCCTGAGGAGGATGTTCTGCATTCTTTGGCTGTGTTGAGGGCTCTCTGGGAAAGGTCTTCGTCCTTCCTTGTGCACTTTGATTCGCTGGGTGAAGTGTGCCGTTATTTTGGCTTATGAGTCTGCTTAGTGTCCTCTCCCTTCTTCTGTCCAGGGTAGGTCCATCCGGGGTGTCTCCTCCTCCTGGGGCATGTTTAAGGGTGCCTCCTTGCGTGACATTTGTAATGCTGCCACGTGGGCTTCTCCCCATACCTTTGTTTCCCATTACCGTCTTCACTTGGGGATGGCGACCTCGGCTGCCTTTGGTGCTCATGTTTTGTCTGCTGTACATGATTTGTAATTTGTACTGCTTTCCTTGTTATTAAATGGACCTGTTCTATGATACATTTCCTGGTCTTTTTCTTACAATCACCGTGCGCTTGGGTATGGGCTCACTATTAAGGAATGGGATGGGAAGACAGACGAGGATGTAATGCCCGGTTACTCACCAGTAATATTCATTACTCTGAGTCCTGGTCTTCCCGTTCCATTCCTGAGCCCTTCCCTCCGTCCCTGTTTTTGTTTTCAGGTGATTGTTTTGTGTTTGGTTTTCTTCTCTGGGTTTCTTTGGCATTCTCAGGATGTCTTAGTGACGCACTTTCCCCTTTATGCACACCGACTAGGTGGCGCCATATTGGGGGAAGTGTTACAGCTCTGCTAGGTATAGGGTTTCCGTGGAGCAGACGAGCTGCTCACTGTTAAGGAATGGAACGGGAAAACCAGGGCTCGGAGTAATGAATATTACCAGTGAGTAACCAGGCATTACAAGGCCTTCAGTTCACCCTTTTACAAAAACTAACAGATACGGCAGATGGTCTTAACTCAAACTGCTTAATCAATTTGATGCCGGTAAAGTTTTCGGTCTATGACCCGAATGACAATAAACATTACTTTTATGAAGACTTCTTCCCCATGTCACCCACTTTCCTACAGAAAGTAAAATCATTGGAGGAGACTTTAATATAACTCTAAACCCATCCTTAGACAGATCCTGTCCTAGGGGCAAGCCCCCCCGTCTTCCTTATTAAACAGAATTGAGGACCCAGCACCCATTGCCATATGGAAAAATCAGCTGTAAGGGGAACGCGCCTACACATTCTTCTCCAATATTCAAAGAACCTTTTTCAGAATAAATTACTTCCTTATTCACAGCGCACTGCAGAAAAAGATATTGACTCACAATCTCGCATGGAAATACTTTTTGACTACTCAGCAATCCACTTGCACTTCGACCTTGCCTTACCCGTCTCGATACAACCATTGGAGGATCAACGAAATCGCCTTTAGGAATCCCACACTGCATGCTTCCATTCAAGAGGTTCTCAACCACTATTTTCAGGAAAATGACAATAGGGAGGTAGAGTGGGACACCATCTCGGCTGCAGAAAAAGCCGTTATCAAGGGCAAACTCATTTCACACACCACTTATCTCAAACCCAAAGCGAAACAAAACAAAAACGATTTACAAATCTGAATTTGTGATCTCGAATATAAACACAAAAAAGAAGGCTCTCTCAGAGTATATTGTGAATTGCAAAAAGCAATATGAGAATTAGAGCAATTTTTAATCAAAGATGCAGCTAAACTTTTTTTTTATACAAACCAAAGTTGCTATGAAAAGGGTAGCAAAGCCAATAGGCTACTGGCATATGAATTACCAAAGCTACAAACCAGAAATCTAGTTTCCTTCATCCACAGGGATAATGATAACATACACTCTGGTTTAGCTTCCATCAAGGACTAACATCTATAGCTCCCTAGTCCTGCAGGATTCAGCCCAGGAGGCCTACTTGAATACTCTGTCATTCCCAAGAAGAGATGAGCTTGACTTTACCCATACAGAAGATTCTGTCACCGCCAATGAAGTGCGGAATTCGATCATACAACTGAAAAATAATAAAACCCATGTCCAGATAGTCTGTCAGTGTTCTTTTACAAAGTTTATGCTAACCTTTTAGCTTAATATACACTGAAAAACCCTTGGGTCTGAATTAGCAGGAAAGAAACCAAAGATTATCTCTTAGAGCTTGTGGGGAGATTCCTTTGTTAGGACGAAATCCCTCACCCACCGTAGGTGGCATGCTTCATCATTGGGATTCTCCTCGTGACGGGAAAACCTAGTCCCGCCACGGGCTACAGCCCCCTCACTGAGAGGGAGGAGCTCAGGGATGTTTTATTCCTAGTTTTAGGATATACTAAATCTTACAATGAGAAGAGAGATATCAGTTGGGTAGAGGGCGCAGCGCAAAATAATATAAACTGTGATGATAGTGATAGTAAAACTAGCTACCAGGTATGAAAGAAATGACTTTATTAGCTCGTTCCTGGGGCCAGGATTAAAAACAGAGCACCAGCAGGGATAATTTATAACTGCAGGTAATAGACGAAGAGAGGTCTACATGTTTCAGCCTATAGACCCAGAAAGGTATCTCAGCTTTCGTCAGGACCTAAATTTGCTACTGCTATTCACAATGATTAACAAACTGTGAAGTGTAAAAAGTAATAGTGAAGCCAAGAAAAATAGAAATTAATACAACACCAGTGATCCTACTGATTGCATTGATGATTCACTGGTCGTACCTGTATGGAAAACACAAGTTACAAGAGAAATCATTGAAACATGAATCCCTAAACATGTCTGACACTTCATGTTTGAGAAGGCTGGTGCGGCATGATTCTGCTGTCACCAACATGCTTAAGTATAGTGACAATTTGTCATGGCAAATATGTGAATAAATGAGTTTCTTACCCGTCTCTTACGGATAAGAGGCCTCACCTTGACCTGGCAGCAGCTCAGGGAAGGGGCACCGCTCTGAAAAAGAGATATGTCGAACATTTACAAGTCAACCAAGACTTATACAAAACACATACTCTTTAAAGGATTGTGTAGAGAAATCTGATCACACGAGCAACAAGATATAGAATTAGAAGGAACTGTTATGCTGCGCGTGGAGTAACAGCACTAAGCTCCTAGTGATTAGTCCCCCACATTCATACAGCTCCATCAAGTCTAGAAACGGAAGTAAGCAAAGAGGAGCGACCTACAGGTCCCACACAAATACAGCGTGCTGCATGTGTCCACGAGACCTGAAAGCCATTGAGGGTGGAATGTATATAAAAGCCTGTCAGAACTAGCCAAGGCTGCAGAAACCAAATGCGGGCCCACCCCACACACCTTAGTCCGAGGAGGCACCATGCAACCAAACATGTAAGCGTGCCATGCGGCACAGCGCTCAGGGGCGCCATTAAATGCGCCACCACGCAGGCCATCTAGCCAGGCACTGATGCGGGGACCTTGGAGACTTAATCAGGGTCCCTAGAAAATGGAGTAAATTACCCCCATGTGGCGCCAAGCGAAAAACACGACCCCAACACGCCCAAACAGAATCCCAAACGGACTCTATAGAGCCCCTTACCTCTCCGTCGGTATTCCGGGTGGCGTTGCGCTGCAACTGGAAGGCAGTCAATGACCATTCGAGGGAGGTACAAGTAGGCTATTAGATGGCTCGCATTGATGTGACATCACAACGTCATCGCATGCGACCCACGATCATGGGAAATGTAGTCTGTCAGTCAATCCCCGTTTTCTAAGTGGGTGTGACTGCACTGTACCTAGTCATTCTTAGGTTTTAAACACCAATGTGCGGAGGTGGCTAATGTAACTCTGCGTACAGCAAATTATTCATGAAAATTAGAGGCACTCTACACTCTCGTCGCTATGTTGTCATATGTGCGAAGTGGAGTGCTGGGAGATGTAGTTAAATGTCCCATATAGGATTGTGGATGCAATTAGACTTAGAATAATTCAAAATGCGCTTGTGCCCGATGTTCTACTGTCACAGGACCAATATAATAGGTGTCTCGCCTGCCCAAGTGTCAGCATAACGACATAGAGCATACCCCCGGGACTCTAAGAAAAAATATAGGTGTAACCCCAAATTACATGTTCTTTACAGTAGAGATTACTAGGGCAGTGATAAATCTAGAGGTCTGTGTAAGCGAGTCTGCCAACAGCAGATGTCTCTTTATGGGAGAGGTAAAGTGTTAGACAATATAATCCTGAATGTGGAACTAGTTGAGAGGGCCATTTACAAAAGACAGTTAGGTCTTAAATAATTGATACTTTTAGAGCACGACATCTGAAGGGCAGAATGGAAATCGATCTTTGCTGTTTAGGAGTGATATCTTAAAGAGTGGCATCTCATAACTAATGCTTATTAGAGTGCTGTCCTCGGGATATCATCATTCAGGCTGTCGGTGTCACAATGCAATCTGTGCACCCATCTCTGCTCTCTCAGAAATAAGAATCTGGCTATGTCAGATATGTGTGTGGGAATATATGGTTGATCCAGCACTGTCCATCTCAACTCCTCTGCTGCATGTTGTTTCTCCAGGAAATGGTTCATAAGTTTGGTGGACTGTTTTCTGCAACGTATAGTGCTTTTATGTTCCATTATCCTGGTTTTAACCTTCCGTGTGGTCATGCTCACGTAGCGTAGCCCGCAGGGACAGGTTATCAAATAGATTAGTTTCTCACTATTGCAATTAGTGTGTCGTGCTAGCGTCCAAGGATTGTTGGTACCAATATCGATAGAGCTTGTGTACTTGGTCTGTGGGCACGCCTCGCAAGAGCCACACAGGAAGTGTCCCTTGACAGCCGGTAGTCCCCAGAGCGTATCTTGGGTTGCAAGTCTCTTGTTGCTGGGCCTGGTGTGGACGAGCCGGTCCCTAAGGTTGTTGCTCCTTTTGAAAGAAAATAAGGGTATTGGAATGGGGGTGTCTCCTATATTGAGGATTTTCCATTTCTTACAGATACTCTTCTTGATCTGATTGGAAAGTGTGCAAAAGCTGTTAACACAGGTGATCCTGGAAAAAGGTTTTTTTGGTGGAGCAATCTCGATCAGTGCCTCCCTGTTGTTATTTCTTGATCTTTTTGATGAGCGTTGAATCAGTTGTGCAGGGTAATCCCTTTCTCTCAGTTGCATCAAAAGCTTCTTTTAGCTCAACCGTTAACTTTATTTAATTTTTTTTTTAGATTCCGGTAGAGTCACTAAAACAATGATGGAATCTGTGATCACTTTGATCTTAAGATCTGACAAGGACCCTTCTAGCTGCGGGTATTATAGACTAATAGCAAGACTGAATTTTGACGTAACGACTTTCGCATCCATCCTGGCATCACAGCTTTGTGATGCTTGGCCCTTGTTCATCTCACTTGCACAATCTGGGTTTGTCAAAGACCGTCACATCATTGACAACACTAGACTACCATATAACTTGCTAAATGCAGCAGAACGCCAGGGCACTCAAATGGCTCTTCTCTCGCTTGATGCAGAGCAAGCTTTTGATAAAATACACAGAGATTCCTTCACATAACAATTGTAAAAGCAGGCATGGGCTCAAACCTTACAAAACACATCATGGCCAATTACGTCCTCCTGTCAGTGCAACTAAGGATCAATAGAGAGCTTTCCTGCCTGTACCCTTAACCAGCGGGACGAGGTAGGGTTGCCCCCTCTCCACCTTAATCTTTGTCCTCTCTGTGGAGTTCTTGATACAGAAAATTGAGTCCAATCCCAACATCAAGGGTATTACAATAAACCACACAGAGTACAATGCTGCTCTTTTTGCAGATGACATTCTCTGTTTTGTCAGAAAACCTGATATGTCTATTAACGCCTAACTAGAGGAATTGCAACCTTTCACAGAAGTTTGTGGTTTTAAAGTTAATTACACAAAGTCATCCACTATGGGCATCTCAGACCCACAAGAGACAACCAATGCTCTAACCCAGAGGCTGGGCTTCCACTGGAACAAAACCTCTATCCCATCCTTAGGAGTCCATTTAACTTGTTCAGGTCAACACACATGCTCACATAACCTTCCCCCTCTGCTTAATGTACTGTTCAAGGATCTCTATAGTTGCAAGTGTTAAAAGCTCTGCCTCTCCAACTCCCTAAAAGCACCATCCTCCAAATTCAAAATAAGGTGGTGCTATTTAAACCGCTCTGATATCCGATATCTTCGGGTCTAGTTCGCGCTATATACAACTCTATAAAAAAAAAATGGTACTAGCTTTCATATGGAAAGATAAATCCCCAGAGTGCCTAAGCAAACTCTATGTAGAAAGCCATCAGAAGGGTAAGGACGGGTGGGTCTCCCTAATATAGAACATTACATTATAACCTAGCAGTTGCAGCCTGCCTTAAACTGGCAGTGTAACTCCAACAAACTCCTATGAGTAGACGTTGAGCACTCTTACTTACTTACTATTCCCAATACCACACCTCCTGTGGTGACCACACAAACACAGACCACAGGAACCAGCCCTTCTCCATTCATCCATGCTAGAAATGGGGGTCTCTAGTTGGCAGAGGTAGGTATCTTTGTCCAAATAGGGACCCTTGCTTCTAGTCAGGGTAAGGGGGATACACACTTTAGATAACCCCTGCTCACCCCCTTGGTAGCTTGGCACGAGCAGACAGGCTTATCCCAAAGGCAATGTGTAAAGTATTTGTACCAACACTCACAGTAACAAAGTGAAAATACCACAAATGGATACCACACCAGTTTAGAAAAATAAAATATTTTTATCTAAACTTAACAAGACCAAACCGACAAAAATCCAACCTACACAGTTAAAAATATGACTTTCAAAAGGTTTAAAAAATTGTACCATATGGACGTGTGACTTTTACACAAAGTACCTGTAGTTGCGTCAAAATTCACAAGGCCAAACAGCCGCAGAGTGAAGAAGAGTCGAAAACAAAGAGATGCGTCAGTTCCTGAGACCTCGGGAAGGCGATGCAACAGTTCTGCTGCATGCAGGAGAAGTGATGCGTCGAATCCGGTCTGTAGGGGGAAATGATGCGTCGATTCTTCGTGACGGTTCCGGTCCGCAGATGATGCATCGGGAAAACTTGTCACACAGGTGCGATGAGTGGAAATCCGGGATGTGTCAGTAATCGATGCGGCGGTGGCAAGCGGTGCTGCGTCGGTTTTCTTAAGCTGCAACCCCTCGATGGGTTGATTCTTGCAGCAGCGACTGGTGCTGCGTCAGTTTTCATAGTGGCATGGCGATGCGTGGAATTTCTTCTCGCGCCGTGGAGATGCGTCACAAAAACAGCCGCAAGAAGAGCGATGCGTCGTATTTGTAGTTCTTCAAGTTCCTTCTCTCTTCCTGCTCCCAAACAGCAGCAACAACCTCCAGAGGTCCAATACTGGCACAGGCACCTCCTGGCAGGTCAGAACTCACAGCAGCAGAGTTCAGGGGAGCTGGGGGTGAAGTCTTTGTGTTCCTGACACTTCAGAACAGGAGGCCAGCACACACAGGCCCTTGGAGATCTCCTTCAAGCAGGGGACACAGCACACAGCAAAGTCCTTCTCCTTTCCTTTGCAGAAACAGCAACTTCAGGCCAAACCCACACAGCACACAGCAAAGGGGCAGTATTCTCCTCAGTCTCTCCAGCTCTTCTCCTTGGCAAAGGGTCCTCTTGAATTCCAGGGATGATCTAAAGTTCAGGGGTTTTAGGTCTAATACTTTTACCCCAAAATGTCTTTCTTCTCTTTGTGAAAGGGTCTCTGAGCCCAGTCCAAACCAGTTCTGTCCTCTCTGGTGCAGCTGCCCGGCAGGAGGGGGAGACAGCATTGTGTAAGGCAGACAGGCCCTATTCAGGTGCAAGGGAAATCTCCTCCCACCACTCTAAATGCAGACCGGGCCTATTCAGGTGCTAGTAAGAACTCCTCCCCCTATTCTGAATGCAGCCCAGGTCTATTGAGCCCAGCCCTGACTCATTCAGGAAAAGCAGGACACACATCAACCCCCACCCCCCGGTGGCTGTCTGAGAGAATGCACCTCCTCAGCCCCTGTCACTCCAAAACCAGACAGTCAATACACAAACAGGTAGAGGCACACAGAATGGTTAAACAAGAAAATGTCTACTTTCTAAAAGTGGCATTTTCAAACACACAATTTAAAAAACATCTTTACTAAAGGATGTGTTATTAAATTATGAGTTCAGAGAGCCTAAACTTTATTTCTCTATCTTGTCCCAATGAGAAGTTATATTTATAAGATGCTATAAATAAACTCCCATTCTATCCTATGGGCAAGAAAGCCTTTCAATAGTGAATTTGGCAGTATTTCATTATCAGGACATGTTGCACACACCAGTACATGTCCTACCTTTCACATACACTGCACCCTGCCCAAGGGGGTGCCTTGGGCCCACCATAGGGGTGCCTGACATGTAGAAAAAGAGAAGGTTAGGGCCTGGCAAGTGGGTGCACTTGCCAAGTCGACATGGCAGTTAACAACTGATCACAGACACTGCAGTGGCAGGTCTGAGTTACCTTTTCAGAGCTACTCATGTGGGTGGCACAATCAGTGCCGCAGGCCCACTAGTAGCATTTGATTTACAGGCCCTGGCACACTTCAGTGCACTTTACTAACGACTTACCAGTAAATCAAATATGCCAATCAGGGAGAACCAATTGTAACAACAATTTACACAGAGAGCATATGCACTTTAGCACTCATTAGCAGTGGTAAAGTGCCCAGAGTCCTATAGCCAACAACCACGGGTCAGGAAAAAATAGGAGGAAAAAGCAAACATTTTGGGGATAACCCTGCAAAAAGGGCCAAGTCCAACAATCCACTATTCTCTTAGACTACTGGGATAGTCTAACCTGGAGGCGAAATACTACCACATTCCCTTCCCCAATGACCCCATCATGAATAACCTAGATTTTCCTCCCGGGACTTGGGATTCCTGATTCCAATGCTGAAATAACAGGAACCGGGTGCATTTGGGAGATCTCTTCCATGAAGGCATATTAATAGACCGAGCAACTTGTATCAAACAATTTAATATTCAAGCTTTTAATGGGTTTAGGATGACCCAGTTATTGCATTGGACACAACATAAAGAAACACAATCTAAGGCCAACAGAGAACTTACCTCGCTAGAAGCCTTTTCCGGGACAAAACATGGAAGAAAAGGACCTCCATACTATGTTCGACTCTTAACCACATATACGTGGACAAGCCCCCATCCTACGTAATCAATGGAAGAAAAAACTGTGAGCCCCCATTTCTGATGAGACTTGGGGGAACATTTGGGCACGAGCAGCAAAATCTTTAATTTGTGCTCAACAAAAAGAAAATATGTTTACAATTCTAACATACTGGTATTTCACTCAAATCTACACATGTTGTCTCAGAGTTGTGCTGGAAGGCCTGTGTAGAGTGGGGAGACATGATCCACATATGGTGGTCTTGCCCAAAGATCCAGAATTTTGGCAAATGATTGTAACACACATCCAATAAATCCCTGGGGTTGGTCTTTTTTCAAAGCCAGTGGTAATGGTCCTGAAAACTCCTGTGGAAAACACTATATACCCACCCACTACCCCAATAGGTGAACTATTACTCATACAGCTACTACTAGCGACCAGGTTATCGCTAGCACAATTCTGGAACCAAGGATCGACTCCCCTGTCCATGTTTGCTGATTGAAAATATGAGAAGTCTATGCAAATGAAAAGCTAACTGTACTGATCCATGATTGTGTCTAAAGCTGAGAAAATATGGAACCCTTTTGTTACGTACATGAAAAGAGGGCAAAAGTTCAAAGGAGGTCAACCAGGATGGCCAAATATCCTCCAGCTTTCAGGCATTGACGGAATGTATTCCGAGAATTCGTCTTCGAGCATGGACTAGATCAACACACGTAGATGCACCCACCCCTCATGCTTTCCTTTTTAGGTTTCGCCTGCGCAGTGTTTGCACTGTGCTTGCAAAATCGATTATATCCAATATAAATCTTCAAAGGGGCTGTCAGGATTCTTGCCACAGCTCACCTCTCTTGACTATCACAATATACCGGTATGATTCATATCATTCCTCTCAACACTTATGAATGAACAAACGTCTTGTACCCTGACCTTTGACCATACTACATGCTGTTGGTAATAACTAGCTGCAGCTGGTGTACCGTGGTTTGCTTGAAAAGGCTTATTAGCTTTTTCAAATGTTTTACAATGCATATGCAAAGTATGGTTTCAGGCGCCACAGAAACATCCAGAAAATCCACCAGAATAAGCATCAAGCAACTGGCATAGATGACCTCAACGTGAACCTTCCGGAAGGCAGCCCTCATCAAATTAATCCCCTGCACCTGTTCCTTGCTATAAGCAATTAGAATACGACTTTTGTGAACATTCTAAAACACCATCTAGAGGACGGCCTCATCAAATTAGTCATCTGCACCTGTCCCTTGCTATAAGCAATTAGAACATGACCTTTGTGAACATTCTAAAACACCTTCTAGAAGACAGCTTCATCACATTAATCATCTGCACCTGTTTCTTGCTATAAGCAATTAGAACGCGACCTTTGTGAACATTCTAAAGCACCATCTAGAAGGCAGCGTCATCAAGTTAATTATCTGCACCTGTTCCTTGTTACAAACAATTAGAATGTGACCTTTATGAATGTCCTAAAGCAGTCTTATTTAAAGACCGTCCACACTCCTACCCTTTGCTTAGCCTCTTTGCCTGCCACTTACCTGTTTCCGGGCTTCCAGGACTCTGTCTTGCCAGCTCCCTTGATCTTCTAGCTTCAACCTCACCGCAAAGAATGTCCCGCATTAAGCATGCACCTGGATGGAAAAAAGAACAAGAAGAAAAGGAGAGACGCATTAACAGACTTGATTTTACTACACGCTGAGCTCAGTCGCAACATTGCGCTGCAGACAAAAATAACCAGTGTTTTTATTCAACTTGTACATACTGTTGGCAGGGCTCTGCCAGAGAGGACTTGGGTGAAGCCAACCCTGTCCAAATGTGCTTGTGGGTTTGATGCTGAAATCATACTCACTACAGTTTCGAAAGTTTTGATAAAGGGGCCTCTACGGACAATCTAAATAAAAACACAACCAAAGGTTGGTTGAGATAAGAAAAACGTTCGTGAGGTGATACCTTAAGAGTTAGAGTTAATACCAGACTAAAGCCTTATTATTTGTTTGTTTATAGGTACCATATCTGCCAGTACCATTCATCAGCCTGGTGTGAATGCCTGCTGCAGTGTTGCAGATGAGTAGACAAGCCACAGCATCTTTGACTCTACATGCTCTCTCCATCTCCAGCCCTTCCCACTGGGATTTGCCACAGGATCAGTATCTCCTCCTGTAAACTGAGGGAAAGTCTCGGGAGGATTCAGGAATAAGCATCACCTCCCCATCTGGGATTCAGGTAGGCGGCTTATGACAGGGGCTTACATCCCGCCCCCTTGTTTTTCATTGGTTCCTGTGCTTTTCACTTATTTTTCCTCAGTTTCTTTTGGCTGTAGCATACTATTTCCTGTTGTTCCTCATGTGTTTCCTCTTATTACAGTGTCCCAAGGCCCATCTGCTTTTGAGGAACATTTTTTTATGTTTTGCAGAGTTTTGCTCTCACTTGTTCTTATTCACCTTGGCTAATGTCTCTAGTGCAGCAGAGTTGTATGACTCACTTTTAACACACCCACTACTACATATGCTGAGTTCTTCCTTTTTAAGTTTGTAAAATGGGACCGTTATCTTATCCTGGCCTGCTCCTGACTACAACTCCCATCAGCCCCTGTGTCCTATGTATCTAGGGATCATGCTTTCAGCGGGTTTTAGGCTTTTCTTGTTGTCTTTCCTTCAGCAGGAAGTGACATAGCTCCGCCTCCCCTCCTGCACCCATGCCTGCTCCCCACAGCTCCGGTGGATGCTTGCTGCAGAGGAGGGTGTCCAGGGACTCAAAATGTCTGACATGATTGACCATATAGATATTTATGCTGACATGGGTGAGGAATTTGATCAGGTAAGCCGGGAGCGGTACAGGCCTGATGGGTACAGCTCTGGCCTTGTGTTCCAGGATCTCGTTTTCTTTTGGGTGGAGTTCTTCAAGTCCTCATCTTTCAGTGGCCAACCCTACATGGCTGCTGCGCTCGCAAAACCGGCCCCTTTATTGCAGTCCTATAAAGACAAAAAGCCTTGGTTGTGGCTGCTGAGCACGGGTCTTAGATCAAAGGCCTCCGGTCCACATCTTCCAGCAGCCGATGCCCCATGGCACCACATCATAATCATTCTCATGCTATTGACGCCTTTGATTATCTCTTTTAAAACTGCACCATCTACTCCCCTCTTTCTACTTCCTCACCCCTACATAAATTGATTTTGCGGCCCAACTGGCAGGCTTTTTGGTTCGGTAGTGATAGAAATACTTATTGAAAGCATCTAGTTCTCTTGACTGTGACTGAAGGCATTTAAGCAGAATGCCCCTGGACAAGTCTAGCATAGGTAGAAAAAGTTTTCCCTTGGTAGAGAATTATGTCAGATCACTCGGTGCAATAGTTGGGCACACGGAGAAAATAATGCCACCCCTACGTTACACCATCAAACCACAACTGATGCAGCCCATATGGTAGAGCCTAACAATTATATATACAACAGTTATATATCGTTAAAATTTTATTTTAAATTAAAACATCACATAAATCACAATATCATAAAAACCCTATAAAAATCACAATAATACAAATATCAAGTTCATATACGAATAACATACATTCCACCAACCCCTAATTCATACATTAGAGAGAAACACTAAGACAATACACTTTGTCATAAAAAGCATATCCGAAAGGAACACTTCTCTAGCTACTCCTGGATACACTGTATTGTCTTTTGTCTGCAGGATAAGCTTGTTCCACGGATTATGCAACACAAGCGTCGACGCGTTTCGATGGTTCTATTACTTTTCCATCTTTTTCAAGACAAACTTATAGCTCTCTCTTGATGGCACTATATGGTTACCAATCGTACCAACTCTGGTCATTTCTGTGTTCCAGTCCGAGGCATCCGGTCCCAAAGTCAAGGAGTCACTTGAGTGGTTTGAAAGTGTGGAAGGCCGTACTGATCCTCAATTAGGGTTTCCGTAATGAATCATAGACGGAGCCGTGGTTATTCTCATAACGGTTGCGATTCCTTGTTACTTCAGGACACTATGGTCTTCAGTTCGATGGTGCCTCGTAGCCCTCGTTAATGAGCTCCACCTGAAGTTCTTTTTCTTTCTCCGTCAGTCTCTCACGCTGCATGCTTCATCAGTAGCAGGTTACCTGGCACCATCGAACTGAAGACCATAGTGTCCTGAAGTAACAAGGAATCGCAACCGTTATGAGAATAACCACGGCTTCCTTTCGGATATGCTTTTTATGACAAAGTGTATTATCTTAGTGTTTCTCTCTAATGTATGAATTTGGGGTTGGTGGAATGTATGTTATTCGTATATGAACTTGATATTTGTATTATTGTGATTTTTATAGGGTTTTTATGATATTGTGATTTATGTGGTTTTAATTTAAAATAAAATTTTAACGATATATAACTGTTGTATATATAATTGTTAGGCTCTACCATATGGGCTGCATCAGTTGTGGTTTGATGGTGTAACGTAGGGGTGGCATTATTTTCTCCGTGTGCCCAACTATTGCACCGAGTGATCTGACATAATTCTCTACCAAGGGAAAACTTTTTCTACCTTTAAGTAGTACCCTATTCCCCTGGTTTGGCTCAAGGGGTCTCTCTCTTTTCTTTTACCAAGTCTAGCATAGACCAGATACAGCTGCTGACTTCTTAACTTAGTATAAAATGGTCCTCGCAGGTGCTGGCCAAGCCCGGGGTCGCGAATACCAATGTTATCTAAATTGGATCCTACCTCATGCCTTACTTCCACAGCACTATACTTTCTGTCTGGCGACACTCTCGAGGGATCTTTTAATACCCGATTTCTCCCTTTGTCGCTGTTTTCCTATGTTTTTATTTGTATTGCTTTCTTCCTTGCTGGCCTTGCTCGCTTGATTTATGTCTAAATCTGCTGATGATAAGTAAGCCCCAGATCATAAAATGTGTCAGTGCCTACCACTTGTAATCACCTGCACAAATTAAGCACTGCATTGCAGTATTTCTTTTTTCTTCTTCTTTTAATTCAGGAGCTCAGTTGGGACCTGTTTACAGAGACCTCATTTTGGAACGACCTGTTGTAGGTAGCTGGACATTTGGGTTATCTTTTTTCCTTTAATAAAGTTAATGTTTATCTAACCCAAAAAGTTTTTATTTCAAGTTGTAATCTCTTCTATTCCACTATGTACTCTCTGTTGCCTCCTAATATTTTTTCTAAGTTATTGTGGTATCTTTTCCAACTTCACCATTGGAGCCCCTTCTGTCTACTCAATGCCCCCTCTTTTAGTTCACTCATAATTCCGAAATTGCTTTAAGGCGGGATACATGCTGTACCGGCTTCCAGCATGACACTAAAGCATGTTCTCTTGATGCTTTCATCCTGTTCTCTTGTGCTTTCATCCTTCTTGACTCTTTTTGCTAGTCTCTATTTGCTGTCAGTGGAATCTCTTTTTACTCTATCCCCCTCCCACTCTATTCTAACATCACTTGTGCCTTCTTTTTATGCTGTCCAGACCTTTCTTGACACCTCCCCACAGACCTGTCTATCTTGCTTCCTTTTCCCTGCTGTGCTCCTCTGCCCCCCTGGTCTACTCTCTTCTGAACCTATCTGTCCAGTACAGTGCTTTAGTAAGGGATTAAGTATTTCTATGCAGTTTAAAATCACTGATATTCTTATTGATCAGAAGTATTTGCATGAGCAATTTGAAGATTTTGATTGTGGTGTGTAAATGTCAGTTATTTTCTGGGGTTGAAGAGAGGTAACAGGCTCTTTACAAGTCTACCAGCCTTTTTAGGTTTCGCCTGCACACCAATTGTGCTGTGCTTGTGAAGCCTATTGTATTCAATATAAATCTTAAAAGGGACTTACATCCTGCCCCCTTGCTTTTCATTGGTTCCTGTGCAGGCCACTTACTTTTCCTCCATTTCTATTGGCTATAGCATACTATTTCCTGTTGCTCCTCGTGTGTTTGCTCTTATCAGTGTTCCGAGACCCAAATACTGTTTTCATCCACTTTTGGGGAACATTTTTTTTATGTTTTGCAGAGTTTAGCTCTCCCTTGTTTTTATTCACTTTGGCCAATGTCTCTAGTGCAGCAGAGCATATCACTCACTTTTAACATACCCACTGCTACATACACTGAGTTCTTCCTTTTTAGTCTGTAAACCGGGACCATTATCTTAACCTGGACTGTTCTTGACTACAAATACCATCAGCCCGAGTATCCTATGAATCTAGGGATTGTGCTTTCAGTGGGTTTTAGGCTTTTCTTGAAAGGCACATGCAATTGTGTTGATCTTAAATGAGTGTCTTTATCTTGTTTTAATTGTTTCCTGCTTGTCTGTGCTGTCCCCAAGGTATCGGAGTACTTTGCATGACGAACAGCTGCATTACATACGGACACGGCGTACACATTGCATGGTGGCAGCGAAGGGATTGTCATTATATATGGACACGGCGTACACACCACGCGGTGGCAGCAAAGGGCTGGTTAAAACTGGATGTTATGTTGAAAGTGTATGAGTTTAAAACAGCGTTTACTAAAATAAAAAGAAAGGATCCTTGTGCGCAGCGAAAAGGCATATTATGACATCTGCTGAGCCCATTGCTTCCTTACATTCGCTTCGACTGGTCACATGTGGAGGAAAATAACAAGATGGCTGGCACTGCTTTGGAACTCATAATGGGAATGCATTTCAATTTTGCATTCCAAATGAGTGCCAGCCATCTTGTTTTAATTAGAGACAGCAGGAGCGTTCCAATGCTGTCCCTTGTCATGACATGAAGCTCCCATCAGCTTTCTACTGCTACATTTTATTGGCGATTTTGCAACATAGGAAACAGGTTCTAGTCATGGCGTCCGCTCAACATTCTGTGATTTTGGGCAAAATCCAATATTTGCTTTTTCATCGGCATGCCCTGCACGGGACGCTCACTCATAAACATAGACTCAATGGGCTGAATTCTCTGGGTTACATTTATTACATTTGCAGGAGGTGGCTGGCATGGTGGAATAATAGCTAAAATGACCAGAGGGAATGTTGAAAAAACAAAGACTTTATGCATATCGTCCTTCTTTAACGTATTTTGTAGATTATATTAATTAAATGCACATCAAACGTCTTGCAGAGGGATATCCACAGGATCGCTCTCGTGCTGTCTGTTGTCGTGACATCAAGCTCCCATCAGCTTTCTACTGCATGGCTACATTTTAATGGTGATTTTGGAACCTAGGAAACAGGCTCGAGTCATCGCGTCCGCTCAGCATTCTTTGATTCTGGGCAAAAGCCAATGCTTGTTTTCTTCTCTGCATGTTCCGCACGCGACACTCACTCATAAACATGTGCATATGGCATCATGCTTGTAGGAATGCTGTTTTGTATTTAAGGATGCGTTGGATTTTTATATTACCTTCCTAAATGTGAAGGATGTGGGCACAAAATCATCTAATTATTAATAATCATATAGGCAAAACCTATTGCATTTACCATTGCTTGTTCTGTTTACTGTATACTCTGCACCACTCTTTAATATGCCGCTGTATATGGTGATAGCATTGAACATCTCTGTAATTCATGTTAACCAAGCAATTTATATACGTGGCAAAAAGAATTCTAGTTTCTCGCGCATAAAGGAGCTTTCAAAACGCTTTATTTAGCCAACAGAACTTGGTTATCACATGTACCAGAAGACCCATGAGCCTAAAATTTACTTAACCTGGGAATAAACAAAGAGAAATATAATCAGAAGTTCATAAAACTAGTATTGATTATCTTTTTTTCTGATGCGTAATTGAGTAACAGTCAATCTAATCTTGCTGTGTGTTTTACCAATGATCTGTATAAACAGTGTTAAGAAATCCTCTGTGCAAACTGAATGTAAAAGTTCCCATCTATGCAATAACACCTGAACCTCTTTAAAGCAGTGTTTGTGACTGACTACTCTTAACCAACCACAGTTAAATATTAAATAACTTTTTAGATACTCAGGGCCTGGTGTGTAAAACTATTTGCACATTTCAGTGATAACTTGCACATACAAACCGCTCAATTCATTTGTGGGAAAACCACTTTTGCAATTCAAGGAAGTTGGTTTTCAAAGGGCTGGGCCCATATGTTCTAGATCTGTTCTAGAGTCACAATCCGATGGTTCTTTTTCGCAGCATAAAAGTGTAAAGGGGAGAAAACTCATTAGTACAGAACCAAATTTTCATTAATGCCTTTGGAATTTTAAATAACTCACGGACTACTATATGAGGTTAGTTAATTTATTACAAAGCCAAAAATAACTGGACATACAGACACCTCAACAGGAGGGTATAGATATACAAAGGAATTAGCATAAAGCCAAATCTGCGTAACCAATGCAAAAGATGCAGCATAAACAAAACTATAATTTCAAGAAGTAGAATACAGAGAATCAGGAAGCATGAGTCCAAGTTCCTCTGCATCGATGGGTTGATGAGTAAAAAGCATTAATTCTATCCCTATTCTACCACTAAGGTGACACCCCTATGTAACATTTCCCATGAAAAGGATAAAGTAGTCAGTGAATGGAGTCTTCCTAAGAAGTCTCTCCACCATTGAATGGGTCAAGCTGTATGAAGCCACTATCAAAGAAGAAAGAGCTCGTTCTGAGATGCTCTCCCTCTGAAGGCAAAGAAGTGGGCTACTTTCCCTAATTCCAAACATCAATTATTTGCAGGTAACTCTCCTATACTGCACAGCGCACATCTTGGTTCATAATAGGAACAGTCATAGGAAACCTTCCACGATGTTCTTCTACTCTCGATCTTGCAACATTTGTCCTTGGTTCTCAGGCCTTCTCCTGTGTGAATCCGTCTTAGCCCCTATCACCTTCGAGCCTTGCAACTGTAACTTCTTCTCTCCTTTCCCAGCTCCTAAACAAAGACATTACTTTTCCCTAATGAAAAACTTTTCCACCTGCAATGAAAACATGAGAAAGAACAGAGTCCACAGTGCACATGAAATTCAGAACATTAATTCTATTGCGAGAGTTTTCAGAGACTTGCATTTCAGGCCTACGATTCAAGCTAACATAAGGACATGTAGCTTAAAGCACTACAGATTGACACAAGTCTATTGCACTTAAATGAATACGTCTATAATCGTAGGAATAACCTTGTTAAACACATTTAGTATATGTGTGCCGTCATTTGCGCAACACAAGTTCTTCAAGTTAATATTTTCCGCTAGTTACATCCATTTCCTACGTTAATTTTTCCATGCTACTTGTCAGTAACCTAAAACACATCACGTAATTATATTAATACAATTCACACTTCTAACACCTCACATCTCTTAACACAGGATTATGGGCCAGATGTGCGACCCTATTTTGCATGCGCAAACGGGTTTGCGACCTGTTTGCACATGCAAAATCTAATAGAGACATGTACAATCCCTATTTAGCAAGTCGCAACTTTTTTGCGACTCGCTAAATAGGAATTGCGAGTCGCTATTGGGAAGGGGCGTTCCAAGGGCGTCCCTTCCTAATAGCGAGTCAGAGGCCTATGTAAGAATGTTTTGCTACTGCAATTGCGGTCGCCAAACACTCGCAATTTACCGCCCTCTTCAAGAGGGTGGTAAGGCACTCGCAAATGGGAAGGGGTCCCCTTGGGACCCCTTCCCCTTTTTTTAAACAAACTTTATTGGCATTTGTATATTATTCAACTATTCATAGTGCCCGACCTTCATGCCCTTTATCAACGTTAACATAGTGGATTTGTATGTTACCACACAGTAGTTCCTGTTCGATCCATGGAGTGAATACTCTATTAGTGGTCTAATACATTCGCGGATTGTCCTAAACCTGTATTGAGCTCCTTGTAATGTGTGGATGCCCCCCCCTTTCAACTTCCCAACATTCCCCCCCCCACCCCGCGCTGCTGTCGACTAGGAACCCCCTGCACTTCTCTCCATATTCGTGGTCGGGGCCTCCCTCTGCAGTTTTCTAATATGTTGAGTCCCACCCATCCGCTCCGGACTTAAGAGTATGTCGTGGCTAAGCTCCTCCTGGCATTCACACTACTCCCTCCTTTGTTCTTGGTTGTTAGGGCTAGCGGGTCGGGACGGGCCCTGTGGGGTGCTAGGAGCGGACTCCTGGTCTTTATCTTTTATGTCGTCTACCAGAGCTCCCCAAGCCTGTGCCCTCTCCAGTCTGCCTATGCCTCGTTTCGCGTTCCTGAGCAGTATTCTATTTTCGCAGCTTGCCCATTTTTCAAGTTCGCGTTTCCAGTTTAGGATACTAGGGCCTGCCGGGGCCTTCGACTTGCTGGTCAGTTCCCTCTTTGCCAGTATAAAGGCTAAATCTTGGAACCTCGCCGTTACCTTGGTGTTTGCAGAATGGGTGAACAAGTTAAGCAAAATGTGGTCTGGGGTGCATGGTACCTCCCTCTCCGTTATTCGCGCTGTTTCCCTGGTCACCTCTTGCCAATACTCTTCTAATTGTGGTCAACTCCACATCATGTGAATATAACTAGCCCCTACCTCCCTACAGCGTGGGCAGTTGGCGTCGTCGCGGTGGAAGTAGCGGTTTATTCTATCTGGGGTGATGTATGCTCTATGTAAAGTATAGAAGCTAATTAGCTGGAATCTAGCATTGCGTGATACTTTAGTGGCCCTCAGGAGTGTATTGTCCCAGTCATTGTCTTCTATGCGGCTACCGAGGTCGGCCTCCCATTTGGCCCGTAACCCCTCTAGTGGTTTCATAGAGTCTCGGCGAAGGGCTCGGTAAAAGCATGAGACAGCCTTGATGACGCCCCCAGCGAGGCTTATGTATTCACAGGTGGAGTGTGTGGGCGGTTCGGCCGTCCCCTGTCCCCAGTGTCTTCGCATTACCCCTGTGACCGCCCCATATAGTAAAAAGTGTCCTTGCGGAATTTGCCAATCCGCCTGAAAGTCCGCAAATGGGAGCAACTCCCCATCTCTATAAAAGTCACCAATTTTAGTTACTCCAGCTTGCCTCCACTCCTCTATCCCCCTCCATTGACCCCCATGTGGGAGCGCTTCTAGTAGCGCCACTGACATCTCTGGTGAGTAAGGACGTTTGGTCTTCGTTTTTTGTAGGCATCTGATCCAACACCGCCTTATGACCTTATGTTCGGAAGAGCAGACCCTTTGCGGCTTAATGGTGCCCATTAACGTACTCATTACATCTGCCCCATCTGGGGTGAAGGGGGGTCGCCTCCGATCTGGGTCTAAACTCCCCGCCACCCATTGGGTAAATCGTTGTAGCTGTCCTGCTAAGTAGTAGTTCTCCATCTCCGGGACCGCTAGGCCCTCCTCTATTGTCGCCCGTTTTAGTGTGATCAAAGCTACTCTTCTTCTGCCTGCCCCCCAGATAAAGGCAGTGATAAGGGAGTCAAGGGTTCGGAACCATGCACTCGGGATCCACACCGGTAACACAGTGAAAAAGTATAATAGCCTGGGAAGGGCTATCATTTTTAGCAGGGAGATACGTCCTGCTACCGACAGGGGTAAAGTCCCCCAGAAGGCCAAACAGCCCTTCAATGCTCGTAAAGCTCCCCCTACATTCCCTTCTTGGACATCAGCGAGGTCGTGGTATACCTTTACACGTAAGTATTTAAAGCATTGAGGTTCCCACTTCAATCCGTCCAGCCCCGCGGGGGTCGGGGTGCCACTTGTTACTGGAAACAGCTGTGATTTCTGCCAATTGACTCGTAGGCCCGAAAGAGCCCAGAATCCCTCCATCATAGCCCTGGCATCTCTCAAGTCCGCATCGGTGTCGTTTAAGAATAGTAAAAGGTCGTCGGCGTATAGTGCTATGTGGTGCGTCTGGTCAGTTAACCGTATGCCCTCATAGGGTGTCCCGGAGCGTGCTCTACACGCTAGCGGCTCTACCGCCAAGGCGAATAAAAGGGGGGACAGGAGGCACCCCTGTCTCGTGCCCCTCTCCACCTGGTATTGTGCGGAGATGGTGCGACCTGTACGAACTCTCGCCACAGGGTCCCTGTAAAGGACTTTCACCCACCTGATAAACCCTTGTCCCAACCCCATTTTGGCCAACACTGCATACAGAAACTCCCATTCAAGGCTATTGAATGCCTTCTCTATATCAATAGCAAATATTGCTCCTCCCGGTGTCCCTTCTCCACCTCGTTCCAGAATGGCAAAAAGTCGCCTGATATTAAGAGTTGTATTTCTGCTGGGAATGAATCCTGCCTGGTCTCGATGGACCAAAGAGGTCATATATGGCAGCAGTCTGGTGGCCAATATTTTACTTAGGATTTTAAAATCCAGATTAAGCATTGATAGCAGTCTGTACGCAGTGCATTCTGTCGGGGGTTTGTCGGGCTTGAGTAGGGGAACCACCACTGCCTCCTGAGTAGTGTTCGGCAGGCCCCCTCTGTCCCATACCTCCGCATAAAGTTCCGGCAGTCTGGGTGCAAGCTCCGCAATGTATGTGGCATAAAATTCCTGCGGTAGCCCATCGGTACCCGGGGTTTTCCCTCTCGCCATGGCTTTAATGGCTACCCTAATTTCCCGTTCCGTGATCTTGGCCCCCAGCAGGTCAGCCTCATCCCTCTCAAGCGTGTGCAGGGGGAGTCCCGTCAGATATTCTGTGATCTCTCTTGCTTCTCGGTGCCCAGAGCTTTCGTACAAGTGGGTGTAATATTCTCAAAAGCGATTATTAATCTCTTCCTGCCTACGTAAGGGCCTCCCTGCCGGATCTTGAATTGCTAGGATAGTATTACCTCGCCTGGATGGATTGGCAAGCCACGCCAATAGTCGCCCTGCTTTATCACGTTCGGCATGTGTCCTGTCTGTGTACGCCTGATAGTCAAAGCAGCGCAGCCTTTCCTCCTGCACTGCTACCGCTTCTTTAGCGTCCAGTAGGTCTTGTCTTAGCTCCGGGTGTTCCGGTCTCCTGCATTCTAGGTCTCTAAGTGTCTTATCCACCCTGTCTATGTCTGCAGCGAGTGTCTTACGCACCCCTATGGATGTTGCCATACATCGTCCTCTGATAACGGCCTTAAAGGCCTCCCACTCTGTGATCCTAGAGTCTGTGGAGGAGGCATTTTCGGTGAAGTATTGTGTTATATGGTCCCTAATCTCGTGCAAAAAAACCTCGTCCTCTAGGGCTTCTGGCTTGAGGCGCCAGGTAGGGATTGGCTGCGGCTGCATCCCCCCCGCAACTTAATCAGTAGTGGGTTGTGGTCCAAAACCGTTCTTGTCAGGTATTCTGCCCCCCGAGCTGTGTATGTATATCCGGTGTGCTCAAAAAGGTATCAAGCCGGACGTGCAAGTTGTGTGTATGGGAGAGGTGCGAATATTCCCTATTCGTCGGATGTGTGCAGCGCCATGTATCTACTAATCCCCACTGAGTTTGCCAGTCCCTAAAGGATCGGGCCACATTGTGCACCAGAGAGTCCCGGAGCGGTGGATGCGATCTGTCCAAGTCGGGATCCGCAATGCAGTTGAAGTCTCCCCCTATTAAAACCGAACCTGTCATGTATGGCGCCAAGACTCCTGATACCTGCTCCAAGAAGCGAGTCTGATCTATATTTGGTCCGTATATGTTAATGAGTGTAAGATCTTGTCCGTCTAGCTTCCCCGAAACTATCACATATCGCCCCTCAGGGTCTACTCTATGCTCGACCGGTTGGAAGGGGACCCCTGCACGTATCCAAATCAGGACTCCTCGGGCGAACGCAGAGTATGACGTGTAAAATGCTTGGCCCCTCCAGCGCCTGCGCAGGGCAGCTCCTTCCGGAGCCAATATGTCCGTCTCTTGAAGCATGGCTGTTTGCACCCCCCGTCGGTTCAAGTGTGAGAATATTTTATACCTTTTGTGCATGGAGTGCATGCCCCTAACATTCCATGATATTATGTTATAGGTAGCGTGTGACATTTGCAGTGTTGTGCATGTGTCCCCGCGTCCGTGCCCTGAGACCTAGACCATCGTTAAAACTCCCGCGAATTCTCCCTGCGGAATACCACTTTGTGCTTCCTTCCCCTGTCGACAGCAGCGCCCCCCATGTTACTTTCAAAACTGTGTAAACATCCCAACTCCCCCTCCCGAGGACAAGTGAGAACGTCTCTCCCATCCAAACCTCGCACTCACGTGCCGAAACAGTCAGTGTCCGAAAGTGGTGACTAGGCCAATGTCCGCCTGGATGGCAGCCGTCCTCTCCGCCCCCCCGGTTCCCCTCCCAGTATATAGCTCAGGTACAATTGCGGTGGGACCCCTCTAATCGTGGCTTAGGACGACGCCAGAGCCGACCTCTTTCCCCCAACATGATAGTCTCGGTGATACTTGCGTGTCCGGACTGGTTCATATCAGGTCGTCTGCTGATCGGGGCGTTATATCCGGAAGGACCTGGCTGGCATCCCCCACCGTGCTCGAACTGGTCTCAGAGTCCGTGTCTCTCTGTTCCTCTCCAGAGGTCGAAGGGGCGTCCCGGGTGCTCGCTGTGCACAGGGATGACACCGCTGCTACTGCATTTTCTCTGTCCCGGCGGGTCTCTTCCACCGTTGGGTGGCTCTTTGGCGTCGTCCCCCCGCCAGGGGAATGCATAGGGACTTTCGCATGTGGGCCCTTGTCATCACCTCTCTGGTCTCGGGCGTCTTGCTCCTTGATCCAGTCCCATACATCCTGAGGGGTGGTGAAGAAAGTGGTTCCTCCCGAGCGTATTATTCGGAGTCTGGCTGGGAATATCATAGAGTAGGACACCCCCATTTGGCGTAGCTTCCTTTTAACCCTGACAAAGGACGCTCGTTGTTGCTGTACGTCCACTTTAAGTTGTCCTTTGAGGTGCGCTTGGCTCAACACGTGGTCCCTATCTTTATAAAAGAGGAGACGGGCCACCACCGGTCGCGGTGGTCTTCCAGGCAAGGGCGCCCGAGCAGGGACCCTGTGTGCTCGTTCTAGGGCGAAGAACGTCGAAAGGCCTTCTTCCGCCACTTCTGTGCGCAGCCAGTGTTCTAGGTACGCCACCATAATGTTCCCTTCCACTTTTTCGGGCAGGCCCGTGACTCTGATGTTGTTTCGGCGCGCCCTATTTTCTGCATCCTCCGCGCGTTGTTCTAAGATCTGAACTCTTTTTTCGATGTCTGTGACTTTGCGTGCAGTGATAGCTGTCGCGGGCTTCAGGTCTGCAATCTCGTCCTCTATGGTGGTGACCCGGTCAGCCAGTTTTCTGTGGTCCGCTCTCAGCAGGCCCAGGTCCTTTCGAATTGTATCTATTTTAGTTTCCACCGCTGTCTGTGACTTTTCTATGGCCTGTAGTATGTCATGGAGTGATAGCTCCTCCCGGGGCGCCGCCTGTTCGTTTCGAGTCCCTATGCGTGATCGCGGCTCCCCGTCGTCGTCGCCCACCGTTTCCTGCTGCTCTGTGTCGCGTTTCTTGTTGACCCGACCCATGGTGCTTTCGAGGTGTGTGGGGTCAGGAGAGGTGTCTGTCAGGTGCGGTCAACCATGGGTTCACTCAGAGACCTTGACCTAGAAAGGCATGTGAACCCACCAGATGGTGGCGGGCCTCGTTATTATCAGAGGCTGCTTTGTGCTGTATAGGGTCCTCAGGCTACTCTGTGCGCCTTACTGTTCAGCGCCGCTTCCTCCGACTGGGTCTTCGCACTGGCGCTGTTCTGAGGTGCCAGTCTACTCGTCGCAGTACTGGGGCGCGAAACCCGGGCGTCCCTGTGCAAAGCCCTGCGTTTGGTGGGAATTTCCTCCAGTGTCCCCCGCAGCGCACAGCCTCCAGGGTGCTCTCTGCGGTGACCTATGGGAAAGTTCTGCGGCAGGCTTGGGATCCCCGTATGTTGTGGGTGTGCTTGTTCTCGCCTCCTACCGTCCCTGGGTCCTGCTTCCGTTTCTGCTCACTGTGCTTCTATGGACTTGGCGGTCTCCAGCTCCGCACCCCTCCTTCCCGTGCCTCGCCCAGTAGGGCCCTGTAGGCGTGCAGGTGTCGTTCTCTCTATCGCAGGCCCAGGTAGTCCTCAGGGGGGTCCCCGGGTCCGGGGTATCTCCAGGGTCATGCTGCTACGTCCCAGTTCCCCCTTCTGAGGATGTTGTGGGTGGTTCCAGTACCTCTCCCTCTTCTCGGTGGTGCACTACCCTCTCTATTTCGCAGCCGCTCCCAGTCTCGCAGCCGCTTGCGCGGTTGCCTACGCGGTCTGCCGGCGGGTCCGCTCCACCGGTGGTCGCATCGATTGTGCAGCTTCGGGCCGTTCCGGGTCTTCCCTCATTGGCACAGGATGCGGCGCAGCTCCCGCTTCAATGCGCTCCGTGAACTACTGGCCGGTCTCGGGGTCTCCCAGCCCCCACCGGCGAGAGTCCCTGTCCCACTCGCCTCCTAGAGATCCTGACGCTACTGGGGGGACACATTCTTTAGAGTTTCCGGCCCCCCGAGTCACGTGGCCCCAGGTCTTCGGATGCGGTCTCAGCGCAAGCCTCTTTATTACCAGGTCTGATAGGGTCTTGGGGTTAGCGTACCGATGCCTCTCGCTCTAGTTCTTGGGCTCTAACGGGAGCAGCGCCGCTCCGCCGCCCAGATCGGGGACCCCTGTGTATTCAGCCGGGTGCTACCCTGTCCACCGTATCAGGTGCTTCCCTCCGCCCTGTTAAGACTGCAGTCCCTCGTGGGGGTCTCACCTCACGGCCCGTTAGGGGGCTCTGCTCCCTGCCCAAGCGTAGATGCCCGGTGACCCCTGCTGGGATGGTCGTCAGCCAGCCGCTGCAGTGTTGGGCGCCAAACTCTTCCGTTAATTCGCGGCCGCCATCTTGGACGGCCTCGCGGTTCCGCAGTCCAATTTCTCTTTTGTGCTGTGGGGGCTTTTAACTGCTGTTAGCCGCTCCTGCCCCGGTTGCGCTGGTACCTCAATGGTTCCGACGCCTGATTCGCCGGTGTCGACGTCTAGGGTCCCCCTGTATCGGGCAGGATGGTGCTGGAGAGGAGATCACCGGCGGGAGCTCCGATTCAGGCTCCCGTCTCCATCGGCGTCAGGCCACGCCCCCCTGGGTACCCCTTCCCCTTTGCGCATGCAGGGGGAAATATTTTTTAGGGGCGGGCAGTGGTCCCAGGGACCACTACCTGCCCTTAAAAAATGAAACGAAAACGTTTCATTTTTCTTTTTTTTAAATGCATCCCGTTTTCCTTTAAGGAAAACGGGCTGTAATTTAAAAAAAAACTGCTTTATTTAAAAGCAGTCCCAGACATGGAGGTCTGCTGAGCCCAGCAGGCCACCATACCTGGGAAGGCCAGCCATTCCTAATGGGTTCGCAAATTGAGAGTGCCTCATTAATATGCATGAGGCATGCAATTTGCAACCCAATTAGGAATCGCTAACAGTGTCTCAGACACTGTTGTACATGGCATTTAGTGACTCGCAAATTGCGACTCGCAATTGAGGGCAATTTGCGAGTCGCTAAATGACATGGTCGTACATCCGGCCCTATATGAGGGTGCGCTTCTATACGTGATTTTGATGCACCCCTACAACTAAAATGAGATTTTCGCTACATCAGTTCCCCCGTCTGATGACGTTGAGTCATCACAAAGAACTTAAATCATCTCTGCAGAGTAGATCGATCTAAACAGGTGACGTAGCTAGTCTTCTCTGTCTGAACTCCTCCATTCGCTTTAAATTCTCATAGTGACTGTCCTGCAGTCTTTCCATCCTCCTCTCTCTTTCCCGTAAAGAGTTTTCCAACTGTCTCGCTTTATGCCACTTGTAGGCCCTTATCATCCCTATCAAAACAATGATACAGATTATGACAATCAACATTGGTTTCAGGATGTATCCAAATATTCTGCTTCCCAGATTTCCAAACCACTTTCCAACCTTACCAAATCCTTTCTCAACTTTGTCCCAAACTCCGTCAGCTGCTAAGTCCTTTATCTCTTCATGTATATCAGTGATGTTATTAATAGAACCCCTCAGATCCTTACTTTTATCTGGTATATAAGTACAACACTGTTGGACCTTCAGCATGGGACAGACTCTGCCCTAAAGCAAGCCGGTTCTGCATCACCATCACCTTTATCGAAACCATCTCTCCATCTATAAGTAGCAAAGACTGAGCCGTGTTAACTGACAACTTATCCACTATTGTAGACAACCTTCTAATCTTGATGTCATTCAACACCACACCCACACTATGTATCATTGCTCCAAATATATCTCCCACAACCTCACCAGCACTCAGGCCACATTTTTCTCTGCTGCTTGGCTTCCCTTCTTAACCCTCCTAATCCTCTGCATGTTATATTTTTGGAAACACCACCGCTAGGTAACAGGTACCAAACCATTTACTCTAGAGTATGTATTCTTTCCCCAGATGAAATACACTCCTGGTACTATTTGGACTGATTCCTACAACAATGTCTTTCAAGGGCCACTGATTGAAACGATATGGTCACACACACTCTCTCCCACAAATAGCATATCATAACAACTCGCAGCCTGGCATACGCATAGTTTACCTCGTTGCTGCCAATTCAAAGCTGCAGGACCGGAACTTCCCTTCGCCTTATGAGCTAATTCCTCCTCGGTCCAAGCAGAATTCTTATCCTTGTTATCAGTACTAACAACTAATCCCCTACGTCATTATCTACCTGATCTATACATTTCTTTTCTATATCTGTTAGTGTGCAGGTTAAATTGTGTCTATGCACATAAGCAGTATCTAGTGTCGCTGTTGGTGCAAAATAGCTTTCCATTCTTTCTATTGTCTTATAGTTATCGTATTTGTTCAGGTGTTTACAGGAATTTCTGAGAGTACCACATCATAGTTTGAGAAGTAATACTCATAATGACCTTTCCCATAAAACAGGCTAAGGATTAAACTACAACTAATGCCATAAGTCAAGGGTAGGTGGTGGTATCTTATACCCTCTCCTATGAAGAAGGTTATTGCATACTTCCCTAGTGTCTTCATACTCATACAGCAATTTAGCGTTAGCATTCAATGTATGACCACATGAAGAAAGCGACTAGCCTGTTCTATCAAGACTTTCTCAGATCCTAATGTACCCTCCTTTGAAGCAGCAGTGGTAGGTGTCGATGTTCCAGGTATCCCCTGCCCCATGCTCCTTGTTTTCAGAAGAACCTAAAACTGACTCTGATAACTACGGCCATTGCTAATATTACCCCTATAATAAGTGCACCTACAATGCACTTGTACCTACGATTCAAATTTGCAGACTCCATTTTTTAGTGTAGCTCAGAATACAGCTCAAGAGAGGATCAGTCTCTTTTTCTGCCTCTCTCCACGTATGGCAAAGTTCTCGAGCAACTTTTGAAATCTCAAAAGTTCTTTTAACAGTCTCTGGTTTACAGTATTTACATAGCTTGAAAGACCTCCCTAGCCCTTCTTTCTTTCCTTTTTCTAGGTGAAAACCCCTACTTTTGTTCTTCTTCCACTCGGGCCTAGGTTATCTTTTCCAAGCAAAATATATACAGTTCAAAGTTCAATTTACATCCCTTTAGATCAGGACCAATCTCGTCAATTATCGTTGTAACAGTTCATCTCTCAGTGCTGCAATCTCTTGGGGAGACTGTGGTGCTCCGAAACTTGGGAATTCAATGTCTTCCAATTTCAGAGTCCGTAAGACACTTAGCCTTGGTGGAAAGGGAACAGTCAATGACAGAAATGCATTTATTTCAAGTCCAGAAACTCTCATCAAAATCTCGACAACCAGTATCGAAATCTCGGACCTCGCTCTCCCCAGCATATGAAACCAGAATAGTCCACTCAGGAGAGGAATATCGTTAACAAGGCACTTGAGTCTCCTGGACCTCCTTGCGCTTTCCGCACTTTGTTCATTCCCACATATTGGTGCAAGTTCTCTATCCGTTGTGAGCCTCAGGTTCTTTCTTTTCAGTCTCACAGGCCATGTTTCGCCGACAGCATTTTTCATTTTTGTCTGCACACAACCACTTGTCACACCAGCCTCTTCTACTGAGTCAGACTCTCTATCACTCGCAACATTACCATCTCCTTCAGAGTCTGTGCCAGGGTCTTGTGTAACTCCAGCCTTTGTAGGTACCTCTACAGCTTGGCTTGTCCCCTCCCGTAACCCATCTGTCACAGCAGGAAATTCTTCTGGGAGAGGAGCTGTTTCTTCAGAGGGACCTAGGACCGTCTTGTATGCGTTGCATGGACCCAGTTTGGCACTCCGCCACACTTTACAGCCATCGCTGTCACCAGTATCACTTGATATGGGCCACACCAACATGAATCAAGGCAGTCTTTCCTCACTTGTTTCTTGATGAGGACCCATTCTCCTGGGATTAGGTCATGACAAAGATCCCTTGATGTCTGTGCAGTTGCTGCTATATCTGATGAGACACAGAACGAACCACGTCAGCCAATCCTTTACAGTAGTCAAGAACCAAATCATCTGTGATGTTTAGTAATGCAGTAGCAGGCACAGCAGGCAACCGCATAGCTCTTCCCATAAGTATCTCATGTGGCGACAACCCAGTTCTCCTCTCAGCAATGCTGCACAGGCTCATTAGCACCAAAGGTAAAGTATCGAGCCATTTCAAGGATGTCAAAGCACATACTTTAGCTAACCTTGCCTTCAAAGTCCCGTTCATTTGTTCCACCAATGCCGACACCTCCGGCCTGTGGCTACAATGCAGTCTCTGATCGACATGCACAGCGGTACACAGCAACTTCATGATTTCATTGTGGAAATGTGTTCCTCTAACTCCAATGTAGTTGGAAATCCGAATCTAGGAATGCGTTCCCTCAACAACAACTCAGCTACTGTCAGGCTATCACATCTCCTAGTTGGGTAGGCTTTGACCCATTGAGAAAAGATCCACATAACCACCAGAATGTATCTCTATCCATTACAGACAGGCATTTCAACAAAGTCTATTTGGATCTGATTAAAGGGACCCCCTGATCTACCAATGTGACTCAAGACAACAATAGTCTTTTTCCCAGCATTCATCTGTTGACACGACACACACCGGTGGCACACAGCTTCAGCAATCTCTCAAAACCTCGGATTGAACCAAGTCTGCCTAAACAGTCTCACCATTGCATCCCTTCCCACATGAGCTGCTCCGGCAATCCGGCAATACCGCCCTGCCATCAGCTGACACCCAAATGTCATCCTTTCCCTTTTCACATCCTGCTCTGATCCAACCCACTTGTTCCTCTTCAGTGATTTCCATCTGCAACCACCTTACTCCGTCCCAGGTATCAGCAACTGCTAGCATCAAGTTGAGTTTGGTCTGCTCTGTACTCTTACTAGTATATTCCCCATTGAAAACACATGCATGGAAAGCACAATAACGTGCAACTTCGTCTGCATACCTATTCCCCACCGTAACAAAATTATTTCCCCTTCCATTGGCTGTGCACTTAACGGCAGCCACTTCTCTCTGCAGTTGTAAAGCTTCCAACAATTGTCTCACATATTCCCCATTTCTGATCAAGGATCCAGATGACGTTAGGAATCCTCACTGCAACCAAATTGTTGTATTCCGCTTTAGGTGTCCGTATATAGGTTTTCCTGAATCATGACCTTATATAGGCACAATTCGCATTGCCCTTATATAGGCATAGAATCCCAGTCCTTATTTAGGCATTAACCGTGCACTCCAAATACAGGCATGGTCACCGACATCCGTCCACCCTAACGTCACAACGAGTTCTTAGAAACCAGACCCTTAAGCTTCGGGATTTCCCTAGCACAGGACTATTGATTTCTCCAAGAACTCATCTATTATGTATGAACCGTTATACCTTAAGGGTTCATTCCTGACGTCTTCCTCTGTCCGACTTCACATCAATGCTAACATTCCGAGGCACCTATCAGGTATAAATATACCTTCCCTCGCCCAAGCAAGTTAGAGGAGACCTCGACTTCAGAGGAGCCCGTATCCCGGCCTGACGCACTGAGAAGACGCTGTCATTCCTGCTTGCAGATTAATCCAGCTTCCAGTGTTCTGACTCCCTTCGCAGGGTGTTAGAGTTCCAGATCCGGCAAGAGATTCCCACCTCTCTCATTCTCAAGGTATGGAGCTGACTAGAACCTAGAGGGACTCTTGGCATACTAGACTTAACATACTCTTAGTATACCATACTAGAGAATACTCCACCTACTTCTTACCTTTCCCTACACCTAGACTAGGTTAGGTACATTGGGGTAGAACTAGCTTAGAGACGCATCGTATGAGTACTCGCATTTTTAGCTCGTTATTTATGTACGTGAATATATGCTAAAAGGTAATGCTAGCGCAGTATTATTTATTTCTACTGCTTACGATGTACATTATTTATCTTGCATACTGTCTTGCGATCATAACAGCACATATCTCTTACACGAGAAATAAGACTGTTCAATAAAACCCTTTTATTGAAACGCCCGTCTTTCCTTTCTGTGTAACTCTGTAGAAACTAAGCATGCACGATTGACTGAGTGAAACTGTTATCTATTGTTTCCACGATTCTGAGACGTGTTCCGATTCTAAAGGGAAACAAAGTGGTCATGTTTATGCGGTTGCCAGAAACTACTCCCTTCTTGTTCTCAAGGAGTTTCTAGTGGCCTCTGAGCTAGCTGGCACAAGTAATTAAGTTTAATATACTCGATAGGGACATACCGACCTCAGTCCTATGTCAAGCCTATAGGTTATATTATTCCAATGCGCAGAGCCTATTAGGGAAATAGGAACTACACTACAAAATCTGTCCAAAATCATGAACCATACCGAATCCGTACTGGCTGTCGGTATAGATATAGACTCGGATGTGTTCAGAGACACGACATGCGCGGGTCAAGGCAATGTTTTCAGCCACTTGTGCGGAGTTTACTCCCTGTAACCAAGCAGCTTCCACTACGCCGGAGATGGTAAAAACAGCAAACGCTGCTCTCATTGTCTCTTAGGCAGGAACCATCAACAAAAAAGACTTGTTTAGGATCAGACAATGGTTCATCAACAATGGCAGGTCCCAGTTTCGTACAAAATTCAGTGACATCTAGACAGTCATGGTCTTCACGTTCTTCTCTGCCAGTACTTGGAACTGGTAACAAAGTAGCAGGATTTAACACAGAACACCTCTTTAGAGTAATGTTTTGGCACCAAGCAACACCTGCTCATACCTTGTCAACCTGTTATTGGACAAATGCTGCTTTTTTGTTCTCATCATCAGAAGCTCAACTGAATGTGGCACATATACTGTAAGAGGATGACTCATCACAATACTCTCACACCGTTCAATACTGACACCTGTTGCAGCAACGGCTTTGAGACATCCCGGCTACAGGATCTAATGTAGCTGAGAAATAGGCCACTGGTCTGCGGGCACCTCCATGTGTCTGGGTGAGTACAGATAGAGCATACGGTCCACTCTGGTCTACCTCCAAGACTGCACCAAGTGTACAGTCTTCCTCCCCTCTCAGTCACTGTCAAAAGGCAGGGTCCTCATCTAATCCGTCCAGCGACTCCATTAAGGGCATCTGGTGATATACTCGACTACCCTGTGAAATCCTCGGGGGTTGGGGTACTTGCACTAGCTGGTTCTGATTCCTCCCCGCATTGAATGATCTAGTCCCGGTCACTGTTGGCAACTGATTTACCCCATCTGCCACCTGTACAAGTTCTTCTCTCTGCTCTTGGTTCGCTGGATTAAGGTGGCACTCGCGCTTCCAATGCCCGATCTTGTGAAAATAATGAGAAGCAGTAGTCTTTTTCAGAGTTGCGACATCTATCCCTGTCTTTGGATCTATTGGAAAAACCTCTTCCCTCTCCTATTGATCCTACAACCTGTTGTTCTTGCAGACCTCCTGGGGCATTTCCCTCTTCACAAGTTACAATTCCCAATACTGCTCGCACCTGCTCTCCCTCCTGGGCGTTGCGCATTTGGACTAGCATTAATTTCTCCTTTATCCTCCTAAGCTTTGAGTCCACCTCATCACTGCAGTACCTGGCATACTGTTAGATTTCATCTACGGACTTGTTTTGCCAACAGATTAGGTGCTGTTGGGTCATGAGGCTGATCTCTGGCCTCAGTCCAGTCATAAATTTGGACACAAATTGTCCGATTTCCTTGGAGGTTGAGCGTATCTAACCCACTGTACTGCCTAAAGGCTTGCAACAGCCTCTCATAGTAGGCATGTACTAATTCTTTAGGTTCCTGTGTAGTTCGGTCTATCTTAACCCAATCAATATCCTGTGGGGCTATTTTGGACTGTAACCATGTGATCACCTGATCGTACTACTTTATGATCAATAGCGAAGAGCTATGAGTTACCGAGTCCCTCTCTGGTTCAGCATCAGGCCAGTCAATAGCTATCTTACAATCAGACCATATATCACTAGGAACCACAATTTCAAACAAGGGGCCCGATTCACAAATGTAATCTGAGACAAAATCTTAACTTTACGACTTTCGGTATTCGCAAAAGGCATTTAGGAGTAGTAAAGTTAGGATTCCTAACTTTACTACTCCTAAATGCCCTTTAATCCTAACTTTACGACTTTTGGTATTCACAAAGGGCATTTAGGAGTAGTAAAGCTAGGATACCTAACTTTACTACTCCTAAATGCCCTTTAATCCTAACTTTACTACTTTCGGTATTCACAAAGGGCATTTAGGAGTAGTAAAGTTAGGAATCCTAACTTTACTACTCCTAAATGCCCTTTGTGAATACCGAAAGTCGTAAAGTTAGGATTTTGTCTCAGATTACTTTTGTGAATCGGGCCCATTGCGTTTAAATCTATCCACAACACTTTTGAGATCTTAACAAAGCAATCAACTGCAGGTTTCTCTCTTGGTCTGGGGAAGCCATTCGTGAATGCCTAAAGATCACCTCGACTCCAGGGAACATGCACATACCCTCCACTAGGCACCTCCCATAACGGATATGCCTCTACTCCCTACGTTCCCCTACCTGGAGGTGGCGTCTCTCCTGTTACCTTCCTTATGCTCTTGTGTTTGTACCATCTCTCTTCCCACTTATCCAGCATACTCCAAACTCTTATTCTCACTACCAGTTCTCGAATGTGCGTCCTCAATCCAGTCACTCTCTTTTCCTCCAATTCTGGGTCACTGTAAGTAAGCCTGTGGTTTCCCTGCAATGTATTTGTCCGAGATAAGTCTATCCCATACCTCTGAGCCAATTCTGACTGCTTCTCATGTGGCAGTCTTGCCCTCCGGGTGACATCCTTTACAATAAACAGCAAATTATCTGGCTCGTAGGTCTCTATTCTGTCTAACGGTAGACTCCCACTGATGATCTCCTCCAACTCTGCTTTCATCCACACCTCGTTGTTAAACCTGGCACTATTGGCATGAGGTTTCCCCTGTATTTTTACCTTTGCCTCCTGTTATCTTGCTGTGTGTTGGACTTCGTTATTGCTGGTCTAGATGCTTTGGGAACTTTGCCACTGCTGTTCAGTGCCAAAGTGCAAGTGCTTCCTCTGTAAATTGTTGTTATAGATTTCATGATTCCATGATTGGCATATTTGATTTACTGTTAAGTCCCTATTACAGTGCACTGTGTGTGCCCAGGGCCTGTAAATCAAATGCTGCTAGTGGGCTTGCAGCACTGATTGTGCCACCCACATAAGTAGCCTGTAAAATGTAACTCAGACCTGCCACTTCGGTGTCTGTGCACAGTTTTGTACTGCTGTGTTGACTTGGCAAGTGCACCCACTTGCCAGGCCCTAACCTTCCCTTTTCTTACATGTAAATCACCCCTATGGTAGGCCCAAGGTACCCCTGTGGGCAGGGTGCAGTGCATGTGAAAGGTAGCACATGTCCTGATGTGTGTAGCATGTCCTGATAGTGAAATACTGCCAATTTCGTTTTTACTATTGCAAGGTTATCTGTCCCATAGGATAGAATGATGAGTTAACTTATAACACCTTATAAATATAACTGCCCATGGGAACAATATAGGAAAATATAGTTTAGCATGCCTGAACTCAGAATGTAAAGATTCTTCTTTTAGTGAGGATGATTTTTACATTCTGTGATAGAAAATACCACTTTTAGAAAGTGGGTATTTTCTTGCTTAGCCATCCTGTGTGCCTCTGCTAGGTTTGTGTATTGACTGTCTGGTTTTGGAGTGGCAGGGGCTGGGGATGTGCATTCTGTTCAGACAGCCACTTGGGGGTGAGGTATGTCCTGCCTTTCCAGGGTGAGTCAGGGCTGGGCTGAATAGACTTGGGCTGCATTTAGATTAGGGGGAGGAGATTCCTTTCACACCTGAATGGGCCTCGTCTGCTTTGGACAATGCTGTCTCCACCTCCTGCTGGGCAGCTGCACTGAGAGGACAGAACTGGTTTTGGCTGGGCACAGGACTTCTTTGCCACCAGAGAACAAAGGATTTTGCTGTAGAAATACTGGGGTCCAGACCCCAGAACTTTGTACTACTTCTGGAATCAAGAGGAACCTCTGCCAAGGAGAAGAGCTGGAAGAAACTGGAGGAGGAGTACTGCCCCTTTGCTGTGTGCTGTCTCGGGTTGGCCTACAGTGGCTGTTTCTGCCAAGGAGAGGAACTGTGTGTGTATCCTGCTTGCAAAGTGTCTCCAAGGGCTTGAAGTGGAGCTTGCCCCCTGTTCAAGAGGTCTCAGGAACAGCAAAAACCTCACCATCCTTCTGGGCACCGTCTCTGGAACCACTGGCTTCTGTTGCCGCAGAAGAAAAGGGCAACCGACTCTGTCGCCAAGTCCGTCGCAGGAGTCCGTGTCCTGATGGCCCCGCAAAAGGTACTGCTGCACTTCGCACTGCATCCTTGGTTTCACCGACATCGTCTTGATGATCTTCACCGAGCAGTTGCTCGCACCGCATCCTGTGGGCACTGCATTCCGCACTGCCACGCTTCACCCTGCCTGGACGTCACCAACACCGTTGCTGCCCGACCGGTATATCGACCGGCTCTGTCACCTGCACCGCAGCCTGCCAGCACTGCATCAAGCACCGCCTCACCCTACACCGTAAGCCTTTGCCTCACCGACGGCGTCTGGGCAATCGTCATCGAGCCGCTGCCTGCACCGCATCGAGAGGGCACCGCACCCTGCACCGGTTCCATTTTGCAACGCAACCACGATGGTTGCCCCGACCCGCTTGTATCATCGCGTCGGCCACAACGAGAAAGGTACTATTTTCGAGTCTGTCTTTGCTTTAGCTGACCTGCACCGACGCAGTCGGCTGGAATTGTTAGACTCTGTCATTTTCAGCATCGCGGTAGCCCTGACGGAGCTACCGACGCGGAAGAACAGAGGGACATATTACCAAGAACGGCGTTAAAATTATCGCCGCTTTAGCGGCAGGAAACTGCTGCTAAAGCGGCGATAATGGGCTTGATAATATGCCCTTGAGAATTCCAATAGAAGCCCATGTTCTGGTGTAAACATGGGCTTCTATTGGAATTCTCAAGGGCATATTATCAAGCCCATTGTCGCCGCTTTAGCGGCAGATTCCTGCCGCTAAAGCGGCGATAATTTTAACGCCGTTCTTGGTAATATGCCCCTGTGTTTTTCAGCTATTTCTGCAATTTGAAGGTTATCTTGCAAAGTAACTATTTTTACAGTATTGTATTGTGGATTTTTGTCGTTTTTGGTCTTGTTGGTCTTGTTGGGTTTAGATAAAGTTTTAATTATTTTTCTAAACTGGTGTGGTGTCCATTTGTAGTGTTTCAGTGTTTTACTGTATGCATGCACAAATGCTTTACACACTGCCTCTGAGATAATCCTGTCTGCACGTGCCAAGCTACCAATGGGGTGAGCAGGGGTTATTTTAGAAATGTATCCCCCTTACCCTGACTAGGAAGAAGGGTCCGTTCTTGGACAAAGGTGCAAACCATTGCTAATTAGAGACCCCCATTTCTAACACACGTCCACTAGCTTCACCTTCACTGCAGCCTTGATGGTACCCTGACTTGACTTGCTATTCTGACTCTCCTTGCTGTTGCTATGATCCCGTAACCAAATTCCAAGTCCGACACGTCTAAGATGTGTTGGTCCTTCAAAGCCCTCTGACTTACGCTTTCCTCTCGAGGTGTGTCGCTCGGTCCTCTCACTGAGGTTTCCCACATGTGAAGATCCGAACTAGTGCTTACCATGGGAATAGGTCTTATAACGCTAGAACTACAACACAGGTCAGCCTTTGTTGCTAAAGGGAGTACTGGATTCCATAGGCACCAAAGTATGACAATTCCCACTTACATTCCCTGTTCTTCCCATCCCAGTTCCTTCGACATGTATGGATTGCCTCTGACCAACACTTCCTACTGAGCTTGAGTCATAAACAGGAACCACGGAACCAACGGTAACCAGTACTGTAAGAGCTTCCGGCAACCGTGAAGTAGCGTTGACATCACTCTGTTCCATACCTCCCAAGGCGGACACTCCTGCCCTCCCTGTTCCTGCTGATATCATTCCACAACCCCTGTGTCAGGAACCACTGGGGCTGATGCACTTCCCACATTCTCTGTGCCTTCAACTCTTTGCTCTCCTTCACTCAATTGCGGAGTATAGGGTGGTGATTGCGCTCCGCCGACAACCCATCAAACAAGCTGTCTTCTTTGTCACTACTGTCGCTCCCATTTGCCCTTAAGCTCCTATCCTGTGGTCCTCCATCTCCTACCAATACTGAATACAACCTCTCTCCTTCAATGGTATCCACTCTCCACCTCTTAAGCCTCGCAACCCATTGTGCATCCTGGTACGCGTTCATAGTTTTCTTCATCCTCCCTTGATATTTCTCCCGTTGCATCCATGCATTTAATGCTTCAAACTGAGTGGGTCTGGGCAAAGGTCGCAATGCAAACATTGTTCCTCTAAGCTGGTTTAACACATCTAATCTAAATGAGCCAAAATGTGGAAATGACAATTCACCATCCTTCTCTGTGATCCTATGCCAATTTTGGGGCCAAATTATCGTATGGAGCCCAACTTTTGTCGCCATATAGTGTGCTGGAGTATCCTAGGGTAACGCCTCTTCACCCACTTGAGTAAGAACCCCTTCATCACCCCTGAAAAGATCCTGCAACACCCTAAAGCATCGCATGATTTTAAAATGCAACTTTGGTTCAATTAACTTAGATGAAATAGTCCTTCTCAAACACAGACTTCCCGATGACTGTCAACCAATTCCAGTGCAGCGTTACACCAACCGACCTTTCACAGCGCGGCACAACCTGAAGTCACTCTTACTCCTCACAGCGGCACACACTCCTTCACAATTTCTCCATACACATTCACTCACACAATCATCTTAAATCCGTAATTGTCTGCCATCTAAAAGATCGATAGAATTCAGTCACTCAAGTACATTCACACACAGTAACCCGAGACCAGCGTGGATCATCGGAATCAGTATTGTCAACCCCTGTACACAAGGTCTACTAGACGATCCCCATATGTCCCATTCACACAAAGTTCCCTTTCTTAGGTGGAACCCCTACGTAACATTTCCCGTAAAAAGGATAAAGGTGTCAGTGCATGGAGTCTTCCTAAGAAGTCTCTCCTCCATCAAATGGGTCAAGCGACATAAAGCCACTATCATAGAAGGAAGAGCTCGTTCTGAGATTCTCTCCCTCTACTAAAGGCAAAGAAGAAGTGGTCTACTTTCCCTAATTCCAAACACCAATTATCTGCAGGTAGCTCTCCCATAATGTACAGCGCACATCTTGGTTCACAATAGGCACAGTTATAGGAAACCTTTGACTTTGTTCTTCTACTCTCAATCTTCCAACATTTGTCCTTGGTTCTCTGGCCTTCTCCCGTGTGAATCCATCCCCGCCCCTATCACCTTCGAGCTGTGTAAAAGTACCTTCTCTCCTTTCCCAGCTCCTAAACAAAGACATTACTTTTCCCTAACTAAATAACTTTTCCACCTGCAATGCAAACGTGAGAAAGAGCAGTCTCCATAGTTCACATGAAATTCAGAACATTAATTCTAATACAAGAGTTTTCAGGTACTTGCATTTCAGGCCTACAATTCAAGGTAACATAAGGACATATAGCTTAAAGCACTACAGATTGACGTAACTCAATTGCATTTAAATGAATACATCTATACTCATAGGAATAACATTGTTAAACACATTTAGTATATGCGTGCCATCAATTGCACAACACGAGTTCTTCAAATTAACGTTTTCTGCTAGTTACATCCATTTCCTATGTTAATTTTTCCATGCTACTTGTCAATCACCTAAAACTTATCACGTAATTATATTAATACAATTCACAATTCTAACACCTCACGTCTCCTAACACGAGATTATATGCGGGTGCGCTTCTACACGTGATTATGATGCACCCCTACAAATGAAATGAGATTTCCGCTACATCAGTTTCTTTGTGAATAAATCTACTCATGCGCATAGAGATGGGGCAACCTACTCATGGGCATCGAGATGGGGCATTCCAGGGCGGGGATGTCCTAGAAGTCTGTGCACATCCACAAACATACACATTTTCCAGTATTCACAAACTGTTTTCCTGGCCGTTCCCACCCTGGATAAAGTAGATTTACTCCTGTTAAGTGGTGGAATAAACCTCTTTCCCAGGAGAGAAAGGGAAGGAAGGGAATAAAACCCAGTCCTCGCCTGCAAAGACCCCTCCCCCCACCCCCAAATGAAGTGATGTCGGGAAATGGTTTTCTTAATGGGAAAGAATGTGAGATGGTCAGTGGGAAAATAGGTAGCAATGTGACAATGGACACGTAAACATCCGTTCGTATGCGAAAATCGAATTAAAAAAACCGTTCTCGCATTACTCTGGGGTATATACGATTGGTTCCGGATATGACATGGAAGAGTTTTCTCGATTCCTGAAAAGGGCAAACCTACACCCGAAGTTGTAAATTTCCGAGCGCAGTTTTACTTATTTCATTGTCAGTGCTAGTTTGAGTTTTGCCACCAGGGGGCGATATTTACACATTATTTACCGGACTATTGCTTAGCGCTCAAATTAGAGCGCAAAAGGAAAATAACTCCTTATATCAAGCAAAAGAGGCTAAATCATTAGCAGGCGTTTGGATTCTTTTATTTTACATTTGTGAACAACCAGGAAGGTCTAACAGTAAGGCGCAGAATGTTTCATTGCTTTTAGTGGGCAGGAACTGTTACATGTTGAAGCGATACTGTGTGAGTACGCTTGATATCAGAATGCAAACAATACAGCCTTAATTGAGGTGAAAGGAGCGTCCTTGAATATAGTAAAACCCAAAGATGACAAGCAAAGCTAGAGAAGAGCATGTAGTAAAGAACAAGGGCCAAATTTATCAACGTTTCGTGATGGTGCAAAGTCACCAAAAGTGACACGCACCGATGCTGGGATTTACTTAAGGGAAAGCGGCCCTAAAGGAAAGCAAACTTGGGTTTTGCCCTACTTTTTTTGAAGTTTCATTCAGCACGAACTTGGCCATGGGGAACTACAGCACTTGTGAGAGCCAGATGTAGGGACGGCTTCTCGTCGCCTCCCCTGCCAGCAGCAGCAGCTACAAAACTTGAAAAATTAAACGTTAATAATATACCATGTAGTCTGGGGGGCAGGGCCATGGGGATGACAAGCACGAGGGGGAGTGGTAGGTGCCCTGTTGTCAGAGCACATGATGGTTTGGCCGGCCGTTTGGCCGGCCGTCTCAGGACGGCCAAACCATCATGCGCACTGAAGCTGTCTCCAACCCGAGCTGCATTGCTGGGTTGGAGACAGCAGGCACAGGGTTTCAGTCTCCCTGGGAGCGCAAATCGAGAGCACTCAGGCCAATCCTGATGCTTCTCTCATGCTGTGAGAGCAGCGTCAGGTTTGGCTGCAGGGCAGTCTGGAAGCCTGTGCCTGTAGTGGAGCCAGAAGAGTGGTGATGTTTTCTGTTTGTCTCCCACCCTGCCCTGCCACTTTGCCCTAACATCAGCCGCAACTGTGTTTTATATGAGAAACAGATGTTACACTTTTTTTTAGGCATAGGGAAGTTAAGTCATTAGCCCCAAATTACAGGATTTTGAACTGAAGCTGAGATTCAAACCTTGTTCTTCAGTTCTGAGGTGGGCAGGGCATCTCTAGCCGTTAGGCTACACCTCTCCCTATTATACTTACTTTTATTAAAGGAGTGTTCCCATGCAACTGCCTATGGTCTTTACTGCAAAGACCTATCTACTAACATTTTTAAACACAGCTTTGCGCCAAAAATGTATGCCTCTTCTGCACAGGTACAAAGTAGGAGAAACGTTTTTTTGTCAGCAAACTTTTCTAATTCTGCCTGTGTACGGTACTCTACAGCGCACATACAAATTGGGAAAAAGTATAAACTATGTCTGAGCAAAGTATTTTGTACTTGATGGTTACCCTCCCAGTACAAAACCAATGGTAGACTTGGGCAGGCACCTTGCACTATTGTGCAAAGGCATATGTGTGTGGCACTAGGCAGCAAGAAAGTGCGCCATTGCAAGGAATGACAGTAACAGCACTATATCTTGGTAGATATGACACTGCCCTGCTCTCTTCATTTCATTGCAGCACAGCAAGTTTGGTTGCACTCTCCATTTAGTTGCTGCACTTTGTTGCTTTGAAAAAATAGTGGTGGGAAGGATCAGCACAATGACAAAGAAATATACACCTGTTTGGAGGATAGTGGAAGCTGTACAAAGAGGGTAGAGAGGGAGGGTTACAGAGTGCAGAAGTAGAGGCAAAGAAATGGAGGAGGATAAAGGTATCCAGGAGAGTATAGAGGAGTGGAGTTACAAGATGTTCAGGCTACGGATATAGCAGAGGAAGTGTTCCTTACGTTGGTGATTAGTGCAGGCTATCTTCGCATGCTAACTGATTAAGGTATTTCTCCATGAGCAAACTGTTTCTTGAAATAGAAAAAAATGTTTTCCTGATGTGATAAGTATATCTATAAACCAATACATTAATTAAAAATGTGTTACTTGTACTGTGTTTTTTCTTCATAGCATAATTAGTGTTTGGTATTCAAAGAGCCATATGATAAACCTGAACACCTAGTCTGGAACAGATACTATGGGGCAGATTTACAAGCCCCTTGCGCCACTTTTGAGTCATTTTTAACATGGGAAAAATTACGCAAAAGTGGCGCAAGGGGCTTGTAAATGAGCCCCTATGACTTTAGATTATTTTCATATAGTTGAATAAATTACATCTATGTGCAATAATATCATATGATCAGCATGTCACTGTTGAGTGGAGCAAGAAGCATGGTCCACTAGTGGACAGAGGCAAGAAAGCGTCACACAGACTGCTGCCTTTTTCAACTGTGTACATGAATGGGATGCTAAAGTGCACATGCCTACAAAGAAAGTCAGCTGGGCATACAAGCAAATAATAGCATATACCAAATGGCTCACCTTAATAAAAGGTAACACGTTGTGCTATATCAGACATAAAGTCTTCCAGTTGCGGTTCCTCCATTTGAGCAGAGGAGTGTCGCCCCACAAACCCCAGAGCTAAAAAATAAAATGGTAATAAAGTTTATTTATTACTATTTTATTTTTCAGCAACCCATCCCACACTAAGTGTCAGGAAGGGGCGGGGCCAGTGCTGCCGCGTGGCAGCAGCAGGGAGCTGTGCAATTTACAATGCGCATGTCTCTTTGGCCGGCCATCTTGGGACAGCCAGCCAGACATGTGCATTTTAAAGTTCTCTAACCTAGCTGTCTAAGACAGCTGGGTTACAGAAAGCACAGGCCCCCAGTGCTCTTGTGAGTGCTGAGTGAGGCCGCTCTATCCAATCCTGGTGCTGCCCTCATGCTATAAGTGCAGCACCAGGATTGGGTAGTGCAGTTTCCTGGTCCGGAGCTTCCTGAAGACCGGACCGGACACCCGAGGGAGTAGGACGTCGTGCTGCAAGTAAGGAAGGTATGTTTATTTTCTTTTTCTTTTTTTTCTTTTGTGCCCCCCGCCCCCTCACCCTTGGTACATGTCAGCCACCATTGAGGTCTTCTGGCATCTGTAAGAATGTTGAGCAGTATTCTAAGAATTTATAGATCAGGTGGATGCATAAAGATATTATTCAGATCATTGTGGACAACAGACATTCTATAATAACTTGGAATAATTAATGCTAATATCAGCTGTTGTTTGTGGCACACCATTTATAAGTCCTATAGAGGTAATATGTATAAGCATTGATCATGTAGATAACAAGCATGCATGTGGAATATGATTTTTTACAATGTATTCTTCTTTGATGCAAGTCACAGCATTGAGTTAGATAATTGCAATTGCTTAGTGAGCAATACATCCTTGGTTAAATCAGGTGTCATTCATCAGTAATCATAAATACAACAGTAATCATCCCTGTTGGACCTGACCCTCTCTGCAGTGTCACCCCCAAACGTTTGACTTAACCCTCCACTTTTTTGATTAATTAATTTTTGTTGGCCTAAGAATAATTCTGTGCACTTTACCACTGCCAACCAGTGCTAAAGAGCCTGTTCTAGCTCTTTTAAACATGGTAGAATTGGTGTACACCTGTTTGGCATCATTAATTTACTTGTATGTCCTTTGCAGAGTTGTATACCATATACCCAGGACCTGGAAAGTAAATGCTACCAGTGGGCCTGTAGAACTTATTGTGTCACCTACTCAAGTAGCACCTTAAAGCATGTCCCAGGCTTGCAACTGCAGCCTGAATCCAGTTTTAACTGCCATGCCATCTTGCCAGGCTGTAAACTCCCCTTTTATTACATGTGAGATAACCCTAAGGTATACCCCAGGCAGCCCATAAGGCAGGGTGATGTGTAATTAAAAGGTTGGACATGGACTTTCAAGTTGTATATGTCCTGGTAGTTGAAAACTCCTAAATTCTTTTTTCACTACTGTGAGGCCTACCCCTCTCATAGGATTACATTGGGGATTCCTTATTACATATAATAAGCTGTATTTTCCAATTGGGAGCAGGTAGCTATATCATGTTTGTATCCATAAAATTGTAATGATAGACCCTCTTTAATGGTGAAATGGGATTCTATGTCAGGACCGGAGGCTCAGATTATGCCTTCTTCCTTCGCTTTATTTTCACAGCGGACATTTTTTAAAACAATAACAAAAACTACATTTCCCATGAACAGCAGGGAAATAGAAGAGTTTTGAAACACAAGTCCTTCCACGCTGTCCACATCCAGTCCCAAGTTGGTCCCTCCACTGTGTCTACTCTTCCTCTTTCTTCCCTGTGCAGCAGCAAGTTACGTAGTTTTTCTTGTTTCCCCTGTTTGGGGGGGGATTTATACTGACTGTTTGCTTGCATTTTAAAGTGCTTGTGTTCTAATCTGTTTTCCCACAGATTCCTTAAGTAGCAGGACGCATTTGCCTACCTTACTCGATCTTTTGCCCATATGTGACTGCAGTGAGGTCCTCCCACAGCTTGGGGGCGCTTTGCCCTCTCTATGGGCAGCGCGAGTCAGGCACTGGAGATAGAGTGATGACGAACGCTGCCCTGTGGAGAGTCCAGCCTTGTCCCCTGCCACCCGAGTGACATCCTGATTGGGTCTGTGATCCCCCCTTCTCTTGTTTACGCCCCACTGGGGTCTGTACTGTGCTTTTAAACAATATGCAGGATCGTAAAGCCGGCTAGTGGTGCTGCGTGGGACACTGTATCGGGTGGTAGCCCATTGATAGGGCAGGGCTGTAGTGTCCCAGGGCCCTGTCTCACACATTGTGCGCCTCTGGCCACCCAAATAAGCCTGGGCTCCCTCTGTTATGGGCCCCTCCTAGAAATGCCTCTCACTCATGCATGCCCCTCCTAGAAATGCCTCTCACTCATGCATGCCCCTCCTAGCTTTATTTGTTTTAGCTCAATACATTTATAAACAAATAATTACTGTGTTCAACGTATAAAAAACATGAGCAGTTTATCAAGAAAGAAATGATGAGTCATCATGACACGAGGCGCCTGCTGAGAAGCTAACCGAACTCTGCGATTAGCATATCACGTGTTAACAGTCAACACGTGAAACACAAGCTGTCAATTAGGTATGCGAGCAGCACGAAGGTATTTAAACCGCTCGCTTTTGACTGTCAATTGCTTAGTCTCGCCTTTCTCAGCGCTTACCTGTCTCCTTCGGTGCTCGGCGGCCGGCTTCCCAGCATTGGGAATTCTCGGCGCTCCTCCGAGACTTCACCAGAACCCTTCCTTCTTCCGGAATCGTTCCTTCCGCTTCCAGTTCCTCACATCGGTTCCTGATCCTGTGCAAAAGAAAAGAGATAAGTGAATTATTTAAAAGCGAGTGAAGTTGTCAGAAAACCTCGGGTGAGTCAGAACATTCTTCATTTGAAAACTAAACTTTGCATACGTGAAAGGACGCGTAGATGTCATTTGAAATACTTCGTTTAAAAAGAACACTCGGACTGCAAAAGCGGCAATTGAAACGAACGATCTACTTAACCAATGAACAGTGAACTTTGTCTATAGCACATAAGATTTATGTGATATGTGAATATTATTTGTTATTATTTGTTTTGTCATTTTGAGAAAATATATGTTTTGGCTCATTCATGTGAAGCGGAGTGACATAGGAGAATTCAACAAAACAAAACAGGTGTATGTTGAACATAACCTAATGATATAGAGTCACTGAGAAAGAATTAGAGAAATCAATATTGAGGAATATATTGTTTTCTGTATGTATAAAGTCGACTCTCACAAATAAGAGCCAGTTTTTAAAGCTGAAGATATACGAAGGACAACATATAATTCATATAGGTAGAGTTATTAAGAAAGAACCACATAATATTATTATATGCTCAGCTGATGATAAATCTGTGGTATAATATTGTTTATGCTTTCCTTAATAGAGTCATTCCTGAGTGCCTACATTAGAGTGCTATTCCTCCAATCCCCAGCTCAGATAGGAAGACCCTTCGTCAGTCCAGTTAACGAGGTGAACAAGACATCCGAACCAGGATTTTTTTTTCTTTCTTCTTTCTTCCCATCCCCCTTTCCCCCGGGGACCTGCCAGGTGGACAGAGTGTTGAATTTCGTCTGTCTATTTGTCAGTTCTTAGAGGGACTGGGGTTCGGACGTCGTCAACCAGAGCAAAAGGAGTACAGGTGAGTGGCTGGCGTGACAGAAGACTAAGCCACATATTTGCTCTCCTTGACGACAAGTGAACATGGATTTTCCTGGGGACTCCTCACAACTGTCTGAAGTGATTAGGAATTTGCAATTGGAAATGCAACAATTAAAACATGAGAACCAACTTCTGAGAGAAGAATTACTTAAAGGTATATCAGTTTTTACTCAATGGAGGGACCCTACAGTTTCAGAACATTGTCCGGTTTTAGCGCCACCCAAGTTTGGTCCTACCACTTTTTCTACACAAAGCCCAGTGGTCCAACATCCAGATCAAAATGTCCAGGTTACTGTGGTTACTCCTGCTCCTGTCCCCTTAGCTAATCCCGTACGCTTTACAGGAGATAGTTCCCGTTTTGCCTCATTCTTGAGCCAGTGCCAATTGCACTTCCTTTGCAAACCTCAAGTATTTAACACTGACTCAGCTAAAACAGCTTTTATTATCTCTTACCTAGGAGGTGTAGCTGTGAATTGGGCAATACCTCTTATTAACAATAATGATCCTCTCCTACAGAATTTTGATGCTTTCAAAGACTCCATGACACGTCTTTTTGCACGACATGTTTTCGTACAATCTAGTGACAATGAGCTTTTAAATTTGTGTCAGGGAACTTAGGACTTACTGATATACATTACTACATTTAATCGTCTCTTATCTGAAACACATTGGCCAGAAGAGAAACGTACATCATTGTTTTACAGGGCTCTCAGAGATGAGTTAAAATATTCGTTATTACACATTGTGGATTTGCCCGAGGATTACGGAGAGTTTGTTGATTTAGTAGTAAAACTAGATCACCGTTTAGGTGAAAGGAAAAACGAGAGACCTCGTGGAGATCATAGACCTGTTCTCATAAAACCAGAAAAGAAAGATAGAGAGGATAAACAAAACGAACCTGAACCCATGCAGATAGGTGGAATAAAAGGACCACTATCTGTTGAGGAAAAAGAGCGCCGCCGTAAAGAAAACCTATGCTTATATAGTGGTAAGGCAGGACACTTTGCAAAAGAGTGCGCTGTTAAACCCAAAAAGAAAAAAGTAGTTGCTAACATAAACATTGATCAATCTGAATTGGGAAACTAATATTCTCGAGGAAAGTAGAGGTCGTCTCTTCGAGTAAAGTTGGATCAGAGATCTCAAAAACAATACCAAACATTAGTAATGATATCCCTAGACACATGATGATTCGAATAACAGTGATTGTGTCGGCCCAACAAAGACATAGTTTATCTATTCTCTTGGACTCAGGTGCCACGGGTAACTTTTTTGATATTAGTCTGGCCAAAAAATTAGGAATTTCCCAAATAGCCAAACCAGAACCTGAACCAGTAAGAGCTGTGGATGGTTCTGCCTTGTCCTCAGGCATTATTCGCTTTCACACAGTGCCACTGACCTTAGTAAGTGAAAATGGTCATACTGAGCAAATAACCTTTGATCTGATTGATACTCCAACTTTTGGAATAATACTAGGTATTCCCTGGTTAGAAAAACATAATGCAAAGATTGATTGGGCTCAAAGAACGGCAAGTTTGGATTCGGCCTTCTGTAGAACTCATTGCTTTCAAGAAGCACAAGTTCCTATATACCCCTACACTGTGCCAGCACACATGTTGATCAAACTGCATTGTCTCCCAAAGAATATAGGGATTATGCTGATGTTTTTGATCCTGTGCAAGCCAACCAACTTCCACCTCATAGGGTGTATGATTGTAGAATTGATTTAATACCTGGGGCTACATTGCCATGTAGTCGAGTATATGCACTTACAGAACCAGAAACTCAGTACCTGAAAAAATATCTAGATGAGTTGTTAGAGATAGGATTCATACGTCATTCTACCTCACCTATCTCGTCTCCACTCTTTTTCGTGGCCAAGAAGTCAGGCGATATCAGAGCTTGTATTGACTATCGCGGAGTTAACAAAGCTACCATCAAAAATCGCTATCCTTTGCCGCTGATCCCCGTTCTGTAAGATCAGGTAAAAGGTTCCACTATCTATACCAAGCTGGACCTTCGGGGTGCATATCACCTCATACGTGTTAAGGAAGGCGACGAATGAAAAACTGCATTCCGCACTAAATTCGGTTTATTTGAATATACTGTTATGCCGTTTGGTTTATGTAATGCTCCAGCGGCATTTCAGTATTTAATAAATGAGGTGCTTCATGACTTCCTTGACATCTTTGTTATTGTCTATATTGACGATATACTCATATTTTCTAAAAAATAACAAGAGCATGTTTTACATGTAAGAGCTGCATTGCAGAGACTGAGAGAACATTCCCTATATGCCAAGATGGAAAAATGTGTCTTTCATGCCCATTCTGTGGAATTTTTAGGTTACTTTCTCTCTCCAAATGGCATCACCATGGATCCTAAAAAGGTTGAAGCAATAATTACTTGGCCATCACCAAATTCAGTAAAAGAAGTTCAAAGAGTATTAGAATTCGCCAACTTCTATGGGCGTTTTATTGCCAATTTTTCCAGGATAGTAGCACCTATCACACAACTATTGAAAAAAGGACAAATATTCCAGTGGACTACAGAAGCAGAAAGAGCATTCCAGGAATTAAAAACTGCTTTCACTACAGCCCCGGTGCTCTCCCACCCAAATCCAGATCAACCATTCTTTGTGGAGGCAGATGCTTCTCAAACAGCTTTGGGTGGATTTCTTATGCAGAAAGATCCAAATTCAGGCCTATTACATCCTTTAGCATATTATTCCCGTAAGTTGTTACAAGCAGAGCAAAATTACACCATTGCAGAGCACGAACTGCTGGCCATAAAAGATGTATTCTCTGAATGGAGACATCATCTATTAGGAGCTAAACATACTATAACCATATTTACAGACCACAAGAATTTACAATTTTTTACTTCAATAAAAGCTCTAACCCCCAGACAGATGAGGTGGCTACATTTCTTTAGTGAATTCGACTTCATTATTACATATTGTCCTGGACAGAAACAATTGTTATCTGACACCTTGTCCCGACTAAATGAAAAAGAAGTAAAGGACACAAAAACGTTACCTCAGAATATAATACCAGTTAACAGAATTGTAGCCCTAACTCAAACAGACACCTTTCTGACGGATGTTAAAATAGCTTCCAAAACCATCAGTAAAAAGAATGGTTAAAACAAAAAGCATAATTCCATAAAGGACGGATATTTGTTTGATAAAAACAAGTTGTTTATTCCACTAGAGTCATAGAGGGAACAAGTCTTAGCGTGGCATCACGATTCTAGTATTGCAGGACATCCAGGCACACAAAAACTTTAGAATTATGTTCACGAAATTTCTGGTGGAACAATATCAAAAAAGATGTTCAAGAATATGTTAAAAAATGTCCCATTTGTGCTCGTAATAAATCTCAACATATAGCTCCCACAGGACTATTACGTCCATTACCAGTTCCATCGTTACCATGGCACACCATTAGTATTGACTTTGTTACAGATCTGTCTAAATCCAACAATTTTACTACAATCCTAGTTGTGGTAGATTTATTATCAAAAATGAGACATTTTGTTCCATTAAAAAAAATACCAACTGCAATTGATTTCAGTGATGTCTTTATCCAACATATTGTTAAGCTACATGGATTACCAAGTAAAATTATTTCCGATAGAGGCCCGCAATTCATTTCCAAATTTTGGAAGACCTTGTGCACTCAATTAGGTATTGAAGTGGCATTATCGTCTGCCTTCCATCCACAGATGGAAGGACAAACAGAGAAGGTTAATCAGTATTTAGAACAGTCCTTACGCTGTTTAACGTCCACCTTGACTTCACAATGGGATCAAGCACTCCCTTTAGCCGAGTTTACTTATAACAACAGTGTCCATACTGCTCTAGGATGATCCCCATTTTATTTCCTTACTGAATATCATCCGCGCACCATCCAGATAGACACACCAACTAACAGTAGTTTAATGCCCTCTGTATCCAAAAGGTTAAAAGAATTGCAAATTATACAAGAAAAGGCAAGCAGGGGGCGTGGCCAAGCAGCGATCCATGATGGCAGTGTAGAGTAGAGCTCCGCCGCCCGACCCTTCCCAAACATCTATCCGGCACATAGATCCGCGTCATCCGAGAGTGGATCCACGCATCGGAACATCAGCGGTCACCATCCCGCCCGCTCCAGCTTGTGTCCGACGCCTAGCACCAAAGTTACGGGGGCGGGAGCGGTGAGGCCTACCTGCCAGCCAGAAGCCGGGACGCACAGTGCTGCGAGAGGCCGGGGAACGGCCCAGCTGGGTCGGGGACTTTTCACGGCGTGAGGCCCGGGATACATCACCGCTGCAGAGAGACTGCGACTCGCCCCAAGCAAATCGGGACCCCGTCATAACCCGCAGGCAAGTGGGGCCCGGAATAGAAACTCCATCCAGCGGGAAAGGCCCAGGCACAGTCCTGTCCTGCGCATTGGGGGTGCAATCAACGAGCGGCAGGGCTGCAACGCGAGGGGCGGAGGCTCATCATCCTGCTCCCCCCTACGAACTGCGACGAATCTAGACACTGGACCCTGAGCGGGGGGGCCCACTGTGTTGAGATCACGAACATACCACCGACAAGGCCCAGGGAGTGCTACGGTTGTGTGGGCAGTGGCCCGAGCTGGGACCTGCGGAGAGGGGAAAACACCCCCCCCCCTGGCAAACAGAAAGTGTGCAAGGCGACCCAGGGGAGAGGACGCTCCGGGTCTGGGGAGGCTTAAGTCCCACTCCTGAAACCAGATCCTACACTTGCAGCTCCACCACATAGAGAGGAGCTCCCGGCGGGATCTCAGAGCCTGTGTTGGTTCTCCCTCCACCTGACCTATTGGGGCCTGCGGGACCATTGCTTCGCCGGCTGGTGGAAGACAGCCTGAGGCCCCGACAGCCGACTCTCCAGTGTGATCGGGGAGGGCCTGAGTAACTGCTCAGTGGCGTAATGGATCGGAGTAAAGGCTCTGGGACCAGGGGGCCCAGAGGGACGCAAACTAACAAACTGGACCGCTACACTGTCCCCAAAGACACGCACCAGAGCCGACTATCCGGAGGAGCCTCCCAGGGTGGCCTGGGCGAAGAGGAGCAGGAATTATCATTGAAAGACGTCATGGACGCTATCACTGGAGTTAAAACCTCCCTGGAACATAAAATGGACACCATGGCTATCGACGTGAACCTCATCAGGGCGGATCTGGGGAAACTGAACGAGAAGGTGAAGCAGGTGGAGATCACCGCCACGAGCTTCGTCGGAGATGTCGCCCAACTCCAAGGAGAAGTCCGCGAATTACAAAACTCTCGTAACCTCACTGACCTAAAACTGGACGACTACGAAGGCCGCCTGCGGCGCAACAACCTCCGCATCCTGGGTGTTCTAGAGAAATCGGAGGGGCAGTCCCCTGACCTATTTGTGGAGGATCTCATCCTGAAGCATCTTCAGCCCAAAGGCCTCAGTAAGTTCTTTGTCATCGAACGGGCACATAGGGTCCCGGGTGGCCGTCCCAGGCCGGGCGCGCCCCCGCGGCCAATGTTGGCCAGAGTTCTAAACTTTCGGGACAGGGATGTCGTCCTCCAGAACGCCAGAGCGGGGGCCCCCCTCCGCTACGAAAATGCAGACATAACCTTTTTCCCGGATTTCACACAGAGGGTGCAGACGCAGAGGAGGTCGTTCCTCTCCGTGAAAAGAGTGCTTAGAGACAGAGGACTGAAATATACGATGCTCTTTCCAGCACGTCTTCGGGTCGAGGCGGATGGACGGGCCTGGTTTTTCGAGCAACCCGAGGCTGCAGCTGACTGGATCGAGTGCCGTGGAATGCGGAGCCCAGGCGGCCATGTCAGAAGTGAGAGTGAGGACACCCGCCCTGTCTGAGGAGAGGGCTGTATCGCCATGTATCTTTATACGGAGTACGTTGGGCCTGTGGTGGGGTGGGTTGTGGGTGGGCATTCTCTCTCTCTGATCCTTCATGGCGGTGGACCCTCTTAGACTTGACACACTCGCGCAAGGAGGATGTACACTTGACTTGTTGGGGACAGGGAGGCGGAGCGCTCTATTTCCCCCTTTTCTTCTACTCTTAGTTCATTCCAAGGGCGACAGGCACTCTGCAAGTTTTCGATGGGCACTTCTAGGCCCAGAGTGCGGGGCAGCGGGGTGGAGGGTTGTTGGGAGGGAATGTTTTGTTTGGTTTTTGTTGTGTTTGTTGCATCAGCATCATTTGTAGTACCTCCTGTAGAGGAAGTCGAAACACACGCTGCTACTCCTGTAAAAAAAGTAGGGATATCTTTTAATCAGTCATGGCTACACGGAGAGACGTAGGAATCAAATTGTTAAGCTGGAATGTCAACGGGTTAGGGGACAAGATCAAACGTAGTGTTGTTCTCCAGTACATCAAACGTCAGGCCCCGACATTGTATTACTCCAAGAAACCCATCTCATTGGAAATACATGCAAGGCCTTACATAGAGGAGGCTACACAATGTTGGCTCATGCGGGTTTCACCTCCAGCTCAAGAGGGGTGGGTATTATGATGAAGAAATCCTTTCCTCTTGTGGTAAGCACAACCTGGGCAGACGATCGGGGACGATACATCGGGGTCACGGGTACATGGGAGGGGCACCCCATCACACTCCTTTCGGTTTATGTACCGCCTGGCCTACAGGCCACCACCTTTAGAGATTTAGGAACTATATTGCTAGCTATTCCAGAAAGTCTGTTAATCCTGGGAGGGGACTTAAACTCAGTAGTCTCGGGCGCGCTAGATCGATATCCCCACCGTACATCGAGCCCCACCTCCGGTTGGCTTCCGGAATTTCTTGAGACCATGGGGTTGGTGGATAGCTGGCGGACCTATCGCCCAAATACAATGCAGTACACCTTTCACTCTGGGGCGCACAGGAGCCTCTCACGTATCGACTACTTTCTGGTTCCCGCATCTCAGATTGCCCACATTCATGAGACTAGACACCTGGCCAGGGGTATCTCCGACCACTCTCCGGTTTGGCTTCACGTGGTTCTTGATTATAAACAAGTGGGAAGGGTGGCCCCCATCAACCCGTGGTATTTCAGAGATCCCAAAATTCGCAAAGCCCTCCTCACAGCCATAGATAATTACTTTATTGACAATGAGGGATCAGTGGATTCCCCGCAGATGCTATGGGAAGCCTTTAAGACGGTGATTCGGGGCCAGGCCCTATCCCTAATCTCGGGCAAGAAAAAGGACCACCACAGAGAGATAGTGGCCATGGAGGCGGAGATTGGCCAATTAGAAACTGACCTGGATTCGGAGGTCACACCCGATAAACTCCACTATCTACGGCTCCGGCAGCAGGAATACAGAGCGCTGGCGACCGACCAGGCGAAGGCCTTGGGTAGAGCTGCGCAGGGACGGTTATATGAGGTGGGAGATAAAGCTGGGAAATTGCTAGCAAGGCTAGACAAGAGAGAATGGGCAAACCGCCTAGTACCAGAACTCCAAGGGGAGGGAGGTGGCCCCCTCACAGATCCCCAAGACATTGTGGATAAGTTTGCTGCCCACTTCTGTGCGGTCTACTCTTCAACTACCCCCTATTCTGTAGAGGACTCCCGCCAGATGATTGCTGACATAACGCTGCCCAAGGTCTCAGCTGATGACCGTGACTTTTTAGATAGTGACATATCCAATGACGAAATAGCGAAGGCAATAAGGTCCATTAGATCAGGAAAGGCCTCGGGCCCCAACGGGCTTCCGGTCGAACTATACAAACTTAAACCGGACAGGCTGGCCCCACATCTCAGGGCTATGTACGAGGACTCAAGGGAGAGAGGGCTCCTGCCGATAGATCAGAGGACGGCCACTATTATCACCATCCATAAAGAGGGGAAACCGAGAACTGACTGTGGGTCATATAGACCAATTTCCCTCCTGAATGCGGAGCCCAAGATTTTGGCCAAACTTCTGGCCAACCGCCTGATCACAGTGATCGAAACCCTAGTCCATCCAGATCAATCTGGTTTCATTCCGCATCGCAACACTGCGCTTAACTTGCGTAGGGTGCATGGAGTACTAGGCAGAGCGGCCTCACTTTTAGAACCAGCTGTAATAGTCTCCCTCGATGCCACCATGGCATTCGATACCATTGAATGGCCGTATCTTTGGGCAGTTCTGGAGAAGTTGGGGTTTGGTCCGAAATATATGCAATGGGTACAGCTTCTGTATGGTAAACCGTTGGCACAAGTAGTAGTCAATAACAAAAAATCGGCTACCTTTGAGCTGGGTCGGGGGACCCGGCAAGGCTGTCCGTTGTCTCCCCTCCTGTTTGCCCTGGCCTTGGAGCCACTGGCGGCCTGGATACGTAGAGACCCGAGGATTCGGGGCATGCGCTGGTCCTCGGAGTGGGAGGACCGCATCTCGCTCTACGCAGATGATATCCTGCTTTATCTGACTTCTCCGAGGCGGTCCCTGATTGTGGTCCTGGATATCCTGGCCATCTTCGGCAGGTTCTCCGGGTACTCCATTAACTTGAGTAAATCCCTGTGGTTCGTTTTGGCTGGAGAAGCGCCTACCCCACCGAAGGGATTCCCCATTCAAATTCGTACAGACGGCTTCAAGTATTTGGGGATTTTTCTCACCCTACACCCGTCGCTCCGCTACTCCCAGAACCTACTTCCCCTTTGACTAGGTTGCGTAAGGACATAATCAGCTGGAAGTCGCTCCCGCTTTCCCTACTGGGAAAAGCGGCACTTTTTAAAATGATGTCTTTGCCCCGGTTTTTATACGCCCTGCAGAATTCCTTGGACCCGGTCCCAGCGTCCTACTTCAGGGAGGTAGAGGGCCTTCAGCGGGACCTGTTGTGGAGTGGACAGCCGCGTATCGCCCTAAGCAAGCTCACCTTGAATTGGTATGACGGGGGCATCAGCCTCCCCGATATCAAGAAGTATTATTGGGCGGCCCATCTAGCTGCCATCAATCATGGCACCTACCTACGTCCCGGAGATCCAGGCCATAACATGGATAGATGGCTCCTTTCGGGTGGGAACTATAATAGAGCCCTTTACTCCAAACCACACCGTTTTCAACTCACAGGCCCCACCAAGCACTCAGTCCATGTTTGGCACACTGCCACTAAATGTCTTGGTTGGAATCGCAGGCTCACACTTGCTACCCCGTTATGGGACTCGGAACAGCTGGGTAGCTTGTGGAAAAGCAAAGGGTTTGACAAATGGGATCTCATAGGTCTCTCGCGTATAGGGGATCTGTGGGACAAATCAGATATCAAGTCATTCGCTACCCTGCAACAGCAATTCGATCTAGCTGACTCTGAAATTTTCCGTTATACGCAGGTCCGACACGCCCTGCGCTCCCATGTACAGCGTGGTACCGCCCTTCCCGAGTCGTCCCCATTGGAGGACCGAGTCTTGGATGACCACATCCCTGACAGCACTATCTCATTGATATATAAAAAGCTGATCAACAGCATGCCAGACCCTCTTCAGTCGCTTCGGGAGAAATGGTCCAGGGACGGAATCGAGATAGACGACGAGGACTGGCAAGAGGCCGTTTCCTCGCCCAGAGTCGTGGCAATACCCGCGCGCCTACGCCTGGTCCAACTTAAAGTACTCCATAGGATTTACGTGACCGGACCCCAGCTGGTACGGATGGGGAGAATAGATGGGGGGGACTGTAGGCGGGGATGTGGCCAGGTGGGTACTTTTATACATATAATTTGGGAATGTGACAATATTCAGCCCTACTGGCGTAAAATACATGATATCATTAACACAGTGTTAACAACACAACTTAGCCCAGATGCTCGTAGATGTTTGTTGAACATCTGGGAACCGACGGATCTGAATGTCTATTTAACGCAATGGGTCACTTTGGGGCTTATGCTCGCTAAGAGAAATATTGCTCAGCGATGGGGGGCGTCTCAACCTCCAACGGTGGGTGACTGGAAGAAAGATCTGGATTGGGCAATGTTCAAGGAAAAGACGGTGTATGTTGTCCGGGGCTGCCCTAAAAAATGGACCCGTGTATGGGGCCTGTGGAACTCCTATCGTGGAGACATGTCAACCGCCCCTCTCCCTTGACAGTGACGACCCCCCTTCGCCCTAAACCCTCCAAGTATTATGCTGTATTGATTGATTTTGCCTATTGTCCCCATGTGGCATGCTCTCCTGCTTTCTCTGTAATGTACTTGATATGCTGATGTTGATTAATAAAAAAAGTTTTACAAAAAAAAAAAAAGAAAGAAAAGGCAAGCAATTGCTTAGCAAAAAATAAGATTGCAACCAAATTACAAGCTGGTAAGCATTGAACGCCTGAACCTCCATATAAAGTGGGAGATCTAGTTTGGTTGTCCACACGAAAAATTCGTTTAGAAGGTCTGAAAAAGTTACAACCACGTTTTATCGGACCATTTCCCATTAAAAAGATTTTGAACCCAGTCTCATTACAGTTACAATTACCAGACAACTATTCAATACATCCAGTTTTTCATGTATCCTTGATAAAACCATACCATCCCTCCACCAGAAAAGACAATCCTCCCCTCCAATCATTGTGAATGATCACTTAGAATACGAAGTTAAACAGATTGTTGATGCCAAAAGAATGAATGGAAAACTGTATTACTTAATTGATTGGAAGGGTTATGATGCCTCTGAAAGATCCTGGGAACCAGCTTCAAATGTAAATGCCCCTAGGCTGGTTAAACGTTTTCATGCTCTTCATCCCAACAAGCCTCGCCCCGTACAGAGACCTTTGGGGGGAGATCTGTTATGGGCATTAAGGCTCTCACTCATGCATGCCCCTCCTAGAAATGCCTCTCACTCATGCATGCCCCTCCTAGCCTCTCACTCATGCATGCCCCTCCTAGAAATGCTTCTCACTCATGCATGCCCCTCCTTGCTTTATTTGTTTTAGCTCAATACATTTATAAACAAATAATTACTGTGTTCAACGTATAAAAAACATGAGCAGTTTATCAAGAAAGAAATGATGAGTCATCATGACAAGAGGCGCCTGCTGAGAAGCTAACCGAACTCTGCGATTAGCATTTCACGTGTTAACAGTCAACACGTGAAACACGAGCTGTCAATTAGGTACGCGAGCGGCAGGAAGGTATTTAAACCGCTCGCTTGTGACTGTCAATTGCTTAGTCTCGCTTTTCTCAGCGCTTACCTGTCTCCTGCTCCTTCGGTGCTCGGCGGCCGGCTTCCCAGCATTGGGAATCCTCGGCGTTCCTCCGACACTCCGTGACTTCACCGGAACACTTCCTTCTTCCGGAATCGTCCCTTCCGCTTCCGGTTCAGCACTTCGGTTCCTGATCCTGTGCAAAAGAAAAGAGATAAGTGAATTATTTAAAAGCGAGTGAAGTTGTCAGAAAACCTCGGGTGAGTCAGAACATTCTTCATTTGAAAACTAAACTTTGCATACGCGAAAGGACGCGTAGATGTCATTTGAAATACTTTGTTTAAAAAGAACACTCGGACTTCAAAAGCGACATTTGAAATGAACGATCTACTTAAACAATGAACAGTGAACTTTGTCTATAGCACATAAGATTTATGTGATATGTGAATATTATTTGTTATTATTTGTTTTGTCATTTTGAGAAAACATATGTTTTGGCTCATTCATGTGAAGCGGAGTGACATAGGAGAATTCAACAAAACAAACCAGGTGCATGTTGAACATAACCTAATGTTATAGAGTCACTGAGAAAGAATTAGAGAAATCAATATTGAGGAATATATTGTTTTCTGTATTTATAGAGTCGACTCTCACAAATAGGAGCCAGTATTTAAAGCTGAAGATATACGAAGGACAACATATAATTCATATAGGTAGAGTTGTTAAGAAAGAACCACATAATATTATTATAAGCACAGCTGATGATAAATCTGTGGTATAATATTGTTTATGCTTTCCTTAATAGAGTAATTCCTGAGTGCCTACATTAGAGTGCTATTCCTCCAATCCCCAGCTCAGATAGAAACACCCTTCCGCAGTCCAGTTAATGAGGTTAACCAGACATCCGAACCAGGATTTCTTTTTCTTTCTTCTTTCTTCCGGGGACCTGCCAGGTGGACAGAGTGTTGAATTTCGTCTGTCTATTTGTCAGTTCTTTGAGGGACTGGGGTTCGGTCATCGTCAACCAGAGCAAAAGGAGTACAGATGGGTGGCTGGCGTGACACCCTCCCAGACAAATTCTGCCACACTCTCTGTGCCTGAACCCGGTGGCCCCCCAGCACTGAAGCTGCCTACTAAGTGAGGTTTTTTCCCGTGTTTTGTTTACTTACCTATCATGCAGTCAGAGCAGGAGCAGTTCCAGGAGGAGGACTCCTTGTCCTTCCTCCCTTGGGATGATGACTTCTATCAGGTAGTGGAAGCCTCCAAATACAGGGCTGTGTACCAAGCCATGGAGCCATTGGAGCAGCGCCTCTCTGCGCAGATCGCGAAGGAGTGCGCCAAATTGGCCAATCCCATGCCAGCTCCCCCCCAAAGCCCCACAGGTACCCCAGGAGGACGGGTCCCCCCCCAAGAAGCAGTGTAACCCTGGAGTGGACGCAGACGCTTTTGCGCACCTAAAGCAGGCTCTCCTAGCGCAGGTTCCCGTGCAGCCAGTGCCAGCGGCCCGTGTTGATAGCTCCCCCACCACCCCATGTACCGCCACCCCAGACCCCCAGGACACGGGGGATTCACCTGGCACACAGATGACGACACAGGTCCCTATAGACCCTGGCTCCAAACCCCCTCCCCCCCTTCTGCCCCAGAGGGTGTTTCTGACATGTTAGACCCAGATGACATCGCCCATCCCAGGTCCATGGACTGGATTCCAGGGGACAAGGTGGCCAAGTACGTCGCGAGCCATCTATGCAAGCCCATGAAAAAAGACGCTCGCAACCGCCACGGGCGGAGTGTCCTCATCCCAGTTTAGAGGGGAAAGTTGTGCTTACTCCAGATATTGATCCAAAGATGGCATCATTCCTGGCCAAATTTGTGAACGACCCTAAGAAGGGTATTGACAGGTCCTAGTGTTCCTGCCAAGACTAGCTCCTGGACGCAGTGGGTCCGATGACTGAAATCCTTGATATGGCTGAGGAGGCTAAGGCCTCGGGTTCATTGATTTCCCCAGAGGTGCTATCAGGTTGGGCGCAGCGCGCCATTGTGTTCCTGGGGAACTCAAATTGTGCGCTCTCGACTGAGAGACGTCGTTCCCTTCTTATAAAGGTGGACCCAAAGTTGGGAGACCTGGCTTCCTTAGAGGTGGGAGCGGTGGCCCAGGGTGGTTTGTTTGGGGACCCGTTCGTCAAAGAACTTAGCAAGTTCGTGGCGACGTTCACCTCACTGGACAAGGCCCTGTCCAACATTCGGAGAGTCTTTACCCCTCGGGTTTTCCAGGGGGCCCGTCGTGTCAGTGGCCGCTCGACCGGCCAGTCCTCCTATTCTTTTTTGTGAAAATTCTTTTTATTTTAAAGTTTTATTTATCATTTTCACAAATAAACATAGTACAGTGAAGGTCCGCGTGGTGCAAGGTAGTTAACACATAATATAACCTCGTCTGTCCTGTTTCAACTGTGAGTACAGAAGATATTTTGGTAAATACATCATTATTATGCACAAGTGATAGGAACTCTACTCATCATCCCGCATTGTTCCTGCCTGAGAAGTCTGTTCCGTCTGTGAGCCCACTGAAGTTTGTGCCAGTAGGTATGAATGAAAGGGTTGCCATATATCAAGTGGTCTGGACGCTGGGGGTTGCAGTTGAGCATAGAGTTCGCTATTAGTGTTCCAGTATGACATGCTGAATATCCAGCCTTTTAACGTCGGTGGGTGTTTACTCTCCCAGTGTAATGCAACTTCACGTTTCGCCAACAATAACGCTAATGCACTAAAGCGCCGAGAGGATTTAGGGATGTCTTGTACGTATCCTAGTAACGCTTGCAGGGGCGAAGGAGAAATGTTTGTTTCTGTCATGCAAAATAGTTTGTTAAACAACCCTGTCCAAAATTGGGCCACCCTGTTACATGTCCATGTCATGTGCGCAAAATCTGCCATTGGAGTATTGCATCTGGGGCAAGTGTGTGGGCTTGTAGGATCCATTTGGTGCACTTTAGCAGGGGTAAAGTAAGCCCGACGTAAGAACTTATAATGTAATATTTTATGTTTATGTTTGAAGGGGACTTTGCGTGTTTGTTCGCAACAGTAGCGCCACTGGTTGTCAGTGAGAGGTTGCCCCAGGTCCTGTTCCCACACCAGTCGTATCCCCTCATCCCTAGTTGGGAGCATTGCAATGGCGGCTCTGTACAGTCTGGACATCAGATGTTCCCCGCCACTGTCCTTGATAAGTAGTGTCAATGGGGGGAAATCCGGGGGTTCTAGTGCGCAGCTAGTGATCAGTGATCGGAGCGCCCTCTGCAACCTGCACAAAATAAACTGATCCATGAATGTGGCTTCACTAAATCTGGTATCCTCTAAATGAGAAAATACGTGTCTGCTAGGGAACAAGTCCCCGAATGTGTCCAGATTAAATTTTGACAAAGTACGCTGAACTGTTGTTTCCTGCGTAATGAGTATCCAGAGATTCCCAGCTAAGGGAAGTGCCGAGGAGTAAAGAAGTTGCTCCCCGGTCGCCCGGGTGAGCTGTTTCCAGGCCCAGCTGGTTGTCGATAATGTCTGCACATCCTGTGGATCCCGGGCCAAGCCGGTCGGCAACAGTGCCGACAGTGGAGTGGGGTGGGAAAGGTCCGCATCTGGTCGTAAGTAAGGAATCCGAGCGTTGGAGTGGAACCAGTGCCTCAAAAAGTTACACTGCGCGATCTAGTAATAAATGTGAAAATTCGGGATCCAAACCTGCCCCATTCATATGGCAGCGTCAGTGCATCCCAACAGACCCTGGGTTGCCCTTCCCCCCCACACCAATTGTATGAGATGAGAGCGGAGCGTTGCAAAGAAGTTCCTGTACAGAGGTATTGGTATGTTCTGAAAAAGATATAGAAACTGTGGGAGGCAGTCTTCCTATTCTAAACTTGACATGGGACAAGGCTCTGGGCGTGGGCAATACTAAGACAACGCACGCTACAATACTTTCTACCCCACCAGACGACAGAAGTTCCATGGCCATGGAGGCTACCACGGCCAATCCAACAACTCTGGCAAAGGTGAGTGTGATACCTTCAGCGCACCTGCAAGTGGGGGGTCACTTAGCTCTCTTCTTCCCGGCTTAGGTCTCACTCACGAGCGATGCTTGGGTGCTACAGACGGTACAGGGCTTCCAACTGGAGTTTCATGGCCGTCCGCATTAGGTGACCCGCCCCGCCCCATTTCCTTTTCTCAGCGAGATGCAGATTTGATATGCGAGGAAGTCTTCGCCCTCATCCAAAATGGGGCGATTTGCTACGCAGAAGAGCATCCCGGCGGGTTTGTCAGCAACATTTTCCTGGTTGACAAAGCCGACGAGGGTCGGAGACCAGTTATCAATTTGAAGGATTTCAACGAGTGGGTGGTGTATCGCCACTTCAAAATGGAGGGTATCCACCTCCTCAGAGACGTGTTGAGGCCGCTCGACTGGATGGTCTGCCTCGACCTGAAGGACGCATACCTCACGGTCCTGATCTTTCCTCCTCACCGCCGTTTTCTACAGTTCAGGTGGGACCGCCAGGTCTTCGAGTTCACCATTCTGCCTTTCGGGCTATCCTCGGCTCCGTGGTGCTTTACGAAAGTCCTCAGGCCGGCAGAGGAGTTTCTACGGGGCAAGGCATTCGGATGAATGTGTACTTAGACGACATGCTTTTCCTGGTCCAGTGTCCCAAAAGGCAGATCAGTCACTTGCAGACTGCAGTCAAACTACTGCAGGGGTTGGGATTCGTCATCAACGAGAAGAAATCCCTCCTGACCCCGGTCCATTACGCAACTTTTTGGGGGTTCGCAATAGACTCCATTTCCTCGACCCTGAGTCTTCCAGCCCGGAAAATGGCAAAGATCAGGCACAAGCTGCGCCAAACCTTGGCCAAGTCACACACTTCATTGCGCCAGCTTGCTTGCCTAGTGGGCCTTCTCTCCTCCTCGATTCAGGCCATCTTTCCCGGTCCCTTGCACTATCGTGTGATGCAGCACCTCAAGGCGCACCACCTCAGGAGGGAACTGACTTATTCACAATCTGTCCCGCTTACGGTGGAAGTGACGGAGGAGATGGTCTGGTGGCTCACACACATAGAGGCCGTGGAACGGGAGAGCAATCTTTGGTTCCCCTCCGGACATGGTGATCGAGTCTGACACCAACCGATTCGGCTGGGGTGCCAGGTGCAGAGAGTTTTCCACAGGTGGAGCCTGGTCTGCACACGAACAATCATTGCACATCAACTGCCTGGAACTTCTGGCGGGATCGTTTGCGGTGCAGTGCTGGACGAAGGAGAGGGTGCAATCGTGTGTCCTCCTCAAAATGGACAATATCTCCGCCGTCCGGTACATCAACCATCTAGGTGGCACCAGATCCCGGGCACTAGTGAACCTAGCCAAGGCGTTTTGGACCTTCTGCCTAGAGAACCAAGTGTCGGTCACAGTGGAATACCTCCCGGGTCGGGCGAACGAAGTGGCAGACTGGCACTCTTGCCACCTCCTGGATTCCAGTGTACGGACACTGGACCCGCAGGTGTTTTCTCAGTTAGCGGAGAGATGGAGTCCCTTTTCAGACAACCTATTTCCGTCACATCTGGATCATCAGTTGCCGAGATTTTTCAGTTGGAGGCCAGATCCTCAAGTGGAGGCGACAGGCACGTTTCTCCAGGTATGGCGGCAGGAGCAGGGCTATGCGTTTCTACCTTTTTCGATGACCACGTGGGTGTCCGCCCACGTCCGTTGCCAGCAGGCGGAGATTGTGCTGATCACTCCTCTGTGGAGATCTCAAGTGTTGTTTCCAGTTCTTCTGGAACTTTCCTGGGATTCTCCAATCCGACTCCCCCACTTTCCTCACATCCTCCTGAATCCAGATCTCGATCCTCATTGCCTGGTAGTTTAAGGAACGTTGAGGATGATGGCCTGGCGGAGCTCCAGCATCGCTGGTCGCTCCCAGGACTTTCGGGACAGGCTGAGACTTTACTCTCCAGAGCATGGGCGGACAGCACTACCTAGAGGTACCGATCTGCCTGGAACAGATGGCGTTGTTGGTGTGTGACGGGGTGCCAATCCTATGGAGCGGATGTAGTCCACAACCTTAATTTCCTGGTAGGCCTAACGGAGGACAGTTTAGCATACCGTTCGATCAACACCTTCCGTTCGGCAATCTCAGCGGGCCATACCCCCATTCACGGGTCGGGTCACCTGTTCATCTGTAGGCTCTTCAGGGGGATTCACCTGTCACTCCCTCCGGAACCGCAGTATTCCACTCTATGGGACGTGAACCTGGTGTTGAGTCTTTTCCTATCCTGGCAACCGAACAGGTTTTTGTCACGCAAAGAGATTACTGCCAAATTGGCAACACTATTATGCCTGGTGTCTTGCAGGCGCGTGTCGGAAGTGAGAGCCTTAGACATTTCAGCTAGAGTATTCTCCCCGGATGGGGTTTCATTTACGGTAAGTAGAAGGACCAAGTGTAATACCAGGGTCATCTCATGCCTGGCCTTCCGGGACTCTCCCAAACAGTGTGTGGTGCAGTGCTTCTGAGCATATGAGGAATTGACTGAAGAGACTTGCCCTCCGGGTGAAAGACAACTGCTCATTGCGTTATGAAAGCCGTCCAGGGCAGTCTCATCCACAACCATAGCCAGATGGGTGCGTTGGGTGATGGGGGGGCGGAGATCGATACAAAAAAGTTTGGTACCCACTCAGCAAGAGGGGCGATGGCCTCAATGGTGTTTTCTCTCCGAGCACATTTGGAAGATCTGATGTGTGCTACCGACTGGTGCTCAGACTCTACCTTTAAGAGTTTTTATTTTTAGCCAGTGCTGGAAGTGGCTCAATTGGTGGTTGACAAGCTTTGAACTGGCATAATCTGAGCCTCCGGTCCTGACATAGAATAAAAATTTGCCTAGCTATAGTACAGGTAAGTTTCAATTCTATTAAGGACACGAAGGCGAGGATTATCCCACCCAATGACCACTGAAGACGATGCCCCGCCCCGTTCTGGTGTAAGTAATTGGTTTATGAGGTCAATTGAAATGTATGTTCATGCTTATCTAGTGTTTATGGTCACGCATTTAATGTTATTTTGGTAGTGTTCTGACGCTTAGTTCGGTCTGGACTCGTTCTCTGACGCTACCTTTTTTTCAGGAAACGATGGATCCAAATAAGATGCATGAAGTCCAACAAGGAATGGTTTGTGCGAAGAAAGAGGAAGAGTAGACAGAGTGGAGGGACCAGCTTAGGACTGGAGTTAGGACAGCGTGGAAGGACTTGTGTTTCAAAACTCTTCTATTTCCCTGCTGTTCATGGGAAATGTAGTTTTTGTTATTGTTTTAAAAAATGCCTGCTGTGAAAATAAAGAGAAGGAAGAAGGTATAATCCTTGCCTCCGTGTCCTTACTAGAATTGAAGCTTACCTGTACTATAGCTAGGCAAATTTTCATTTTTCATTACAATTTTGAAAATGCCACTTTTAGAAAGTTGGTATTTTCCTGACCTTAGCCCTTTGTGCCTGCAGTCTGTCTTGGGTCACATGACTGGGTGTAGCTGACAGACTTTGTGACTTCCTCCCAGACTGTCACACAATAGATGGATTAGGTGTGCCTCAATGGGCCATCTGCTGCCAGGATGTGGGAGCGGAGCTGAGCACAGTCCCACGTTCAACTGAATACCCTGTGCTCTGCCTTTACACAAAGGGCCTAACAACTCCACATTGTCACTGCAGCCAGATTGGAGCCATGGCAGGGGAGTCAAGAAGTTCCATGCACTTCAAAAAACTTTTCCAGAAGCTTCTCCCACCTTCCAAAAGAAGGGCACAAAGGTATAAAAATAGGACCTTCAGACCTAGTCTTCAGTTCACTACTGGACATGTGGAAGGACTCTTAGAGGACCACCAGCTGCTGTGACCTGCTGTGCATGCTGTAAGACTGCTGTTGTATCTGGAAGAACTGCTTTCCTGTCTCAAGCCTACCTTGAACCCTCAGAGGCCAGCCCTGCTGTTGAGCTCTGCATCTTCATCTGAACCCAGGACTACCAGAGTGACTCCAAGGGCTAATTTTCTGGCCTCCTGTTCATAACCACAGGGAAACAAAAGAATCCCACCATCTTGAACCAGCACCTAGACCCAGCCTGGGTGAGTCCTGAGCCCTCAAAAGGTGTCCCAGCAGTCCTGTACCCTTTGTTGTGGTGCTAAAGGTACCCAGATGGCCAAATCCCAAAACTGAGCACTAAGAAAAATGTTGGCCAAAAACTGCTCTGAGAACCAGGAGGAGACTGAGAACAACCTGCGTGCCTATCTGCCCAAGGTACACAGCCAGTCAAATTGACTTGCAGCTACTCCCGCTATGTTCTTCTCCGCAGCAGCAAATCCTTTTCAGTAGTCCTTCACCAAGGGGGTATTCAACCTCATGGAACTGTCTTCCGCTACAGCCCTCTGCCTTGTCCCACTGGTGATTTTCGACTTTGATTTTGGTGACTAAGTACAAACATGAAAATCTTCACTGCGGCTTTGCTTCATGGCCATCCGATGACTATGCTACCTCCTCGGACACCCCTGCAGCCTTGCCCTGCTGAACTTCAAACTTCTCAGACATTTTTCTTCAGAAATAATTTTAAGTCTGAAGGTGAGCACTAACCGGGCCCAATCCATTTCTTGTATCCAAACCATGCTCCATCGCAGTTAGCCTTAGCTTTAGACTTTGACCAAGTCTCTTGTGAGAACCTTTGAGGAAGTGCAGAGGTTGCTGTCCACCTCAGGAAAGACTGATGGTGATGAGGAGGGAGGAGCAGTATCTGAAGATGAGGAGCAGGACCCAGGAAGGGGTCCTGAGCAGTGCGGAGAGCTCAACTGCTTCCCAGAGGATAACCAAGATGCCCAGGATGGGGCAGGGAGCAGTGTTTCCTCAAGGGGCCTATTTTAGGTGGTTTTGGAGGAAAGGGAAAGAGGAGAGGAATCTCAAGCTCGGGCTAGCCAAACTGAAACTGGAATCTGAGGAGAGGTTTGCAAGAGAGAGACTGGCCATGGAGGAAGAGAGGATGGTCTACGAGCTCAGTCTCAGAGAGCTGGACTTGAGAGCCAAGCAGATGGAGTCCAGAAGTAATGGTGGCAGCATACCAGCAGTGTCCAATTGAGGTCCATATGCCTAAGGACTTGGTGCCCAGTTATGTAGTGGAAGATTATATTGAGAAATGGTTCTCATCATATGCGGTAGCTCTGAAGGTACACAAGGTCTCAGTGGAGTACTGGGGGAATATCTTGTGGAGGTACATGCCCACAGTGGGGAGGGGCACACTCCTGACACTAGAGGTAGAGGACCATAATAAGTATGCCCCTATGAAGGCCATTCTTCTTATCAAATTTGGGATGATCCCAAGAGGTATAGACAAAGGTTCAGGGACAGCCACAAATTCCCAAACCAGTCCTGGGTGGATTTCTCAGACTATTCCAGCAAGGCATTGTAAGGCTTGGTGAGGGGCAGCAAGGTAGATGATTTCACTAGGCTGTACTGCCTGATTTTGAGGAAGCACATACTCAATACCTGTTCTACAGATCTGTGCCAACACCTGGTAGAGAGCAAGCTGTCTGACCCGAGGAAGCTTGCTGAGGAGGCAGACCTCTGGGTTAGCATCTGAGGGCCCGATTTACAAAAGTAATCTGAGACAAAATCCTAACTTTACGACTTTCGGTATTCACAAAAGGCATTTAGGAGTAGTAAAGTTAGGATTTTGTCTTAAGTTTTGGTCTTAAGACAAAATCCTAACTTAAGTTTAACTTAAGTTTAACTTAAGTTTAACTTAAGTTAGGATTTTGTCTTAAGACCAAAATTTAAGACAAACTTAAGACAAAATCCTAACTTTACTACTCCTAAATGCCTTTTGTGAATACCGAAGGTCGTAAAGTTAGGATTTTGTCTCAGATTACTTTTGTGAATCGGGCCTTGAGTGACTAAGAAGGAATCTGGGGGCATTCCCAAAAGGGTAGTCAGGGTTCCCACCAGAAGAAGAAGCTGGAAGGTAAAAAGAAGGAGTTCTCTCAAGGTCCCCAAATAGTTCACAGGCGAAAGGGTCCCAATCCCAATCTGGCCACCAGAAGAAAGGCTTCTCTGATGAGAATCATAGCACGTCTGTCACCAAGTGCTATGAATGTTATGAGTATGTGCCCATCAGGGGTGATCCCAAGTCCCCCAAGAGGGCACGGCCTTCTGATGGAGGGAAACCTCCAGGGTTGGCCAACATAGTGCTTAGGGAGGAGATGGCCCCAGTTAGTGGGGAGAAGTCAGCAGGGTTACCCTAATGTCTCTGGGTGACAAGGAGATGGTGCCCAACACCCACATGCCTTCCAATACTTCCAAGTTTAGGCAATGGGTCACCATTAATGGACAGAGGGTGGAGGCTCTGAGGGACACATGAGCCAATATGACTATGGTAAGGTGTCATCTGGTGTCCTCAGAGCAAATTATTCCCAATAAATTCCACCAGGTTGTAGTAGCAGACAATCGGAAGAGCCACTACCTTGTGGTGCTAGATCCCTTTGAGTGGGGTGTGTCTTGGGTATTCTGAAAGTTGCTGTGAGCCCTGCCATGCATGTGGATTGTTTGCTGGAAATTATCTTGAGCACACTACCTGAAAGTAGTGCAGCACAGGTCACAACTGGAAATTTTGGGGTTGCCTGAGTTTATCTGTGTGACCACTTGGTCCATGGCTGCTCAGAACAGGAGTCAAGGAGGTCTGGAGCCTGGTTCCTGGAAAAGTGGCCCAGACAGCTGCCAAGAGAGGGAAGGGCAAGGGTCATGGGAAACTAGCCCCTGAATGTCTCACAGACGAGCTGGATGGGGCACCGGAGGAGGCCGCCCTAGAGTCCACTGAGAAGGACATTGCATTCAATGGTGACCTGCCTGAACTTGTGGGATGGCAAGCAGAGGAGGGACCCACCAGGGAGGAGTTCTGTATGGCACAGAGAGAGTGCCCAACCCTGAAGGGAATGAGGCAACAGTCTGAAGGCCAGGCAGCTGGTGATACCTCTGGAGATCATCGCCTCTATTGGTAGAATTATCTCCTGAATAGTGAGCCTAAGGCACCTGTGTATGGGGCAACAGAGGAACTGGTGGTTCCCCAATGCTACAGGGCCTTCCTACTGGGTCTGGCTCATGAGATACCCCTAGCAGGACATCTGGGGCAGGACAAAACCATTGCCAGCTTTGTCTCAGACTTTTACTGGCCCCAGATGAAGATGTCTTTACATACATGCTGTACGACTTGCTTGACCTGCCAGGCCAGTGGGAAGACAGGGCAAAAGCTGAAGCTACCCTAAATCATTTGCCTGTCGTTGGCATCCAGTTTGAAAGGGTGAACATTGACATCATAGGGCACCTAGACCCATTGACAGCCTCTGCCAATTGTTTTTTTATCTGATATTAGTCGACCATGCTACAAGATACCCAGAGGCCATACCTCTGAGGACTGCAACTGCACCTGCAGTGGCTAGAGCCCTGAGGGGGATTTTTACCAGAGTGGTACCTGACAGGGGCACCAACTTTATGTCTGCATATATGCTGTCCATGAGGAAGGAGTGTGGAATTACTTACAAGTTTTCTACATCGTACCATCCACAAACTAATGGACTGATTATGGTCCTACCTGAGCTCAAGAGGCAGAAGTGGGACATCCACTTACCATGCCTACTCTTTGCCTACAGAAAGATACCACAGAAGCCGGTTGGATTTAGCCCCTTTGAACTTCTGTATGGGCACCCTTTTAGTGGAAGTATCAGTCTGGTTAAGGTGGACGGGAGCAAGCTCCCAAGAAGCCTCCCCAGGATGTGGTTAGTTACATGCTAACCCACCAGAACAAGATGACCAAGCTCTGAAAGAAGGCTTCTGAGAACTTGGAGGCTAGCCAGGAGGTGATGAAGCAGTGGTATGACCATTCAACTACCCCTGTGGAATTCCAGCCTGGGAAGAACATGTGGGTGATGGAGCCAGTGGAGCCCAAGGCCCTCCATTTCCATTGGACTGGGCCTTATGAGATAGTTGAGAGGAAAGGGGAGGCTAGCTACTTGATGGACCTCAAGACCCCAGACGCCCCCTAAGGGTCCTCCATATCAACCATCTCAAGCCACACTTTGAGAGGTCGGAGGTCACCATGATGATGGGGAGGAAGAGGAGAGTGAACCTCTCCCTGGTCTCCTATCATCAAATAAGAAAGCAGGATCAGTGGAGGATGTCAACCTCTCCCCTACCCTGACCCCAGAACAGCAGAGGGATTGTCGCAAATTGTCAGTACAGTTTGCCTCTCTTTTTTCCCTCATTTCTTGGCTTACAAATTTGTGTACCCATAACATTGATATAGGAGATAGCACCCCGTCAAAAACAAAATATACAGGCTGTCTGACAAAGTGAGGGCCAGCATCAAGGAGGAAGTCTCTAAGATGTTGGAGCTGGGGTAAATGAGTACTTCAGTAGTCCCTGGTCCAGCCCAGTGGTACTGGTACTGGTGCCAAAAGCTGTCCCTCCGGTCGCCGCCACAAAACGCCAGTTCTGTGTGGACTACAGGGGACTCAACTCAGTCACCAAGACTGATGCTCACCCCATCCCCAGAGTTGATGGGCTCATTGGTAGGTTAGGGGCTGCCACGTTCCTGAGTACTAGTGACTTACCTTCAGGGTACTGGAAGATTGCCCTAACTGAAGAGGCTAAGGAGATGTCAGCCTTTTCCACCCCAGAGGGCCACTTTAAGTTTAAAGTAATGCCCTTTGGACTGTAATAGGCTCCTGCCACCTTTGAGAGGCTGGTGAACCGGTATTTGGCTGGTACAGAGGCCTTCAGTGCTTCTTACCTGGATGATATAGCTGTTTTTAGTAGCAGCTGGCAGGACCACCTCCTTCACCTTCAGGCCCTACAGAACGCAGGCCTGACTAGTAAGGCCAGATAGCACAGGGGTCTGTGGTGTACTTTGGACACTTTGTGGGCGGGGTAAGGTACAGCCCCTTCAGGCCAAGATAGAGACCATTCTGGCCTGGCAGCCCCCAAAAACTCAGACTGAGGTTAGGGCCTTCCTGGGTCTCACAGGATATTACAGGAGGTTTGCCAAGGGATATATTGCCATTGTTGTCCCATTGCGTATGTCTAAGAAGTAGCCAAGAAAGGTGATCTGGACAGAGGCTTGCCAGAAAGCCTTTGACTCCCTAAATAGGCCATATGCATGTCCCCTGTTCTAAAGCCCCCTGACTTTTCTATGGAATTTATAGTCCAAACAGATGCTTCAGAACATGGAATAGGGGCAGCCCTTTCACAGCTCAATGATGAGGGCCTAGAACAACTTGTAGCCTTCTTCTCTAGGAGGTTACTTCCCCAGGAACAGAGGTGGAGTACTATCAGGAGAAAAGCCTTTTCTGTGGTCTGGGCACTGAAGAAGCTGAGACCATACTTGTTTGGGACTCACTTCAAGGTTCAACCAGACCACAGGCCCATCAGGTGGCTAATGCAAATGAGGTGTGAGAAACCAAAACTGTTGAGGTGGTCCATCGCCCTACAGGGAATGGACTTTATGGTGGAACATAGATCTGGGTCATACCATGTCAATGCTGTTTGTCTCTCCAGGACCTGTCAGCCTTAGGGTGGTCTTCCCCCAAACCTTTTGCCTACTTACCTCCAATTTTTGCTGGATTTGCTTCTGCTGGTCTTAAGACTCTGTGCACTTTACCACTGCTGACTAGTGCTAAAGTGCTTGTGCTCACTCCCCTAAACATGGTTTGATCGGTATATAGCTAATTGGCATATTTAATTTACTTGTAAGTCCCTTGTAGAGTGGTATATCATATACCCAGGGCCTGTAGATTAAATGCTACCACTTATTGTGCCATCCACCTAAGTGGCACTCTAAAACCTATCCCAGGCCTGCCATTGCAGCCTGAATTCCGTTTTAAACTGCCATGTTAACTTCACATTTAAACCCCCTTGCCAAGCCCTAACCTCCCCTTTTATCACTTATGTCACCCCTTAGGTAGGCCCTACATAGCCCAAAGGGCAGGAAGCTGTGTATACACAAGGCTGGGCATGCTTTTATTTAAGTTTATTTAAGTTTTACATATCCTGGTAGTGAAAAACTCCCAAATTCGCTTTTCACTACTGTGAGAACTACCCTTCCCGTAGGATAACATTAAGGATTCATTATTACCTTTAATAAGTTGTAATTCCTAATTGAGAGGAGGTAGATATGTCCTGTTTGGTACCTATGGAATTGTAATAATAAATCCTCTTTAATGGTAAAGCCAGATTTTTCATTACAATTTTGAAAATGCTGCACTTAGAAAGCTTAGTTATACAAGGGGTGGACCCTTAATCACACAGCTAGAATGGACCGGTAAATACTAAATAATCAAAAACATCTAGCTGACTATTTATTAGGCTGCCAACTATTTAAGCAGACTACGACCAAACTCGCAAATAAGATGGTTACATCATTTAATTATTCATTTCGCTCATTAATCTTCATTTTATGAATTCACAAGACATGGAAGAGATAGTGTTAAGAAGTTCCATTTAAACACTACAAGATCCAGCATTCTTTGCTCAACTGCTGTACAGACTATGGACAAGGAACAGGAACATCTCTTGCAATCTTAGCCAACACGTGTTTCGTCACCTTATAGGGAAATGAACCTGCGACTTCTTCAAGCGTACTCGCGGACTGTGGGAGCGTTTTTGTAGCCATGAATCTGGCCGGATCAGGCATTAGATTGGAGCTCCCCATATTTGGAAGCTTACACTTAGATGATGCAACGAGCGATAACACTTAAGTTATAAGTGAAGAGGGAATTTGATGACTTTCGGGTCGGAAGTATCACCGAAATTAAGGATTCTCTAAGACAATTCAATAGCCCTGAAGAAGTTGGAGGTTAATTTCCATATAAGGCAACGAAACACGTGTTGGCTAACATTGCAAGACATTCATTGGGCTGTTTAGAAACATCGTCCACAGAAGAAAGAAAAACAATAAAACTACGGAACTAAAGAAGACGACTGTTGTTTTATATTACTGTCAATTAATTATACACTCTGAGCGTGTGCGGGGATTACTGTTTACTTTGTATGTGGTCTTTGACCCCAAATTAGGGAATAGGGTGGTTTTACCTACCTCTTTGCACCGTACATAACTCCAATTCAATCAAATTCCCTATGCGGATATCTTTGGGAGCACCACTCTCCTATACTACTCCACTCATATTGCTATAAACTTAGAATCTTCAGACCCAGACTTCAGTTCACTACTGAACCTGCGGAAGGACTGCCAGAGGGCTGACTGCTGCTGTGACCTGCTGCACACTCTGCCAGCCTCTGTTGTACCTGGAAGGACTGCTTTGCTGCCAGGAGCCTGCCTTAAATCCTCAGAGGTCAGACCTGCTGTTGTGCTCTGCATCTTCACCTGCACCCAGGGTTGCCAGAAGTGACTCCAAGGGGTAGTTTGTTGGCCTCCTGTTCAGAGCCACAGGGACATAGCAGGCTCCCACCATCTTGAACTTGCACCTGGACCCAGTCCAAGTGAGTCCCGAACCCCCAAGAGATCTCCATCCACTCCTGGGCCCTTGGTTGTGGTGCTGAAGGTTCCCAGATGAACAATTTCCAAAACTGAGTAATTAGACACAATTTGGCCAGAAAGTGCTCTGAGAAAACCGGGACCAACATGCTCACCTATTCGCCCGAGATGCATCGCCAGCGGGATTGACTTTGCGGCTTCTCCCGCTACATTCTTCTCCGCAGCAGCAAATCAGTTTCAGCGGTCCTTCACCAGAGGGACATCTAACCTCATGGAACTGTCTTCGGCTACAGCCTTCTGCCTCGTCCCACTGGAGATTTTGGACTTTACTTTTGGCAAACAAAGCCCGAAGGTAAAAATCTTCACCCGGTTTCGCTCCACGGCCATTGACGATGACGCTCACTCACCAGACACTCTTGCAGCCTTGCCCCCACTGAACTTCTACCTTCTTAGATCAGGCCGAATCCACTTCGTGTATCCGAAACACGCTCCATCACAGTTGAACTCAACTTTCGACTTTTGACCCTGTCTCGTGCAACCAGATGTCCGCGGTTGGTGCTTTGATCTTTAAAGGTGCTTGATTTCACTATAAATTTCGAAATTCATAACTCCGGTTCTACTGATTGGATTTTTGGCATTTTGGTGTCAAATAATTGATTAAGATTTACTCTTTTTTCTACATTGGTTTTGGAATTTTCTTGTGTTGTGTTTTCACGTTATTACTGTTTGTGTGCTGCATAAATACTTTACACATTGCCTCTAAGTTAAGCTTGACTGCTTTTTGTGCCAAGCTACCCAGGGTTAAGCACAGTTTAATTTAGTGGCTTTTTGTTGTTCACCCTGCAAGGGTTGTTTCTTTTGCTTGACCAGGGCTCACACCCCAGTCAACCAACAACCAACTTCTCACACTTATGTAATATTGTATTTGATAATATGGTCCATTATAAAAGCTTAGGATTGTGAGGAGAAGCATAGTCCACAAGGTCTGGGGAAAACAAAAATTATCAACATGGAGTGAGGAGGATGCCAGCATTCAAGGAGCAGGAGAAAGAAATCTTTAGTGATAGTTACCTATGTATCAAAGTAGTGCTTTCTATTAATGAAGGTAGGGGGCGTGATAAGAACCTATAATGTCCAGGCAGGAAAAGTATTAGAGTCAAATTGATATTATAATTGGAGAAAAACAAAAGGACAAAGGGAATTCAGCATAAATTACAAATGTGGAAAAGTAAATGTTGAGCTGCCAGTTGATAGCAGTTTGGTCTCCAAGCTAACTTGTGATTGATGTAGATAAATCAGAGAACCCACCATCTCTGGTAGATCATCTTTGTTGGTGTAGTATATTAATAAGTAACAGCAAATGGATCTTAGAGAGGTGGGTTAGCAATAGCTAAGATCAGAAATTGCTCTGAAAATGTCTGGCATTAGATATTATCTCATTTCATGCTGAGTCATTACTGCCAAATATTAGGGCACTTAGGTG